>OU015501.1:140034596-140269596 GCA_907164885.2 Dolomedes plantarius
CTATGATGGGGCAGCTAGGAAAGCGGTCTTTAATCCTGTTGTAAGTAGAGAACATTTTTGCTTCAAGAGGCTCTTCTTTAGGTAAAGAAGCTCATTCTCTGATCCTCATCAGGTGATTTCGATGATTCTTATGTTTGGTACGGTAAAATGCTTTTTCCTCGGTCAACACCCTTTTTAAATCTGTATAAGGGAAGCAAAATTTTGTTATATTCTAAGTATAACGAAAGTAACCTAAAACTTCTATTGTTTGACATTAACTGCATTCTGTGAACTTCTGGGGAAATATTACATCTTTGACATTGCTATATGAATTCCCTCCCCATTGAGGGAATGTCCACTAAAAGAGTTATTGTTTTGCAATATTAACAGCATATTTCGATAATGTATTAAGTAACTAGTTTTAAGAGAATTTCGTTTCTAAGTGATAGTGTGTTATTGAAAAATAAACTTGACCCTGCAACTTTTATTTCACTTGAATGTCTATTCTAACCCCTTACAATGTATGCTTTGTCAAAAAGTCCAAAGTTCACATGAAAAAGTATTAGTGTATGATTAATAATACGAGTATTAATCATACGAGTATTATTTTCAGCTGCATGTATTCGAAGATATCTATTCTTTTCTCTTCATAACGTTCATTTACATATATATTCATAAATCATTAGCTTATTCTCATTGATAAATGACCTTAAATTTTATTCTCCCTATGAACAGTTAGTACTAGTGAATTTCAGACTCATAAAAACGCAAACTTTTAAATTTATTACTTTTTTCGCAGTGTATTTTCAATTACATAAACTTAAAAAATGTGATCTAGAGATCGATGCCACTCTGCTGACTATATCGTTTGCAGCAACCATATCCTAAGATGATACTTTAGAGCTAGTTTTTCTGCTTTTACTTAATAGAATACACATACATGATCGAGATATCTCTGACAACCCAGACCATCGGCCACGTAGCTACTCACACTGACCATAGCGATGACCGTATTTTGATGACAAAACCTAGTCTCTTTGTGGCCTTAAAGTGCGATTGTCAGACAATATAGTGACAGCTTAGCTCCAACTGGTCAGATGTAACCTCACTTGCAGATCGGAGGGATTTCGCACTGAAGTCACACCGTAACACTATAACTAATTCACAATGACGTGGATATTTACTTATCTCCACTTTCTTCACTTTAAAAACAACGTAAATTTCTTGCCACAATGATATTAGGAAATCTAAATAACATATTTCTTTAAGCATTAATCCTAATTACGGTAACTTTTTTCAGTGACTTTATATAAATATTTTACTTAGTTCTTCATTTGTAGCATTGATCCACAGAATTTTCATATGTATAATTTTTATTGAGATTATTCATTTTAAAAATAACCTCACTGAAAGAGTTATTGTTTTGTAATATTAACAGCATATTTCGATAATGTATTAAGTAACTAGTTTTAAGAGAATTTCGTTTCTAAGTGATAGTGTGTTATTGAAAAATAAACTTGATCCTGCAACTTTTATTTCACTTGAATGTCTCTTCTATCTCCTTACAATGTATGCTATGTCAAAAAATCCAAAGTTTACATGAAAAAGTATTAGTGTATGATTTATAAAACAGAATTAATTATTTCTCACCAAACTTGTAAATATAAACCAATATTGCTCTACATTCCTCCAGGGATACAAGCTGCCATAATAATCAAGGACATTTAAAGAAAATATATTACAGTTACCACCCCAAGTACTCAAATTCATGACATTTTTTTTTAAATTCGTCCATTGTGTTGTAGACAACCAGTGATAAATGCAAGAATAGTCCTGTATTTTTCTTATTATTAATGTTACATTATTTAATTCAACTCTCTTAAATAATCATGAAAGTAGCATAATGATTGACAAAACAAAATAATATTTATAATTCCAATCAATGTCATCTGATATACATTTTTTTAAATTTTTCGTCAATTTACGATTAGAAAGAGAGGACATCTCTGTGATTCTAACATTGTAAAAAGATATAAAATACAATATCAAGCTTATAATAAGGAAGAAAATATTGATCATAGGTCTACAAGTTGAGCTCATAAAATTTCCTCTTTTTCGCCACTTCAAGGTAAATGACGTAAGTTACTTCCAAACGTTTTCTGTCAAGTGACGATGAGAAAGAGAGGACATCACTGTGATTCTAGCATTGTAAAAGGACCTAAAATATAATATCAAGCATATAATAAAGAAGAAAATGTTGTTCCTAGGTCTACAAATCCAGTTCCTAAAATTTCTTCATTTCCAGGCAAATAAAGTTAGTTACTCCACTCTTATCTTTTCATAGTTCAAAGAATAATAAATGAGTATTCTTAGAACAATGAAAAAAACTATTTAAAAAATAAAGTTTAAATAAACGAAAATTTATCTCGCAACGGTAAACAAAAATGTTTACTCTGAACAGATGTAGATATTTAGAAGGAAGCAATTTTATCCTCATTAATCATTCGATATTTTATTGCAGCTTTAAAAACTTAGCTCATTCCTTTTATTTCCAAGTGGCCAATAAAACACCTCAAGCATTTAAAATAAGTTAACCTGCTTAGTAGGACAAAGAAAGATTGATATTCTTTCTAAATTAGAAAATCACTGCAAAGTAACTTCATTAAGAGAAACTATTAATCACGAAAAGAACGCTAATAGTTCTTTTAATTGCATCACAAGATTAGTTTGGTAATCTCTAATCATTTTTCACTGAGCGCTATAGTATCTCGACTCCTCGACAGATTTAATTAAGAATGAATACTTTATCTGTTATAACCAATTGCGTATTTTACAAAGCAATTTTACATGATACTTCCGTAATCTTTTATGTTTTTCCTTTTTCAAATTTAAAAGCATTCTTGAGCAATAAACTGCATTTCAATCTGACTGCTCTTTTTAAGAAGAGGCACCTTAAGAAAATGAACTTTAAGAGATAAACATTTTATATGAGTTAAAATATTATCTTATATCAGCAAGATCACCTCAAAAATCTAAAAGTAAATAATTACAAGAGCAAAAGTTCGGAAGTTCTTGTTACATAAATCACACTCCGGAATATTCCTGAACTAACAAAAGGATTAAAATAATCATTTATAAATAAATAAATGCAGTAAAGAGTGTATTAGTGACTTTTATATATATATATATATATATATATATATATATATATATATATATATATATATATATATATATATATATATATATATATATATATATACACATGTGTGTGTATAGTTATGCATTCCAGTATATGGGATCTGGATAGGTGAATAGTGTCAAAATAAATATGTAGCTATCATACACAAATATAAGTTTGTCATGTTAATTTTTAGAGTGGTATGACAATTTGACTATCATGACTGAGAGATTGCATGCGTGTACAAAAAACGAACAGTTCTAATGAAATGAATAATAACTTCTCCCTATATCAAAATTTCTCTTGTATTTTTGTAGTCTGATATAAAAAGTACCAATATTTCTTAAGATTGCAATAGTATAATCACATAATATGATTTTTAATGGCAGTGATAGTAAAGAAAATAAACTTTTTGTTGCATAGAGTTTAATTTAGTAATCCTACTGTACATTGTGTTCGGGAACTATATGTGTGTAGGCCACTAGCACATACCTTCT
Organism: Dolomedes plantarius; assembly: GCA_907164885.2. Lineage (NCBI taxonomy): Eukaryota > Metazoa > Arthropoda > Arachnida > Araneae > Dolomedidae > Dolomedes > Dolomedes plantarius. The sequence goes on from OU015501.1 coordinate 140,038,254, forward strand.
AGAACATAATTATGAATATCTTTGACTTCTTTGACGACATGCAGACAGAATTTATGGTTTACTTTCTACCTTCACAATCTAGATCTTGCAGCAGGTTCCATGCATGAAGAGAAAGATATAATAAGTGAACATGACAAAATTCTTTTAATATTTGTAATGGTGAACGATATGAAAATTATTCATTTCTCTTGAATTAAAAAAACCGTATATTAATATTCTGAGTCGAATTAAAGTTCATTTAATGTTTGTTTTCCTTAATTCTATTTCCTGAAGCAGCGTAAACAGTTGAATTCTTCTATAAATTTTAATTTCACATAAACAGTCATTTATTTATTAATTATTTCACTTATAGGGCTAAAAGATTAATCTCTGTCACATAACTATTGATTCACAGTGGCCAAGCTGTAGTTGAATCATATTAGGAATAAAATTCCAATGGTAAAATACACTTTATTGACTTGTAAACTTGAGGATACCTAAGGATAGGTGAACACAAATATATCAGTGTGCCTGGTTTAGAAAAATACACACAATTCAGGCTGAAATTTGAAAACATCTAAATGCTAAATAAGTATTACTCACCTTCCCATAATCACTACCACTTAACTATGTTCTACGCGTGTCACTTGTCCATTCCATGACAGGAAGCTACTCGCTTCCTTTTCTGCCCTTGTAGAATTTTCGGGATGAAAAACAGCCTCGTTAATCAAACTTGATCTCCACCACTTCGAAACTATATACAGAGAGCTCATATTTCAAAGTACTGTATAATTTAAAGAAAGTCATCGTTTTGTATGCACAAAGTAATATAAAATTTGGATAATGCCTTTAATGTATCTGAAACTTCTTAAAACAGCGACTGCTTCTTAACAAGTTAGTAACAATCTTGACACCATTTTTTATGGGTGTAATTTTACAATATTTAGCAATGCTACCACATTGTGCCACTTTTGTGATATCAGCTGTTGCTTATCTATACCACACGTTCAATGCTTTTAACATGTCAACACGTCAAAAGAATTCAATGCGTCTGTTTCATTTACAAACTGCAATCTTTATTTTACTGTTAAATTCAAGCATAGAAAATGGAGAAAATAATTTGCTCATTTGAAAGAATAGTTTTTTTTTTCTTTTCAAAATTAAAATCTCCGTAAGTGAAGAATTCTAGGAACTTAAAATTTAAAACACCGTGCAAAGTCGCTTCCGAGAAAGCGTTCCGTAGAAAGATATTCATTTTAACTAAGATCATATTTTTTCAAAATATGCCTAGGTTTAAATTCAATAAACTATTTCTCTTCCATTTAACTAAAGCGTATTTAAGATTAAATGAATGGTAATTTTTTTCCTCATTTCGTTAAATATTTTCGAAGCTCAAAATATTCTTTTCTACTTTAAAAAGAAAAGTTAACAGAATAGTGTCGACGAAAAAAATGTTTTCGTCTGCAAACACTAATAAACTCGATGTTTATTAAATCCTCTCTTGCCCCAGATATTGTTTTAAAGTACAAACCATATTGTTTTAAAATTATGTAAAGAAAGTAAGTAAATGGCCAAAGAAAAAAACTGAGATTTATCATAATTTTGACAAAGCTTAATACCTAAGAATGGAAAAAAAATATTTCTTAGGGTTGTGGTACAAATCTATGCCTGTTTTTATACCCTACTTTATCATTTATACAAATTATATTTTTTCCCTTAACGTACTTTCAACGACACTTTTATGGCAAAATATAAGTCAAGATAGTTAAAAAACTGAAATGTATTTTCCCTTAAAAGTAAAATAAAAAAGGTATAAAATGTTTTTTTTAAATATTTTGAAAGTAAAATTTCCTTAATACATTTTTCTTATTTGCTAATAACCTATGTCTTAACTGAAAGTATTGTTGAAATGACTTTAAATTTTTCCACAATTATCGATTTTTAAAGACTATTGTTATAAATAACCATCTTGCAATTTTCCTCACTTAAACCCATAAGTACTTTATTATTATTAATAATATAAAAAAAATTTGTAATATTGCTAAATACAATTAACATAAATGCATGTTCTAAAGGTGCAAAACATGTTCAGTTATGAAACCCTAGTAAAATCTTAATTTTTAAGTACCAATCAACAAAAGTGATATTTTATCTTGTTTTGTAAAGTTCTGAATGCTTTTGAGATAAAAATTCAGGTCCTCCAAACATTCAAGATCAGAACGACAATGGGCATCGAGATAGTATGTGAGATGAACTGGATTATGCAACAAAACTGTAAAAAACTTTCTTCTGGTAACACAAAATTTGTAAACTCAAGGGGTATCACATCAGTTTGCTGAAGCTCAGAAAAGGCTACGTCTTTGTTAAGGATCATTTGGAAAACTGATCCTTAACAAATATGTATATATATATATATATATATATATATATATATATGCTATCTACCAATGCTATCTACCAATAAGTATTTGCACACCTATGCAAATGACGATATCTTCGGTCCTGATATACGTCACGCCCTCTGTCGTTAAATATCGTGTAAGAGATAACAATGCATGCAAGATGCCACGAAGTGCAGAGTTATCTGATTTCGAAAAAGGTGTAATCGTCGGATATCACAGAAATGGCCAATCAATAAGGGGTATATCAAGCGAGATGAATTACCCAAAATCGACAGTGGCCTATGTGATTCAGAAGTAGAAGGTGAGCGGTGATTGTCGGAATGAGCTCTGAGTCGGCAGACCCACGAAACAAGTTGTTAGAGACCGACGGATGCTGTCCAGAGAAATTCGGCAGAGCCGCACACAACCAATGGCCCATATACTCCAGGAGTTTCAACAGACATCCGGGAGTGTTGTATCGATGAATACCATCCGTAAGGAAGCAAAACTACTTGGTTTTCATGGCCGTGATACCATCCATAAGCTTTTGAACACCAAGTCCAACCGCGCTGCTCTGTTAATGTGTACAAAGCACGTCGAAAATGGACCGTAGATCAATGGAAAAAGGTTCTCTGGAAACACAACTCAAGGTTAACCCTCTGCCATTCCAATGGCAGGGTCTAGATCTGGCGTCTGTCTGGAGAACGCCTCCTGCCAGAATGCAATTACCCACAGTAAAGTTCGGAGGAGGTGGAATTATCGTCTGGGGTCGTTTCTCCTGGTGTGGACATGAATTACCATAAATTGGGACCTTTGGTCCCAATTCATGGTAAGTTCAGTGCCAACGCATAATGCACTATTTTGGATGAAAGTGTGCTGCCAACGTTGTGGCAATTTTACGGGTTGGACTCATGTTACTTACAGGAAGACAACCCCAGCTGTCATGTTCCGAGGCCCACCCTGGATTGGTATGGTGACAATGAGGTTAATCGAATGGACTGGCCTGCCCAGAGAAAAGACCTGAACCCAATCGAGTACCTCTAGGACGAATTGGATAGCCGAATAAGGAGTGCAACAACCGTCCAAAATTGGTGAAGGAACTCACATGTCTTCTCCAAGCCGAGTGGAAGAAAATACCACTAACTGTCATACAGTGACTTGTGGAAAGCATGCACCGGAAGGTTGAGGTTGTAATTGCCTCTCGTGAAGGCTCTACCAACTACTGATATGAATAATATTATTTTCTATCACAGGCGTCCGAATACTTATTGTTAGATAGTGTATATATATATACAGAAGGTCGTTTGCACTTTACGGAAATGATTTTGATACTTAAGTTTTGTGTATAAATGTCGTCTTTTTGCGATGATTTGCTTCTATCTGATAGCCATGGTTTTTGACAATAGCTCCAGCTCGAATTTTCCATGAAGGTAAACTTTTTCTTAGTACTGCCATGTCAATTTTACCCCATTCCTCCTGGACCGTTTTCCAAAGTCCGTTCAGTGTTCTTGGATGCCATTTTCCTAAGGTTCGTATTAATAAACCGAAATCGCAGAAGTCCATTGAACAAGCGTCAGGTGATTTTAGAGGTATTTCATTAAATGGCATACACTTTATTCCTGTTTCTGATTCTTTTTTTGCTATATAAGTGGCAGTTGATTCAAACATGTGACTAGAGGCTTTGTACATATGAAGCTCAACTTTATCAATGTCCTTTACATGTAAGGTTGGAATTTCTTCTTCAGAAATTGGTTCTATAATATTCTGCTGATAGTAGAGCGAATTAATTTTGGCTTTACTTGAGATTTTTGTTTTATTTTTAATTTGCCATTGTAACGAAATCCGGTAACTATCATGATCCCTTTGGGAACTTTTCTGTAAACTGACGAAACCATTTCGTACGGTCATTCCCGTCAGTTGATCAATAGAAAATTGATCTTTTTTTATTACAGTCATTTAAATACACCCATGCCCCATCGAGTGTTACCCCAAATTCCCACTTTTCAGGAGTTAGGTGTTTTTCATATGATTTTCTACAATTTGCTTTTCTTTCAGCAATATGCTTTGACAGAAGCACATGAACTTTAGATTTAAACATTTTTTAACTTCAAATCTTTAAGACTGATTTTACTTACAGTGCCAGGGGACATTCCTAGCTTCGAAGCAATGAATTTCTGAGTCGGCGGATTTTTTTTAGGATCAGAGACTTTCTTAATATTTACCAGCATTCGAACAGTCTTAGAATGAGGTTTCACGGTCATGTTTTCATTGTTGCTTTCAGTTAGACGTATTTTCCCTTTCAAATTTAATATATTATAAATACCTTTTTTTGAAATGCCGTAACTGCGATTTTTACACCGCTTTATAATTTGTTGATACGAATATTTCTCCTCGGAAAACGCAGTTACGTAACCTTCGAGCCATCTATCAATTTTACGAGCCATTTTCAAAATAAATATTTTATTTTACATTCCAATCAAAACAAAATAGTAGCAAACGATTATTCTGAAGTTACCAAATTTTTATCTCAAAATGCAAACGACAAAAATAAATTACAAAATCTTCTCCATAAAGTGCATATATATATATATATATATATATATATATATACAGTTGGTTCTCTGTTTAATGACGCTCTACTTAACGATGATCTCTATTTAAAGACGATATTTCCCGGTCCCGGTCCCTCCGACGTAAAAAAATTCTATTTTAAGACGATTTTGTTTCTATTTAACGACGATTTTTTCTTACATGATAAACTTTTTCTTCAACATTTTATTTACTGGAGGGTTATTTTCTGTGGGGGAGTTTGGTTTCAAAAACAGACCCGGAATTTCCTTTATGTTTGTTGCAATCATAGACTTGTTGCAGTGGAAAAAAAAGGGGGAGGGGGGGTTACTGTTTCTCGGAAGATCGTACATTCTTCCCTGGTGGATCGCATTTCTTAGTGCTGGTGTGGAATCACTCTATTGTACCTACCATGATGTCATGTGATTTACGAACTGTCCAAAAGCACCCCTCTCTCACTCCTTCTGGGAAGCACGTGTTCATGTTTAGAGAATTCATGGTTGGGTGTAGGAGCTCATTCCAGTACTAATATGAGGTGAGCAGAGCAAAATGGCATCAAAGCTAAAGCATCTTACGCTACACGAAAAAGGGAAAATTATTGAAAACTGGGAAGAAAGTGTTGGAATAACAAAAGTCCAATTCGCAAGACAATTTCAGCTACCTGAGTCTACTCTCAAAGGCATTTTAGCAAGCAAATAGAAAATTCTTGAAGCAGCACAAAAATTTGGTTTGAGATCGAAATCCAAACGGCAGAAAATTCAATGTGGCCGATCAGAAGAGTTTGAGAAGGCAGACCTGCAATGGTTTCATCAAGCAAGAGCATCTAACATTCCAATTTCCGGAGTGATATTTAAAGAAAATGCTATTATTCTGGCAGAAAAGTTTGGAATGCAAAATTTTCAGGCTTCGGCTGGTTGGCTAACAAAGTTCAAAGAAAGATACGGGCTTGTATTTTAAAGCATATCTGGCGAAAGTGGCTCCGTAGATGAAAAAATAGTGGATGAATGGAAAATAGTGCTGAAGGGGAAATTAGATGGATATGATAAGAACATATTCAATGCAGATGAGACGGGCCTATTCTACAATATGGTGTCTAATAAAACCTTAATGTATATGGGCGAAAAGTGTTTTGGTGGAAAGCACAGCAAGGAACGATTGACTGTTTTACTGTGCACTAATTCGGATGGATCTGAGAAATTTCCACCACTAGTTATAGGCAAATCAAAGCAACCAAGGTGTTTTAAGAATAACACCAGGAAACCTTGTGAGTACCGCAATAACAATAAAGCGTGGATGACATCACAAATTTTTATTGACTGGATTAGAACATTTGATTCAAAAATGCATCAAGAAAAGCGAAAATTTTTACTTTTAATCGACCGATGCACTGCACATACTCCAAATATCCCTGGACTTACAAATTTGACTATCCATTTCTTACCAGCTAATTGCACTAGCAAGTTGTAACCATTAGACCTGGGTATCATTCGCAGTATGAAAGCATACTACAGAAAGTCTTTAATTAGGAAATTAATAAACAATTCGGCTGACAGTATAAAAATTAGAAAATTTACAATCTTGGAAGCAATGCACATGATAACATCAGCATGGAATGAAGTTTCTTCATCCACAATAAAAAACGGCTTTCGCATTGCTGGAATTCACAAATAACTTGTAGTGGAACTGCAAAGTACGGATGTAGAAATCAACGAAGATGACATTACCCCTGAAGAATGGAGAAGTCTTGTTGAAGATGAGGATGTTTCAATTCAAGATTTCTACAATTGTGATAAATATGTTTTAACAACAGAGTTCAGAAATGTAGAACAAATTTATGAAGATATTGTAAACGAAACCACAGTGTCAGACGAAGAAGGTGAAATTGAAGACACGGAAAACGAGACACTGCCACCGTCTTACACAGATGCAATTTCTGATTTAGATGTTCTCCGACGCTATATTACATCGAAAATGGAAGGTGACTCATTTAACATTTTAGAAAATCTGGAAAAGAGAATAACGAAAACAAGGCGAATGAAGCAATCAACACTTTTTGAATTTTTTAAAACGTAATTTATTGTATTGTTTGTACTCTTTTTTTTTCAATGTAATTTAAAATAACTTTTTGTGAATAAAATAATGATGATAATAAAAATAACATTTTTAAACACGCCAATATATTAAGAAATATATTGACAGTCCTAAACCTGTAAAGTGTGAAGGGAAATGTTATTTTTTCATAAATTCTGTTTAAGGACGATCTCTACTTAAGGACGATTTTTCACGGTCCCTTGAAAGTCGTTAAACAGAGAACCAACTGTATATATATATATATATATATATATATATATATATATATATATATATATATATATATATACATACATGTGTGTGTTGTTCTTGTTGTTATAGTTGTACGTCGCTGAGTCTCACCCCAATCCTATGTACACATGGAGGTTGAAAAGTTGGTTTGAGCGTGATGGTGAACTTTTGCTACACAAGAGCGAACTAGACTGGGACCTAAGGTTAAAGCCTATCCCGAAGGGCTACAAACTTCATATCAACAACGGGATTCTAACCCACGCGCTTTGTCTCGGATGCCTAACCCCTAGCCATTCGACCATCGCACGGTTGCACGTATGAAAAAGACATGTCAGGAAATAGGCGCATATGAACAATTTCTTTATTGACAAATGATGACTTTACCCCCAATTTAACACCCAAGACCTAAGCGAATTTCAAACCTACATCGTCGGCTGGGTAGGCGGATGTCTTATCCCTCTACCGCTAGGCGAGTTTATATGCGTGTGATGATTTTGAAAGAATGCAGACCTTACAGTTATGGAATTAAAGTTTGCTGACTTATCTTTACCTTGCCACAGGTAATATTCAATTCTCTGTCATAAATAAAATAAATGGAATTTCTTTTCTATATTTTAATTTCATATAAAATGTTACTTGTGGTTGAACAAGGAACATGTATTACAAAGGAGAGAATGTGCGAATATATTTTTCAATATGTCAAAATGTCTTAGACGATGAACAACCCATATAATTCATGGTTAGTTCTAAACAAAAATTATTTTTAAAGAAAAGTTCAGAAAATACCTATTTTTATATTTAATTTTGAATATATATTATCTTGATATAGAAAGAGAGAACTTAAATTTTAAACTTATTAGAAAATGGAAAATCTATAAAACTATGCATTAGATCCGATTGATAGTCTTTTTTCGCGAAGCAAACAAGTTACATTTTAAATACTTTTCATCTGGTTAAAAGAGTAGGTTCCACTCCCTTTCAGCATGTTGCATTGCGGTTGTTTTATGGAATGCAATTTCCGAATGAATCTCTATTATGCGCAAGAGGTAGAGATAATGGGCATCAGTTTTATAATTAAACTTTCTTATTGTAATGTGGTGAGGTTTTGGGCAAATATTGAAATCGGGGTTGCTTTCATTTTTATTTATTTTTTGAAGTTTGTTGGGAGGTAAAGGATCCCGCTTTATGTTTTTCGCAGGCATTGTTCTTAAAAAAAGCAATTTTCTTTCACAGCTCCGCTATTCAAATCTGGCGTGAAACGCCTACAATGCATTGTTTACGCTATCATAAACTATATTTAATTAAAGATTAGTGCAACTTTTCTCGCTCAGAACGAGCGAGAAAAAAGACATCAGTTGCCTTACGCGTTAATTAATTTTTATTTAATCTGCTTTCTTAAGCAAACAGGCTCAGGGCACTCCATTTTTTGTCGATTTTTTTTATCTGAAATTTGGTTTTCTTGCTTCCTAACCGTGCTGTCTTTTTAGTACACTTTCATTTTCATGGTTTTTAATTACTATTAGATATCTACTTACGTAATTTACCTGAGGTATGTTCTTTAATAAGATTTAACCTATTACATTTTATTGCACTATATCGTTGAATACAGAGTTTAGTGATTATGAAAATTTTAGTTTAATAACTATTGCACCATTTAATTCCAGAATATAGAAATTAGTCATTTTATCGCTAAAACCATGTGCATCCTTTTAGATATTTATTTCTTATTTACTTAAATTCAATAAATTGACTTGAATTACTTCTAAGATTAATTGCCTCAGGGTAAAAAGGGCTAATGGTCTGTTAACCCGGCAGGACGTGCGCCTCCTAGAAGAACAGAATGACGCGCGGGGGTTATACAATGACCCCAAACTTAAAAGCGATTTAAATATTTTATTTTTATCAGAACCAGATATGACTTTTTGTTTTTTTAGCCATTTAGATTATACTGCCAATTAATCAAAGTTTTATTTAATTGTTTTCAGTTACGAAATAATAAAATAATTTTATTTTCTTCTTCCTACAGTTTGCAGACAAATCTGTTAAAAAAAGAGCTCTATAAGAATAATTCAAAGAGATAACAATAATTCTATACTATTAACATAATATTTAATTAAATTTAAGAGAAATACAAAGTAATATACCAATAATATCCAATCATTCTTTTTCTGTTTGAATACATGCTTTGCATATTCAAATTAGGTGTCCCTTGCAAACAAAAGTGTTACACATTTGGCAGATGCCAGTTGTTTTTATAACCCGATTTCTCGGACAAAACTTACACCTTCCTTTTGAAACTTTTTTTCTTTTCTTTTGTGGTGGTTCATTACCTGGAGCGTAGTTTTTTTCCATTTCCATTCGTAATCCATGGAATATACTCGGAGTATCCAACCGCTTCTTTGCGTAATCACTAATAAGTGAAAAAGACAAGTCTTTTATGAAACGTTGTCTGTTTTTATACATAGTTGGTGGAGTCTTGTTGGATAACAAAACGATTCTTGCATTTATTGCAGCAACATTTAGAAGTGAATAAAATATGACAAGTGGCCATCTATTTGTTTTACGAGCAGTAGAGTAGCTGGCTGCCATTTAATCTACAACATCGACGGCACATTTTGTGCAGTTGTAAAAAGTTACAATTTATGGCTTCCTCGAATCCCCATCTTCTTCTGATTCTGTAATCGTGTTCGCTAAAACATTTGTGATCAGAAAAGCTATCTTCAAGAGTTTTAATTACATTGTCATCATCGCCCACAACAGAATTTTCATCACTTTCAACTTCATCAAGAAGTTTCCATAAACGTTCCATTTCTTTTTCATAAGGAATCGACATTTTTAGCAACAAGCAAATACTGAACTAATACAACAATTTAAAGCAACAAGCAATAAACTGAACTGAAAGCGACAAGCGAAACTTGCGATAACACGAAGGCACTGAGTCTGTGGGAAAAACGTTAAGACGCGCGGGGTCCTTGAATTACCCAAGAAACAGACAAAATGTTTACTAAGGAATGAATAATACCTGGAATTCCTTCTAATCGGTCACAAAAGGAAGAAGGGCGTGTTAAATTCAGCTACTGATAAGAAAGGAATGTTTGGGTGGCTGGATTTCTTGAAATTGGTATTCTTGGAAGACATGGGGTCATAAAATGACCCCCGCGCGTCTTGCCGGGTTAAATGTTTTTTAAAGAGAAATGTACATTATTTAAATATAAGAAACAGCCTAACTACTATCAAAGGAAATGGATATATCAAGGGAATAAACTTACAGGTTTAACCATAATATAAAATATCAGAAAATATAATATAAAATAAAGACCATTTTATTTGTTTTAAAATATTTTGATTTAAATATTCTACGTTACAGATTAGCTTGCCATTAAATGTCAATAAGTTATTGATAATGAATGCAAATTCTTTTAAACCTCTTTGATGCACATGGTATATCACATTATTTTACAATGGCAATGCTAAAAATAAGAATTGGCCGTTTTGCTGTATCCTTCATAGAATTTTTCTCTATTACTTGATTTTTATACTTATACTCAAATAAATATATTACACCATTTTCTCTTCTTTTACCAGAAATCAAAGAGGTGAACAACACAAGACTAAGGAAGAAGCCGAATTAGCCGAGGGACGTGATGAAACCCTCGCCTATCTTAAGGCTATCATAATACAACCTTGCGTAGGCATTCCCCAGGATGTATTTCAAGCTCACCTATAGACCATTCAGTTTAATGGTTGCTCAGAAACGATTTACATACAAAAGACGTTCAATTGTAAAAAATCATGGCTATACTATTTTTTTTCATATAGACATTTTTGTTCTTTCACAGCTCCAATGCTACTTGTTAGCACTAAACAAAATTATTTGTCTTTGAACCAACAATTATTTTTCTCATGTTTTTTTAAGTAACGAGCAATCTGCAGTTATTCACCGAGTAGAGGCTTTTCTATTTTGCACTGGGTACTATGAGTATTTAAAGCTCTCTTTTATTTTGTACAAAATATGTGTATCTCTTACGGACGAAATCTTTATGCCCCAAGTTAATCCATCAATTTTTATTACTAAGTTTTCTTTTTATAACATTATTTCTAGATAATATGTCTAAATCTTAAGGTTATTGCAATGCATTTTCAGGAAAAGCTAATACCATTCAGTAACTTTCCTTTTTATAAATAGCGTTTTGAATTGTTCCATGAAATGTCAAATAAAGAGCTTTTATTCCTTTTAGATTTTCAAGGGAATAAGATAATGTTTAAATTTAACATTATGGGAAAAACGTGTATCAGTTTTTCAATGTGTACCATAGTAACGTTTTAAATTTTTCCATTTGAATTTTTCTCACTACAAAGGGGATTAATTTTCCAATGCACTGTTAAAGATAAAAACGTTGACAACTTTGAATTAATCATATTTTGTTCAATATGTGTATTGGGATACTTTATATTTAAAGCAAAGAATCTGACACTTGGTGACCTACAAATCCTCAGTTGACAGATACATCTCTTGAAATTAAATATCTCATTTAGATAAATAAAGTTTTCTTATCATCTAAAACAATAAATCTGTAATTCCTTTTAAACATTTTTCATTTCCCTCATAGGAGGGATAAATTACGTGATAAAAGCAGTATTCATTCATGTTTCTACTTATTAAATAAAGTGCAAACAAAAACCGTGCCCAACACCCAGAAAAACCTTTTCTTAGTTTTAAATATTTCAATCTCTAAAATGAAAAAAAAATCTCCAAAGGGGAATACAGAATCTAAGAAGATACATAACTGTAATGAATGCGCAGCCAAGTAAAATACATTATGTTTGCAAAATGACCTCCTGCACTTTTAATATGTTCAAGTCAAATATGACTTTAAATATAAGAAATAAAATTGCTTTTTTAATATTTGTCTTTTAAAGTAAGCTTATTAATCTTCATGTCACATTTCACCAGCATGTAGGGTTACTTTTATATTTTTGATTTTAAAATATCATATACTCTTTATTAATAAAGTTATTAAATATGTGAAACCTGATTAAATAATTTGATTGGAAATGTCACACCAGACAATGAGAAAATTTTAGAGAATAATAACCAGCTTCAAACAACTGATGCACAATTCTTAAAATAAGTTCAGTAAAAGTATTTCTACTGAAACACGTACTAGTATTTTAAAATACATGTAAAAAGAAGATGAAAATCTACTGTATGAACAAATAATTCTAATGGAATTTCAAATATTGTCGTATATAACCATATTCAGTTACATGTCACGTCTACGTCGTGTTTTGAGGCCTAATGTTTTCCGTTGTTATGTGTTAACTCCTATATTTCTTGAAATCTTCAACACAGCTCTAAATAATTTTCATCAGCTAGGCGCGTAATTAAAATTAGCCTTAATTACATTTATATATGTATATATATATGTATATATATATATATATGTATATATATATATATATATATATATATATATATATATATATATATATATATATATATATATATATATATATATATATATATATATATATATATATATATATATATATATATATATATATATATATATATATATATATGTCTTTATCAGCTGGGAAAAGAAAAATACTTCCTGTTTGCATTATTTTCAGTTTAACTTGAGACAAACTGGGAGCCAAATAAAATGTAGCAAACTGTGTTCACTTTGTCTCCAACTCAGCACGTGCTTTAAACTGAGGGCATTGACCCATCCACAGCCAGAATTCGTTGACTACTTTATTAGTGCCACATAGATGAGTCAACTGTACTCCCTAAGAGTGGACAACACGAGAACATCCATCTTTTACACAGGATTGTAACCCGTGCCTACACCGTGGAAACCCGTGACCATAACCTCTATACTGTGTTCGTTACTGACGTATAACTGTGTTATGGATTTGAAAAGTCCCTAAAATGCGATTTACAACTTTCGCCGCCATCACTGGTGACTTTAGTCGAAACAATAGATGTGATAAAAAAAAGCAGAATTGAAGAAACAGACTTTCCAGTATTGCGAAGCAACTTCATTTTATAAATGCCCCTTTTAACATGGTAAAAATGTTTTTCAAGTAAAGTTACCTCCAGTGAGATTATAAAAATAAAACTAATTGCACTAGATGCTGAAGTTATCTCAAAGCTTCCCATAAAATCCTAGCATACCGGGATATCAAATTATTTCAAAATGATTTTAAATTGAGCATTTTTATTTGTTATCATATGGCAGGTATTAGTACAGAGAATCCTTTAAATCGAGATTAAAAAATTTTAAATTGGGATTTAAAATGGCACCGAATTCATGTAAAATAATCCAGTAAATTAATAAATCTGAAAATTATAGATTAAAAGTCAAATACTCTGCAATAGACTTCGGTAATACTTTTATGGTTTAATTGCTTTTAATTACAAAGCTTAATTTTTTAATCATTTTCCATTGATACAACTTGAATTTCATTTATAAGATATTTCTGGGAATTAATTTTTCCTCTACCCCTATGACAGTGTATAGTATATGACACCCCTTCGTATTTGTTAACTGTTGTTATATTTATTACTAAATAATACATTAATTATAACTTATATAGGAGAATGTAAATCATTCTGATATATATTTAAATGCGTTTTTGGAACTACAGATTTTCTTACACAGAATATTTCGAAGTAAAAGAGTAATGAGAATGATAAATCTAGACTTTTAAGTATATTCTCGTTATAATTTCAAACTATATTAGTAAGTATCATTTCTAAGTCTTAAAGTAATCCCCTGTTCATGCTTTACCCCAACGTAATAAATTAAGTGCATATTAGAAATATGAACGTACGCATGAATAATCAAAGTTATAATGAGCGGTGACAGTAAATCTTGCACTCATCTATCCAAATGAGCAACAAATCCAAATCCTTCGAAATCAAAAAAATGCACGTCGAGGGCCTTTCGGAGAGGAAATTTGAAAATCCTCTTCATAGATTAATTTCTTAATGAAGTGGTTCCCTCCCAAGCCTTTAATAAAGAGGAATATATGAATCGAGTAGGAGAACATTTCGATTAAAATTTATTTTACATTTAAAATGTATGTAAATTTTACTTGAGCACACCCTTTGTCCTTTCGCGTGACTGCTTTTAAAACAGCATTAAGGTTGGGGGAAGAGGCTGCATAGATAATTACTCTCCAACATTCCTGGTGTTTGCAGAGCGTGCCAGACCGCGCTCTTCGTCTTGTCCATAAGCAGTAGAGATGGAGACCTTTCTAATACCTCGCTCTCTGCTGCCGAGTGTATGGCTGCTTAAAAGCTTCTGCTTGGGTTGGGTCATTATCGGATTACAAACTTAAATTACAAGCTTCCGGATGGCACATTCTTGTCACGTAGAACCATTACTTGAAGAATTTGCTTTTCTTTCAAATTCAGACATTTCTTTTCAATTGAGAGTCTTCCAACGCATGAAAATGAGTTGGACCTTAACTGCTCCGACAGCGAAATTTAGTAATCACACGGAGTGATCGTGTTATTTATCCGTAATTTCTTAGAAATGTTATAATTGTTGTTGAGTATACTTGAGCGCTTCTTTCAATTAGTAACATCTATCACTCAGATAGAACTCAGCTAAACCCGCTAGCCTCAAATGTGTGAATACATTCATGAGCTTTAATGAACAAGTTTAAATTACTCTAAGTGCTTTCTACTAATTATCGATAAACATTAACAATTTTCCCCTTAGAATATGCAAAACATTACAAGGATGCAATCATTTTATGAGCCCGTCCACGTTAATGAAACTCGATTTTTTTTAATCATCCATCCTACGGAAAAATGTGCTTGACTTTTTTCTTATTTAATCAGTTAAAATGCGTTTAATTTAATCGCTTTTAAGTCTCATGAGCAAGCCATTTTTTCTGCACACTCTGTAAAGCTCGATCTTTCATTTAAATAAAAATCATTTCTAATAATGATTTAATAGCTTTACGTTTCAGTAAACGATACTATTGATTAAATTTAATAATTTCTAGTTGTATTTATTCAAACTTATTGAAAATTCTGTTATGAAATTCTGTTTTTTAGAACTAATTGTTAACATTTTAGCAATTAAGAATACCGTTCAGTATTGTGACATACTTTTGTAAACACTTTTTAAAGAAATATTGTGTATATGTTTTTATTTTAAAATATCGCAATAAAAAGCTGATCTTAGACAACCATACTTAACGGAAATACCTGATGAATTATCATTAAACATACCTCTTAATTTTTTCGAAAATGTAAATACTTAGTTTTATTTTGCTGGTATGATAAAGAAAATGAATTTTTGGATGATTCATAGAAATAAATTTAAAGTTTTTAGTGCAATGATGTACGTAAAAATCCAACATACGACTCATTGATTGATAAACATTTATTTATAACTGTTTTAATGTAAAATAAGTATAATCTGTCACTTTAAATGCCATTTTAGCACACAGATTAGATCCTTGAAAGGGGTATTTGGAAGGATTTAATCTCATGCTTAACTGGATTGATAATCTGTTAGCTTTCGTGCCTATAATGTTTTTATTAGTTATTCGTTATTTAATGAGAAACGATTTGTTTCTTGTATCCAGAACTTATATGAAGCATTCATAAATTAAGAAAATTCTGCAATGTGTTACAGTTAATTATGAAAATGTTATTTTGATTTTATATGGTAGCAATGCTTGAAGATATGTGTTTCAGGTCAAAAAGTAAAGCTCCCTTTACAACTGCAGGGCTTTCCTAGTACCATCATGAACACCATCTAACTATTATGTTATCCAATTTTCATTATGTGCCTCACACGCACTTATTAAACTGCTAGTTTAGAATTGTTAACTCGTTCATGTAACATCATTTTCGACAATAATTCCACAAACTTAGCATTTTTATGAACAACTGCATTTCAACGAGAACGTCTCAAGGCCATGAGATGCTAATATGTGGTCACTGATGAATTATTAGAACATAATTGTAAGTCATGAAAAATTTGTCTCTTCCTCATTTCGATTCCCCTCATTTGATATTTATATTAAATCTTCAAATAAATATTATTCGATCTATCCGAATTCCTTCAGGGAATTTAGACATGAGTAATTATTTATACACTGAAATCAAGAAACTTAATTACTGACCTAACATGCTTGTATTATTTATTATTTAATATTAGTTTTCGTAATTTTTAAATTTACTGTTTTACAGCGAAATGGTCTTGTATATTGTCAGCTACTTGCTATGACTTAATGTAATTCAATATATCTTCAGGTCATAGTTTATACCCAATTTGTCTATATTATATTAATAGGGAAAGAATAAAGTGCATTAAATCTATTGTTACGAATATTAAATTCAATTGTTCCTTCAGATGAATATAAAAGTCATTTCTGCGTGGTTTCAAATAGGATGTAACAAAATTCAATACCCATTCAATCACAAAACCAAACTTCCTGTCCTAGTAGATTTGCATGCCTGTTCTTCAAAAACATTCAACGTGGAAAAATATTCGGGACTTTCGCAAAAAAATTCAATAAGAAATATATTTACAGAATATTAAAAAATCAGAATCAAAATGTCATCGTATTACTCGTTATTGCTCGTGAATGTAAGAACGAGAAATCTCTATATAAAAACCAACGAATTATGGAGTTTGTGTTTTCTTTTAATTTTTAGCAGTGGTAACATTAAAAGGCTCTATAAAAATTCATTATTTACGCAGTCCCAGAATTCTTTATATTCTCTGAATACTTTAACCTTCAATAATATATCTGACATCAAAAACGTGCCATTATTGAATATTTTATTCCATTTTCTACAGATAAAAATATGAGCATGTCGCAGATTGGAGAAAACTCCACTTTCTCTTGTCAAATTCTTATTTCGATTGGAAACTACATTTTTGAAGTATGTCAAAATTTGCATTTTTGTACTTAAAATACGTCGTTTGTTATGCAGTTTTACACTTAAAGGGTGAATTATTTAAAATTCATATTCTTTTTAATTTCGTCAGTGATATTTGTCTTCATAAGTATTCAACATACTAAATTTTGTATTAAATTTTCTAATAAATTGTGACAAAATATTTTATTTTGTAATAACAGTTTTTTAATATTTAAATATACATTTATAAACTTTTAAACTATTATATTATTTACAAATTTAAGTCATTTCTTCTCAATTTAGTTTTATATCAGACTGTTTACCAAGCATGAAAAATTAGTACCTATAAATAGTGGAGAATTATAATTTATGCTAAATTTATTACTATTTTACATAAAACCATCATTTTACTACAAAATCCGTGATTACATACTGAATAAATTTTCTCTTTGCAACCATTTAAGAAGCGCATAAGTTTCTATTTCTTGGTTTTATTATAGAATGATGATGAATATCTGATACTTTTAGGGATCACATCTTCGAAAAGAAATAAAAGAATCAAAGAAAACGAGTGAAAAATCTTTCCAACAACACTAATGAAGACTTGGTACCTGCGATCCATTTTCTCCAATGAAATTATGAAGAACATAAGAAGGAAGTAAAGAAAACAATTATTTCCACTCGCCGCAGAAAGCAGATTTCATGTCTAAGAGTATTTAGGGATGGAGTCGGGGGTCAGAATTTCTTCTTCGCACTCATTCCTACGGGTATTGTTTCGAATTTCTTTCCTTCGTGCAAGTAATAGTCTTCAGTGGGGGATTTTATTTGTTGGACTTCTAACTTCGTTGCATGGCACATGTTCTTTCTCGTTACGGTGCGAAAGTATGGTATCCTCGCAAAATGGAAAAGCAATAGAAGATGGAAAAAATTAGAATTTTTTTTAAAGTAAAGAAAAACGTAAAAAAAAGGAAAAATATAAAAAGTAAAGTAAAACAAAAAATATTCTTTCCGTTCTATAAAATTTACATATCTATATATATAAAATACATCCGTAACTGACTGACTGACTGACTGATTGAATGACAAACACAGACCAAACCGCTGGACCTAAAGAGCTTAATTTTGCATGGCGATTCTTCTTATAGTGTAGGGCTGCACTAAGAAAGATTTTTGAAAAATTCTTCTTAGATTGTTTAAATTTAATTTTTAAGCTGCTTTTGTAACATTCTTTTAAGTTTGCATTTAAAATAATAATTTGAGGGTTAGAAAATTGATATCACGAGAAAGATCATAAAAAATCTTTTAAATGAAATCTTTTTTGAATCTTTACCTTCATTTTCCGATTTTTGGTGAATTTTTAAAGATTAATTTTTAGAATTTAATTTATTAAATGCTGATCACGGGGTTTCTTTTCTTTTTGTAATACTTTAAACTAATTTTGCGTCACATACATAACATCGAAATAGACCAAAAAATATATTTTTTCTCTTGCTAATGCGGCAGATTATTGGACATTATCCCAAAAAATATTAAAATACAGTAAAAGATATGTTCCTTTAACTGTAATATATTAACTGCACTATATTCTTTAGTATGTTCTATTAGATTTAATTTGAATATTTTCTTCTACATTATTTTGTCTATAAAAATATCCGTTACGATTTTTTAATAAATATATTTTTTGTTTTTTTTTACTTCAATTGCGTACATTGATCGTTGTATTTATTATAAATATATTTATATCGGCATTAATTGCATACATTGACCATTGTATTTAATTTGAATATACTCCGTAGCGAAGTACGGGTATTCAGCTAGTTAATATATAAAAAAACAAGTAAAAAAAATCCTAAATTATGATTTTGTGTTGAGTAATTTTTATAAGTTTGCCCGTAGACCTATTTCACTAATTAATTTCTAAAGAAACAATTTTATTGATAACAGCTTTTATTTCAGCATTGGATAACAAACGACATTGTAAAAGGGTAACTACTCGTATAATAAAAATATCCGTCTTCGATTTACAACCTTTGATATAACATTTGATAATATAATATTGATAACGGAATTATATAACATACTTTTTCTTCTCACATGTCTTTATAAAAGTAGGAGAATATTCAGATTTGCAATAATAAATCCCGAGTTTTTGCTATAGTTTCTTTAACGAAATGAATTACGGACTTAACATTTTCGTGTTGCATGTAACCACTAGAGACCCGAGCTGAAAATAATAACCTTCATTCACAATTTTAATTTTATCTAGCATAAATAACATTAAGTGAAATAAATATAAACAAGAAATTTCAATTCAAAATTTTTAATTACGTTAATCAAGTGGTACCCAAATGTGTACCTTCGGTTTATATGCATACAAAAATCAGTTACCTCTCATGGAATTCTAAGTAAAACAAAAATTATTCGTTTCGTTCTATAAAGTTTGCATATTAGAATATAAAAAGGCAAGTAAAAAAACCCAAAATTATGATTTTGTGTTAAGTAACTTTTATAAGGGTGTCCGTAGACCTATTTCCCTAATTAATTTCAAAGAAACAATTTTATGATAACAGCTTTTATTTCAGTTTTGGATTACAAACGACATTGTAAAAGGGTAACTACTGGTATAATAAAAATATCTGTCTTAGATTTACAACCCTTGATATAACATTTGATAACAGAATACTAATAACGGAATTATATAACATTCTTTTTCTTCTCACACGTCATTCTAAAAGCAGAGGAATATTCAGATTTGCAAGAATAAATCCACAGTTTTGATATTGTTTCTTTAAGAAAATAAATTATGTATTTAACATTTTCGTGTTACATATAACGAGAGTCTCATTAGAGTGTTTCCCGTTTGTTTGTGTGTTCTTCAACAATGTGCTCTATTTATTTTACGTAACACTGCTGCTCTATTAATAAGGTCGTTTAATAGCGACATAAGGATTTGCGTTTTGCAAAAATATAAAATCCGGTTCCTTGTTATAGGTTCCTTCACAAGGCATAGCCGATAAGGATGCTGAAGGGAAATAAGTTCCAAATGCCGTATTTCTCAAAATTTTATTGTTCTTGAAAAAATGCAGTCATTCGGCCATATCTGCAACTGCGGCTCCTTCCATAAGGTTGTCAAACAAGTATTTTATAAATTTTTGTTTGTCTCCCAAACCAATTGCTAGTACAAAAACTCAAGGAATATTTTAACGAGGGTGCTTCAAAAGAGCGTACAATACTTTACACTACAACAGTTATTAACAGTAATCCACGCAAAATTTTAGTTTATGTCATATGTTGTATGACAAATGAAGTTTAGATCTTGTAACTTTATAACCAAATGGCAAAAATTTTTAGAGACTAGTTTCAATGGGAAAATATACTATTTAAAAACTAAACTTAAACATTCAATGAAGCTGAGGGAGATCACGTTAAGAATTACGGGAACTAAGTTTGAAACGCTAATTTAGAGAAAATTTTACCCACAATTTTCCAAAGGCTGTCCTAAGATGGCGTATGATCACCATACGGTACAAGAATTTTACGTAAAGACTCAATTCTTGGGATAATCCATTATCAACGGAGATTCGACCAAGATTTGACCAAGGATTCTGACCAAAGGTGAGTCATGGGATACAGAAACAGACAAAGGTTTCAGAGTTATTTAGGGACATTTTTTCCAACTCCAGTTAACTGCACTCCACATTCTGGTGGCTATTCATAAAGAAACGATAGACAAGTTCTGTGGAGAGTGGCATGAAATTATCACAGGTGGGATGTCTTCAAAATTACTGCTTGCTCAAATTTCAGGTATTAAACGTTTTACATGGTAATAAAAATCTTCCATATACCATAATTTACTTTCTTCCATTCAAATGTTGTATATATTACTTTGAAACTCCTATAACGTAATTAAAATTCCTTAATTTTTTTACAGTTACACAGCTTTATTGTTCTTTTCATTATACATTTAAAAAACGCTGTTATTTTGAGTTTATTTTTACTGTTCAGTTAAATAACTCTTTCAACAGGAATAATGTAATTTAAATTCTTAGTAAGTTATTAAAACGTTAAAGCTTTGTATCCCACATAAAACGGGGAATAAAAGAGTTACAGATGGATCTCAGCTACATTTCAATCTCAACATTTTACTACTCAGTATATCAATATACCATAGTTAAAAGGAATTTTTAACAGAATTAGCAGCTCCATTTTCGGAGAACGAAAAATAAAACATGCAAAATAATAACGCTGAGTAAGAGCATTTGTTTTGCTATACATATATAGACACACTCATACATTCTTAAGAAAGAATCTATGTGTATTCTGAAAGTTAGTCGAATCATCAATTAGGCAACTGATTCCATCAAATGCTGTTTCCCTATACCTGTTAATTAAGTTAAATTACACTTATTTTAATCTTTACTTTTAAAAGAATTGCAATAGTGTTTTATTAGCATCAATAATATTTCGAATTATTCAATTTAATAATATTTCAAAAATATTAAATAATACTGTCAATTGGTTACGGCCGATGTGCCGGTGTAAAAGAATTACATTATGTCAACATATTCTCTATAGAAAAAGAAAAACATTTTTTATCTACACTGTCCTAAAATGTTTCATTGTGTGTAATTTACATGGATGTTCAAATAGCAGCCGCATGACAGTATTTCCGACATAATGAACTTTTGAGCTAAAAGAAGCTGTCTGAGGAATAGTAAATCAATAATTGGTATTGTTTCTACATCTTAAAATTTGGGCGTTAGTCATTTTTATGTGTAAAATCCACTTAGAGTCAAATAGTTAAATAAAAGTTTGATACTCATGAGACTTTTGTTTAAGTTTTTGTATTTCCAAGATTTCTATATTTTTACTAATGTTTTAACCACAGTTTTGTTACTTTTCAAAACCAAGTCATTCTTTGGATTAATATACTGTACTTTAATCTTCTTATAGCTTCTTTCATTCGTTATCTCCTCGCCTCGAACTTACAGCCATATCTCCACTCAAGCGATTTCCTTCTTAGAGTAATACTTGATTACATCCCAAGAGAATTTGTGATATAACACACATATATCTAATGCTTTTAGAGTAGCATCTCCTTCTATGCATCTGAAAGTATTCACTTGCCCACCCCAGTGAAAACTTTTAGGAATGGGGAAAATGACTCATCCTTTCTTTTCTTCATTGAAGTATGTCGGGGGATTATGTATTCTATGCTCTAAAACAAATATAGAATGGTTCGAATTTTGATGACTTTTAATGCAGCAATGCTTTAGCATTTATCATTCTATCTATCACACTCCCTCACATTTCACGCGTCTCAGAACCAACATTCCAAAAATTTATAACGCATGGAAAAGTACGCATAGAAATACTGTTTTCATCTCCCATGAAAATATTTTTTCGTCAAGACATGACACTCTCGTAAATTACATTCAGTTTTATTTTTAAAAATGAATGTATTTTATCAGGTGCGTTTTTTTCAAGATTTACGGAGTGAAAATTTTTCCATGCGAATTTCACGATATGAAAAAAAATTCATATAAATTCTTTATGACACCTCACCTGATTTTTTTTCAATATTAGAGAAAAGAAATCTTCAATATAAGCAACTCTCTAATCAAAATATTTTAGGAACCTGTGACTTAGATTATTTTGTGTTACACTGAAAGTGAATCTGTTCATACGTTAAATTTAATAGATGCCATATATTTCATTGTTTGTTTTTTGTATTTATTACCCATTATTATTGATAAACTAGAAAGCTCTCTACAAAAAAAATATATGGTCCTTTGAAGTATATTGCATGGGTAGTTCACAACATCAGATAACAGTAATTTCACCATCGTAATGATAATTGTGATATTAAAAATTTCCCTCTTCTTAGAGCTATTCAAATATCATGTAGTATCGACCGCCTGCCTCTAAGGAGGAATCATATTTACCTCTGGACTTCGGAACTAAACCCTCCTGAAGATGCGAGGAAACCATATTTGGGGATTTCACTCCTCATAACCGAATCTCGTGTTTACAATATTTACAGTGGATTCAGTACACATTACATCATGACGTTTACATAGCTTCACCATCTGCCCACTATGCAGAGACTGATGTTTGTAAGCACATTTAGCTTATTGAATTATGTACACACATTCCAATAAATAATAATGAAATGTTACATACACACACACACACACACACATATATACATATATATATATATATATATATGTGTGTATATATATTTGTATATATATATATATATATATATATATATATATGTGTGTGTGTGTGTGTGTGTATATATATGTATATATATGTATATATATGCATATATATATATATGTATATGTATATATATATATATATATATATATATATATATATACATATATATATATATATATATATATATATATATATATATACATATATATATATATATATATATATATATATATATATATATGTATGTATGTATGTATGTGTGTGTGCTTGTGTGTTTGTTTTCAAATAAATATTTCATCATACAAATTTTATCATTATCGCTGTTTAAAATATTTTTCTACATTTCCAGTATTCTTTAAGTGATTTGTTGCGAAGAATAAAATATGTTTTAGTCTATAAGAACTGAAATATAATTTAAACTTTGTTAAAATTTATGAATAATTGCATTTACTCTTCATCAGGATTTAATCTTTGAAAGTGCTGTCACAAAGCATTGCAGAAATTCTTACTCTATTATGTATAAATATTCTTTCAAATGAGATCATATCATCTAAATTTCGAAGCATACAATTCAAACATTAATCAGAATTTTAGAAACTAATCTTGTCTCTATTACTGAATTCTTATTACTTTTCTCTCTTCATCGGAGATAAATTGAACATGGAATACAATGCCGTAATTAAAAAAAATATGCATGAACCTTACAATTGGAAGTGTTTGGAGAATTACTATCATGTAATGGAATATAGAAATCTTGTACTCAGCCAGACACAAATTTTAATTCATATATTTACATGCACACACACACACGTGTAGTATAGTCTCCTGTGGTACTAATATGTAATTAGATTAGTCTGAACATTATCCTGAGTCTTCCTTTCTAAAAGAAGCGTTAGTCATGTCTATGCATTTCAGGACTTCCTTACTTTTGCAATCAGAAATTACTTTAGTTTGTAATTCTTTTAATTCACAGTTCACATTGCAAGAATTAGCTTTAAATGTTTAAAACTGCGTGCTCAGACTGTTGGGAAATAAGTTTAACTAGAAGTTAAAAATTAACTAGAGTATTTCTGCGTATGTGTTTCCTAGTTATCTCTCAGATTGTTGAGCTCGGCCATTGTGTCATGGAGTGCCTTTGTGAACTATTCTTGTTGGCCTATTTTGGCATGACAACACGACAATTACACATATGATACATTTGCAACCAGGGAAATCTTAATCCTCTGATTAAGGCCGGACGAGGTCCGAAGAACTTGGGCAATTGTATTCTGTATCAGAGTCTGGGAGCTCGAGTCCCGCTGTTGGCATATATATTTGTAGTCGTTCGGTATCGGACCTAAACTGTTGGTCTCTGTCTAATTAGCCGTTGCGAAATAAAATGTCAACCGCAGTGCTCTCAAACAACCAATCAACCATGATTAGGTGTGAAAGTTTATAAGACTTGAGGTATTACGATGAATCAAACTTGGATTCCTAGGTGGTAAGCTGTTTTACGTGACTTTTCTATAGAAAAAAGAAAACACTAATTCAGAAGTTTAAATCTTATTATTAACATTTCTGGAGCTCGGTATGATTTTAATCACAAAATTTTTATTCTGATAATTCGGACATTTTGTGGCGGTAACAAGGAAACTCTCATTTTTACCTACAATTGAATTAATTTTTTCTTTATAGAAAGTAAAATTTATTTAGTTCCTTAACATTCATTATGATCATTTTAAAGCCTCTCATTTGTCTAAACACAGATTTCATATTTATCTATATTTTATTAAATATTATCTAAAAATATAATGCTCAACACATAAACGGGGCTGTTTGGTTTCTAGAAAACCAGCTTCCAGCACTGAAAACACCCGTTTGAATCTTAGTTCCGGCAGACGGTGACTACAGTTTTATTAATTGACTAGCTGAAAACCCTCACTTCGCTACGGAGTATATTCAAATTAAATTCAACGGTCAATGTATGCAATTATATATTTTTATTAGAAATACGACGATCAATGTATACAATTGATGTAAAATATCTATACAATATATATATTTATAAAAAAATCGTTAGGGATATTTATTTTTTTGGATAATATCCAATTGTCTGCTGCATCAGAAAGAAAAAAAATATTTTTTTGTCTATTTAGTTGTTATGCAGTTGTTATAAATTTATTTAAAGTACCAGAAAACGAAATCACGTGATCAGCATTTAATGAATTAAATTCTAAAAATTAATCTTTAAAAATTCACCAAAAATCAGATAATCGAGGTAAAGGTTCGAAAATGATTTCATTTTAAAGGAAGTTTTATGGTCTTTCTCGTGATATAAATTGTATAACCCTCAAGTTATTATTTTAAATGCAAACTTAAAAAAAGTTACATAAACAGCTTAAAACTTTTATTTAAAAAAATCTAAAAAGAATTTTTCAAAAATCTTTCTTAGTGCACCCCTACACCATAAGAAGAATCGCCCTACAAAATGTCAGCCCTTTAGATCCAGCGGTTTGGTCTGTGTGTTGTATGTCGGTGAGTCAGTTACGGAACTGTTTTATATATAGATTATTTTCATTAAAAATGCCCACGTGGTATAGTGGTTAGCGTTCTGATCTGTCACGCAATGTGTTCGAGTATAAATCCCGAATAAGGCTTGGTCGTTGCCATGTTGTTTCCTCATACGGAGCAATGCTGGCTCAACTCTATGATGCTCCCATAATGAAGTAGCCAGTAAATCGCGGTGAATAACGAAAGGTGAATATCATACGACAAAGTGCCTCCACATTAGAAAAAATCATTAAAAATAAAAATAACTTTTAATTATGAAGTTTGTGACGATTAGCGAAGGCTCTTCTTTTTTGTTCTATTTTCTCCCAGAGTAAATTGTTATTCTTTATCTATTTTGTAACTCACCCATATCTCTGTTCACTCATTTCAGAATTGATTCAGTGTCATTTTGGTTTTCAGAGTCATTATCAGTAGCGGGAGGAGATGGGAACTAGAAGTGTCTATGTTCTTTTGCGAGTTCAACACCTCCATACAATTAGATAACTAAGAAACGTGAGTAGTTATGTTTGGTAGCTACCTAATGTTATAATTTTAAATGTCCCTGAGTGTTGACTGAGAAAATTGTGTTTCACAGTTTGGTCAAAACTGTATTTAATTGTAATTTGAGCCCTGTATTCACTTGAAAACATACAAAAAGGTACTATTTTGCATGAGATCAAATGAGTGAGCTCAAGATGTCAGATATTTCTCAAAGTGTGTTATTAACAACTGATACATCTATTAAACTAACGCAATCTTTGAAAAAAATGTATGTTTAGAGAAATTCAAGGATTCCGTCTTTTTCTTTTCTTTCTTTTCTTTAAGGTTGAGGTACTTTTGCAAAGACATTATACCTCCTTAACCCAGTTTTCTAAATTCAACTGTTTCACACAAATAGCAAAACAGAATTTTTTCAAAGAAATTTAGAATTTAATAGATCTAGATCAACGTTTCCAATACATCACAAAAGCCTTTTCTAATCTTGTAATGTAAAAAAATTCACTTAAATATGTGCCTGACGGCTAACTTATTCGTGCCGTTAAATGTTTTCCCCTTAATGATATTAAAAGAAGTATAAAACTGCTTATCATCAGGTTTTTGTTTGAGATGATAGAATATTCTTTTTTTATTCTTTAACGCGAGAAAAATAATTCACAATATAGTATTACGCACTTTGTATCGAAACATTTCTTAAAGAAATAATGTTGACACGTGGCACTTCATTATCAGATAACAAAATCTAAAAATGTAGTAAATTTACGCCAGTCCAAGGAAGTTTATCAGCACAAGATCTTTTATGATGACATATAATATTTTAATACTAAAAATGTTCATATAAAAGCAACACATTCTTTTTCTAACTCCCGTTTTTAAATCCCGTTGGTCGTAGGCATAAATATTAAAAAAAAAAGAATCCCCGAACAGATTTGTTTACGGAAGCGACAAATATGAAAAATATTTTTTTAATCTGCAGTCTATCTACCGTGAAAAAAAGCAAGTAGTAGAATATTTTTAGACGCCACGAAGAGAAAGACAATTTTAGAGTTATGATAAAACAGTAGGGAGATGCATTATCGGATTTATGTTTTAAAGAAAACGGTGCTGAGAAGCAAGCACACGGCTATTATAACAACAATAAAAATAGGAATGAATCTTAAGCATGATTATGGCTCCCAGGGCTTTAACACTCTAGGGAATACGTAGGCGAACAAATAGTTAGGTACTACCATACTCTGAGAAAGAAATATACAATTTTACAAATAAAATGAGATGCATCTTCATGTCAAAATGCCCTGCAATCAAGAATGACAAATTCCTTGTAATTTTCAGCATGCACCATTACGTAAATGAGAATGTAACGTAAATATGAAGATACTGTTGAATTTTTTTTTCTTAAGCACTCAATTTTCCTTTCTCTAGTTTCTTATTTTATTTTCTTATTTCAAGCATAATATTGATTTAAAAGTAATAACAAAAGCGCTAGAATAAGTTGAAAATGTAAAGCGTGAAATGGAAATATCTAGAAGGCTGCAATAAATCACTACTTTCTGAAGCATTCACGTACACTTAGACTACGATGACAATTTTTAGTATAACGTCAATGGATATATTCTAATTGTCATAACTGAATACCTTCCGCTGAAATAGAAAAGGGAATTAAAATCATTCTCGAAGTGTAGATATATCAAAAGAAGTTTTATCGTGCACTTGTTGAAAGAAACATCTTTCACCAAATGATAGTTTTAAAGTCAAACTGTAATGAAAAAAGGAATGAATTGCAAAAGATTGAGAAGGATTTTTTTTAATTAAACATACTTGAATTACTTCAGAGTACAATAAAGTTTAATATAAGGATTTTACTAAACGCATGTCAACTGTATTTACTAAATGTGTTTTTTATTTACTGAAAGTGTGAATATGGTCGCATGGAATTGATTGAACAACGTAAGGTTTCTAAAAAAATCAAGGAACCTATAAATCCGATGAATAGCTTAATTATTTGTCTCACACACGCCATTAAATGAATCAACTTATTTTTTATAAATGGCTAAGGTAAAATTGTTTTTGCCTCTCACAAAAATTACACAGACATTTTTTAAAATTTTCAGTCTAGTATTAAGTATATCTTAGCAATGTTATAATGATCATTGCTTTAAATTACACTTCTGTGTCTCAAGGGGGCACTGGGCGTTGAAGCTCAACGAAATGACTCTAAATATGGTCTAATTCTAATCACAAAAGCTTAAATAATATTAGAAAATTAAATTTTATTTATTTATACATATAAAGTACATATCTTTAAATATGTCATATTTAAAAATGGAAATTATAAATCTATAAATTATTTTAAATTAGCAGTTTAGAGTTTTATATGATTAACTGCTAATTTTGAGTTTGTGGGCATTATTATTTTTAAACTACCAATAGGAAACTGATAAAACTACACTCATATGTATATTTCATGGTACTCTACATTTTAAGGTGACCGACTACGTTGAAAACACTGATTTTCGATCTCTAGGTCGATTTTTTTTATTTGTGTTTCTTATTGTTTGGACTTTTGTCTTTCCAAAACTGTTTTTCTTTTCTCTTTACGTGATTTAGAAAAAAAGTTATAGCCATTATAAAACATGATGTCTCCAGAAAAATGAAACCGGAAGTAGTAGCTCCAAACCGGGAGTTGTTTTAAAATTGCAGTATTTTGCTTATTTTCAGCCCTAAAGTTAATTTTTTTTTGTAATTTTAAGTTATTCTAATGTTTTTACATTATTCTTAAATGTTTTTACCAATTATATTATTTGTTTATTAATGGAAAAGTGGCAACAAATTAGCTCACGTGTTCGTTTGTTTACATCGTCAAGCTGATATTTCTCTCTCTTTGCTTTCGCTATTTTCTAATATAAAATACTGTTTTTTGTTTAAAAATCATTTTTAATTTTACGGAAAACATCATAAGAAATGGGTCAACGCAAAAATTATCGCTTTAAAAAGAGAAAATTTAGTGGAAATCAGTACACCATTTCGAAGAGAAATGAAACTGTTGCAGTTGATTGTAGTGATGTTAATACTGCAAGTTCATCGAAACTTGAGAGCAAGAAAGGTGTTTCTTTGGACGAAATTTCAAAGATCATTGAACTTTGCGGAAGCAGAATAATGGATATTGACATTTTAGTTTCTGTATTTGCAATATTATGTTGTCCAGTCTGTTTCAACAATAAACTCTCACTGACTGAAGATTCACGGTTTGGTATGTGTTCCAATTTTTTACTAAAATGCAACAACTGTTCTTTCTCAAAAGGGTTTGCATCTTCAAAAAAGTTGGATAAGTCTAATAGTATAAATACTCTTGCTGTTTTTGCTTTAAGACTTATAGGAAAAGGCTATACAGCAGGAAAAAAATTGTTCTCAGTACTGGATATGCCTTTCCTTTCTAAAGGAACTTTCAGACAACAAGAACTGAAAATTCATCAGGCTGCATATAAAGCTGTTGAAGAAAGTATGTGTAATGCTGCAAAAGAAATTAAAGATTTAAAATGCACGAAAAAAGCAGTAGTGAATTGTGGGGTCTCTGTTGACGGTACGTGGCAGAAGAGGGGTTATTCATCACTGAATAGTTGCGTCAGCTGTATCTCAATTGACACTGGCAAAATTTTCTCATTTAGAAACAATGACTCAATTCTGCAGGATATGTAGTACCACGTCTGGAACACTAGATACTGTTTCTAAACCACATACCTGTCGAAATCATACCGGTTCAGCTTCAAATATGGAGACTGTGGGTGTTTACCGTATTTTTGAGAGATCAAAACATATGAGGAATTTATGCTATACTGAGTACTATGGTGATGGTGACTCTAAAGCTTTTAATGCTGTGAAAAACATATATGGTGAGAACTCGGTAAATAAACTGGAATGCATTGGTCATATCCAGAAGAGAGTTGGCACTCACCTTCGAAAATTAAAAAAGTGCACTAAAGGACTCGGAGGTAAAGGGAAACTGACTGATCGCTTTATTGATAAGCTTCAAAATTACTACGGAATTGCAATCCGTAGTAATGTTGGTAGTTTACAAAACATGCAACAAGCAGTAATTGCAGCTTTTTACCACTGCTGTTCTAGCAACAAGCACCCAATGCATGGTCAGTGCCTAGAAGGACTTGACAGTTGGTGCAAGTTCAAACGGGCAAAATCGTTAAATACAACCTATAACGATAAATCCGTTGGACTTCCAGAAAGTGTTATCAACATTGTGAAAGCTGTGAAGCCATGAAGCTGTGTGATCAAAAATTGTTAGAGAAGTGTCTTCATAGGAAAACACAGAATGCAAATGAAAGTTTCAACGGTGTTCTGTGGAATTTCATTCCAAAACTTCATTTTGTTGAATTAAAAACTTTGCAACTGGGGTCATACATAGTTGCCCTTCAATTTAATGATGGTGCTAAAGGTATTCTTACAGTTTTAAACAATTTACATTTACAGACAGGCTCTTATGTGTTAAGCGGATTGGAATCCAGTGATTTCGACAGAGTTTACGACTCAAAAAGAAAATCTTTGCCTAAAGCAAAAATTCAAAGAAAAAGACTGTGTGCACGCCGAAAGAAAAAATGCATACTGAATGAAGAAACAAGGCCTATCTTACTATCCTGGGGCATTTTAGACTCCTATGTCTAACGAAACTTTGTTTTTCAGATAACTGAAAACTTTAATTGCAGTTTTCTCAAAACTTTTTTTTTTACAAAACCAATTTACCATTTTCATGATATCTCAAAATATAATGAATGTATTGTCATGAAATTTTCAGTGTATATTTTAAATAATATGAACAATGAAATGACCCAAAATTTTAAAGGTGAGTGAAATACTTTTCAATTTGCAGGTGCTTTTAAATAGATTGAGCAACTAAAATTTCGAAAAATTGCATGTTAGCATATATTTTCCATTGTTAATTTCTTGTACCTCAAAATTTCTCATTGATTTTGGTTCATTTTGAAGATTGTTGTTGTTTATAACTAATGGCCAAAAATAATTAAGATTGCTGCAATACTTTTTCTTGTAGAGTGTAAACCGTTTTGGTAAAATTTAGCTAAAATTTCCCTTAAATTACCCAATTTTTCAAAAAATGCAATACATATGGATAAAATTTTAAGCTGTTTATGCTTAAAAATTCATTGTTTAACCAAAAATAGTATAAAATGGCAAGAAATTGAATTATTTCAAAAATTTTGTTCCGAACGTAGGCAGTCACCTTAAACCAGAAAAATGTGTAATTCTGGAAAACTTTTTTATGCGGAAAAATTATGCAGACAATTGGGATAATTTTTGAAGTTTTCCAGTTTTATGCTCAATTTTTAACTTAAATAACATTTATTACAATTTATTTGGTTTAATATTACAGGCAAATACATTACAAGTGTATTCTAACCATTAATTATTTTCTGTAAGCATATATCTTAATTTTATAATGCGCACAGCACTTTATGATTTTTAATCACCAGTTAATCGTATAAAATTCTAAACAGCTGATTTGAAATTTATTTATGGATTTATAATTTCCATTTTTATAAATGGCATATTTAAATATGTACTTTATATGTATAAAGAAAAAAAATTCTTTTTCTAATAGTATTTGAATTTTTTGGGGTAAGAATTAGGCCATATTTATAGTCATTTCGTCGAGCTTCAAGGTCCTGGGCCTCCTTAATAGTAATTATTATTAATTAATTATAATTTATTAAAGGCTTAAAATAATAAGGTACTGATAAAAATCTTACTTATTAGGCCAGATAAAAAGTTCCTCTACCGTAACTTAATCTGAAAAAGCTATGAAACACTCAGTAGGGAATCGTCATTTGGGGCCACCGGGAGTAGATCCCCAGCAAGTTTTCAATTCATTTATGCAAAGAATAACAATTTTACAACAACTGCCTTGTAGATAGTGCTGAACTTTCTGGCCCCTTGCACATCCCTAACCGAAATATAATTTTATACTATTGTGTTCCTGTCTTCTAAGGAGTTATACCTGGCCATTCACCAATAATTCAGTGTTTACGCCTACTGAAATTTGACATCGATGGATCCACCTGGACTGGCCCCATTATATCCATGTTACAATACATTATTTTAAACAAGTTCTCCCACTTTTTCCAAGAAAAAATACAACTATTTTATGCGAGAGACAGGGTAGCCCCGAAGCATTCTTTCTACTCGAGTTTTAGGTGTCGCGAATTTGTATAAGCGGCGAAATTTCAATGCTACGTTCAAGCATTTTTAGATTTGTAAGTACTAAAATCAAGAACTGAAATCAAGTAAATGGTTGTGTATGGAGAGGTAAGAAAGATGCTGTTTGAAAAAATGAAATGACAATTAGAGACACTGTCTTTTATTTCAATTTTAGATAAGAGATACGTAGGACAATGTAGAGAATAGGGTAACAGGAAATTACTTGTACGTTGCTCAAGAAATAGAAAAAATAGCACAAAAATGAAATTATTCTTGTACACAATTTGGGAGGAAGGTGGGGAGATTGTGCGATCGGATCCAGTGCACTCTTTTTCCGCTCATAAGAACCTTAGATTTTTGTTGTTGTTGCTTTGCAGGTAATTGCCCTAGACTTTTAGCGTTTATAATTTTGTGAGAATGCATTTTTTAACTTTTAAGGATGGAAAGAGGAATTCAAGGAAAAATTTGTTACGAACACGTTTTTGAGCCCGTTGAGAAAGCTTAAAATCAAACGCCTGAAACATTATCATCTTCAACAGAAATTGGGGTAAAAAGGGGATCTTTTAGGTGCTCTTGAAAAACAAAACTCAAGAATAAAAGGTAAAAAAATAGTTTGCATTCTAGCTATATGGAGATTTTTAGCTTTTGAAATCAGGACTGGTATAAGCATCCAAAACACTTTTGAGAAAGAGTTAAAAAGTACGAAATGAGTAATTAAATTCACAAATTTTAACAAACAGTGATTGAGAGGATCTTCTAAAAAAATAAACGAGCATAATTTCTGCATAAACGAAGACAATTTATCTCGTTGAACTATCTTGATGCCTACGACTGAATGTTTATGAAATATTGCCCAGGAATATGTACTTGATATCATTGAAAATGCATCAAACTAAAACAAAAACAATGTTCAATTTTCCATTCATGAGAGCTGCCCTGCTATTCAAGAGATTAAAAAAAAGTCCGAGTGGCAGAGACGGTTTTAATTTGACATTTAAAGTAGAATTCTTAAACACGTACAACGCTCCTCGATTGACCAGAAAAACACTTAAGATTTATCTAATATGTATTAAATAAAATATACATGTTTTTATCAGCTGCGAAATTTATTGCATATTTTTCGGCTCCCACTACTGAAAAAGAATATGAGTCGCTATTGGGAAAAGGCATGAAATATGTTCTACGTATTGATGTTTTCAAGAGATCCACATAAAATTCAATATGCTATTGTGTTGAAATGACACAATGGTATATTTTGTGAGAAACTACAAAAGCGTGAGGAAATGGAAAAGTCGTCAATTTTATTTGATGGGAAAATAAAATTTCTAAAAATTAAAAATGAAAGGATTACGGTATGAGATAGTTAACACTAGTGATATCACTGTTGTAACGCATTCTAGATTAAAATTACTCTAGTTGTGTTAATTCCCGTATTTTGTTGGAAAACACTTTTTTCCCATGGAGAAGTGTTCTGTGGGAGAATTAATACACGCTATGCAGTACAAAGAGAAAGAAAGTGAAAATTCAGTTAAATAAGGTACGAGTCAGAAGAATTCGCAGTTCATGTTAGTTTCGATTATTTTCAGAATCAAAATATGTTTAATTAAATAACTAAGATATTAAAAAACCATCACCATCATTTTTATTTATGCGTAAGCACCATTCCATATTTCCTTACTTATTATGTAAGTACTACTAAGATTTTGCTCTAGCTTTATCAACATAAAGCACAAATCAGAAAATTCAAATTATTCTCTTTCAGTTCAATATAATTTCTTTATGAAATATAGTATCCACTTTCTCATAAAGTAAATCAAGTATATGGTTAGCATAAATTACAATAACACTTGTAACCATTGAAGTACTAAAAATGTATATGTTATTAGTGAGGACCAGTGCATATTTAAAGGTATAGCGGGGGTGCTTGGGATTGTGTATAGTTACCGTTTGAAAATACTTCTAATAGACAGGTTATATTAGAAAATTTTGGCAGATAAACCATGAAACGCAATTTTTAAGACATTTTATTTGCAAAGCATCTTTCCTTTCGTCTTGTTTTTTCATATCATAATTAATGAATTAGAGTAATTTATTCCCACATTTAATTTTTTTAGCAATAAATCCCCTTTTACATAAAAAAAATATTTTTTATATATTTTGCTTAAAATTTTAGCTCAGGGGAATAATAAAATTCTCAATAAACTTAATTGATTTTATAACTGTAAAAGCATTTCTAAGAATTAGGGGAAAATTTCCTTTTTCTCGATTATACTTTAAGAAGTAAATTTTGAGCAAGTGCAATCTGAAAATACTCTAGTAAAAACTAAAATAATAAATTTCTCAATAAACTTAATGGTTTTTATAACTGTGAAAGCAACTGTAAGAATTACATGAATTTTTTTTCTTTTTCTTGAATATACTTTAAGAAGTAAAATTTTAAATGCTCCTGCAAAAACTAAAATAACTAAAACCGTGTTAGTCTTTCATTTACCCCAAAATTATTATCTTGATGTACTGGAATGAGAAGTTTCGGAAATATATTTTTTTATATATAATGATGCACAATCATTCAAATAATTTCAGAAGTTCTAATCAAACATGACATATAAGTTTGAAATAATATGTTGATGTAGAATAATATTTCTGTATTTAAAAATACTGAACACTAAGATCATTCTGAGGACACTATTTTTCTATTTTTCGATAGAAATAGGTTGGTTTTTTCTCTTTATTGAAGCCTTTTTATAGTATTTTCTTTGCTTTCAACGATTAGAACATGTTTGAATTCAGAATCACGAAGTACTTAATGTTTCAACAGCAACAAACTGGCAGTTATGTCCGATGGTAAATTAATAGATATTATGTTAGCCATTAATCATAAACGAGGTACACCCATCTTTGAAAGGAAAACGGTGATTCCAGCAAGGCTGACACCCATGAAATCGTGAAGTTAACAATTTAAACATTCTGTCATGTATCACGATACTTATTTTCAACCCAATGAATCTTCGAAGAAAAAAAAGCTATTAAAATTATGGTGACTCTGATTCTTTATTTTCGTTGCTCCATACTGATTATTGTCATTTACTCATTAGTCTCGGCTTGTAAGTATTAATTCAAGTGTGCTAGTTTTTACTCAATAAAAGTATAAATGTATATTTCGAGTCTAAATTATAAGCTATTAAAATAAAATGATTAGTAGATTACTTGGTTATTTTTCTTATTAATTTGCATCCAAACATTCGTAGTTTTCATATATCTTGTATTTATTATCGAAATAATTTTAAATTGTTTTAAAACATTGTATTTTTAATACAAAAAATATGATAGCTTAAAAAAGACGTTTTTGTAACTTAAAAGAAGAATCAGTCCACATTTATCACATTAATTAGAAAGTGAGTTCAATTTCTCTCTAGATGTTCCTTAGTAAAAATATTTCATTTCTTCCCACCGAAATAAGAGTCTTGAAACAACACGCTCATTTCGACAACATAGGAATGTTACATTTTGATTCAAAAGATTAGAAAAATGTACGATGTGTTTACCTATTGTCTAAAACGATGTGTTTACCTATTGTCTCTACCCTCATCTTCCCGATTCTTCATATTGCCGACTGACAAATTTCAGCAAACTTATACCGATTCTGCACATGCGCAAATACACAAACATACTATCTCTCTCTGTATATATATATATATATATATATATATAATATATATATATATATATATATATATATATATATACGCGTTAGATATAGAACAATTAATACTAGTGGCGGCGTTATTATTATATACATATACATACGTACATATATATATACATACACACACACACACACATATATATATATACCGGGTGGCCATAATTAAACTGACAGTGCTCACAGTGTTTTGTAGCGCGATCTATTTGCGAGAATGACGCCACATTTTGTAGGAAGATTAAACAAGACGGGGGACGAAGGATTCCGCGAAAAAATAAATTAGTTCCAAAAGTCACCGCTAGGGGAATATTTGGCGCTGTGTAATTTGGCGCTGTGCCCACATTGTGACGTGACAAAACGATCTGAGAAAGAAAAAAACAACTAGTTTTAACAATATACATTTATTTGAGATGTTCAAACTTCTCACCGCCATTGCGGTGTCGTGTTTAGCCCGAAAGATAATCATTTCTCCTTCCGTTCAAGTTTTGTGACGTCACAGTGTAGGAAATCACGAAAAAATAAATGCGCTTTGTAACCATTCTATCCTTCGCATTAATGTCCACAAGGTGTCTTTTCTTACTAATTCGATAATGCTCTACAACTTTGTGAATCACGTTTTTCCTCTATCTCATTCCGTTTTCAAGATAGGAATGCTAACTCCACTGTTTTCCACCAGGTGGTGCGGTAGGAGGTTTTATTCAGTAGCGCATGGCTACTTTACTATACCTAGACACCACTTTTATGAATATAGCAGCAGCCGATCCGAAGTTAAGAAGGTGGGAAGGGACTTTAGTGGGCATACTGTATATACATATATGACAAGCTCGCTACTTACACCCTTCCCAGTACGTCGTCTTACATCCAAGCTTTTCTCCTTCTTAATCTATCTTTACTTAATTATTAAAGTTATAGCAGTCAATGAGTTAAAAGGCCGGTGGCAACGAACTACAATTAATATATCTAACATCGTTTATTTCCAAATTCTTAAGCAACCTGATTCAATCTGATAAATTAAATCCAAGAGTCGTCAAGCTCCCAGGCGACGCGTGACTATCTCCATCAAGAATTTCCCGCCGTCTGATTAAACGCTATTGTTTTTCTGCCATCCAAAGCCACCGCGCATGCCTACATGATCTCTGTGACGCATACACCGGAGATGGACCATGGGTGTGGCCACAGATGTCAATCAATCCAAAGGGAATTTCCCCGATTTCTCTCGATGCATTTCGAACCAAGATATGAGAATAGAGGCGAATTACGCCACGACAATAAATTAATTACTAAGCCCCCTTTAAATTTAGAATAATCATTCTTTTCCCACTAAATCCTTGACATATATATATATATACATATATATATATATATATATATATATATATATATATATATGTGTGTGTGTGTGTGTGTGTGTGTGTGTGTGATAATATTACTAACAACCTATAATCCTTCATTCTGAACTTTATCTCTGTTCTGGTAAACCCTTTTTTCTACTCTTTTGCGAAAACGCCTCGCCTTTCCACACACTAACTTTCTCCGCCAATTCTGGCAACCTCTCTGAACTAATTGTATTTTGGAGCTTTTACGATAGACGCGGGCTGGCTTCGATGCGAGTAACACGTTGCTGTTTTCATGGAATAAACTTCAGTTGTTCTTGTGATTTGGAATTGCATTATTTCGGCCTCGATTATGTTTTTTCATGAGATGACCCAATTCGGGTCATTTCATATATATATATATATATATATATATATATATATATATATATATATATATATATATATATATACAGACAGACAGACAGATAGATAAATATATAGATAGATAGATAGATATGTCCTTGTGTGTGTGTGTGTATTCGAAAATTCTCTAATTAGTCCGATTCTAATGACGGAAAGGCTGTCTTTAATATACATGCTAAAAGTAATCAATGTTTGCTTTCAAGAACAAGGATAAAACGTCTTTTTCGCCATTATAAGAACGATAAATGATAGTTTTAAATGCTTTCCCTCTCCCAGTCATATTGACAAACTGTTTTTGCGAGATAGATTATAATTAATTTTCATTCAAAGTAAAAGAAATTAAATACACCATAGCTCTTCAGATATTATCAAATTCTATTTACATTAAGGTGACTGCCTACGTTGAAAATATCATTTTTTGACTATTTTGGTCCGTTTCATTTTTTGCTTTAATCGTGTAATTCAATCTTTTCTCTTTTCAAAACTGTTTTGATTTTCATTCTACTTCAATTAGAAGCACAGTTATAGCTATTTAAAAAACATCTGCTACAAAATTGAAGTGACAAACAACTTTAAATGCGTTTTTCTCAGAATTATGTTTTTTAGCACAAATCTCTACGGTAATCATGATATCTCACATAATAGTGTATATAATTTGAAAAAAATTTCAGGAAATGTTTTAGATACTATTTTTAATGAAATGACGTTCAATAATTGGTGTATAATTTTTGGGGGGGGGTTGTTTTTATAAGGAAAGGAATGACGAATCGGGGAAAATTTTCATATCTATATATATAAAACAGTTCCGTAACTGACTCATTCATTCACTGACTGACTGACTGACTGACATACAACGCACAGACCAAACCGCTGGACCTAAAGGGCTGAAATTTTGCATGGTGATTCTTCTAATAGTGTAGGGGTGCACTAAGAAAGATTTTTCAAAAATTCTTCTTAGATTTTTTTAAATTAAATTTTTAAGCTGTTTTTTTAACTTTTTTTACGCTTGCATTTAAAATAATACATTGAGGGTTATAAAATTTATATCACGAGAAAGATCATAAAAATTCCTTCAAAATGAAATTTTTTTCGAATTTTTACCTCATTTTCCTGATTTTTGGGGAATTTTTAAAGATTAATTTTTAGAATTTAATTTATTAAATGCTGATCACGTGATTTCTTTTTCTGGTACTTTCAATAAATTTATCGTCACGTGCGTAACAACTAAATAGACAAAAAAAATATTTTTTTCTCTTTCTAATGCTGCAGACAATTGGATATTATCCAAAAAAAAAAAATTCATATCCCTTACGATTTTTTTATAAATATATATATATAGATAGATATATATTTTATATCAATTGTATACATTGATCATCGCATTTATTATAAATATATATATTTATTTTTTTGGCATAAATTGCATACGTTGACCGTTGTATTTAATTTGAATCTACTCCGTAGCGAAGCGCGGGTTTTCAGCTAGTTGGAACATAAAATTGCCTATATTATTTTCGCATTTTAAAATTTCTCTTAGATTGTAGGTCATTTTGAAGATAACTGTTATATGTATCATGTGTGGAAGGAAATTGAAATAGTAGCATTAGGATTTTGTACAGAATGATAGGCGTTTTAACTAAGTTTCATTAAAAATTACTTCAAATTGACCAATTTATAAAAAAATATGCTATTTACAGGTAAGTTTTTGTTCCTTTTTTAAAATTTTTAAGCGCCATTTTACCATAAAAGACAAAAAAAGCTTTTTAAAATATTAATTTTTTTAAAAATTGACTCCGAACGTAGGCAGTGAACTTAACATTTTTTGAATCGAATTCGTCGAGAATATTCCCGAACTTGTGGTGCAGTTCCTCGGCTTAGCAGTGCAGAAAGGTATTGGCTCCCGAGCTCTATTTCACGTCCACTCCATGGCAGAGTGAGCAGGCGGCCATTCGTCAGTGTAATGTGTTTACGATTAGGGGTTTTCGTGTCCATTATCGTTACGATGTGGCGTTGTGCCCGCATGAGACGCAGCTGCGTTTTGCCGTGGGAGTCCTTGTCCGAGACAACGATCCGGGTATTTGATCAGTTTTTGAGGAGAAATTCGATGAGATGGAAGAAATGGGATATTTCGCCTCAAAATGGTGCCGATTAAGGGTTCCGGAAAACGGAACATCTATTCCTGCATTTTGTTTCCTACACTACGTGTGTATGCTGAAACAGGAGCGAAAAAAAATAGGTCTTGATGTAAATATATATGTAATATTCGAGTTTTGGTGGGATATATTCTTTATGCACTTGTGAAAGTATACAATGAAATACTATCAAAAATATTTCCTACCTATAAGTGATCAAGGAAATGAATTTATGCTGCAAATGGTACTGTAATCTGCAAGAAACAGCATAAGAGAATACATTTGTATCAAACACATTTATATTAATGAAAAAATAAGAATAATCTTTAAGAAAAAGCAAAAATATTGCAGTATAAGTAGTTTAAATCGATATGAAAATAGAAGATAGGGAAAAATGCTTGCCTCGTAAAGTATATATATATCGTATTATAAAAAAGAAAAAATAATTTGAGTAATAAAAACACATAATTCTATAATTAATTACTGCACTGAAAATAGTAACTCCTTCATTAGTAACACCATTCCCCCAAGTAAAATGTATCTCATGTGTCGTGATTAACCAATCAGATTTATCTTGACTAGTCAGATATAAAAGACACCTTTATCTCTAATAGTATTGAAGGAGCAAGGTAAGTCATCCATATTTTGATAAAATTAGAACTTTATCTTCTTTAATATGTTCTTTCTTATGTTGTTTAGTGCTGCAATTTATACCTATCTATCTTACTATATGCATGCATACATACATGCAGATCTGTATACACACATGTGTGCGTGTATATATCATCGGTGTTCTGTTAAAAGGGCGAATACACACACACACACACATACATACATATATATATATATATATATATATATATATATATATATATATATATATATATATATATACATGCACTATCAACCAATAAGTATTTGGACACCATGGAAATGATCAAATCTTGATATCTGCAGTCCTCATATACGTCACGCCCTCCGCCGTTAACTATCGTGTAGGAAACAACATTGGCATTTGTCGCCACGAAATGTACAGTCATCTTGTTTCGAGAAAGGTGTAATCGTCGGGAATCACAGAAATGGTCGATCAGTAAGGGACATATCTAGCGAGTTGCATTACCAAAAATCGACAGTGACCAATGTGAATGAGAAGTGGAAGGTGAGCGGTGATTGTCGGAATGTGCTCAGAGTCGGCAGACTCACGAAACTGGGAGATACAGACCGAAGGAGCTGTCCAGAGACATTTGGAAGAAACACACCCAACCGATGGTCCACATGCGCCATTAGTTTCAACAGGCATCCGGGAGTGTTTTTTCGATGAATGCCATCCGTAAGGAAGCACAACTGCTTGGTTTTCATGGCCGTGCTGCCGGCCATAAGCCTTTGATCAATAAGTCCAACCGCGTAGCTCAGTTAATGCGGTGCAAAGCACGTCAAAAGAGAAACAGTGGAAACGGGTTCTCTGGAGAGATGAATCAAGCTTCACCCTCTACCGTTGACAGGGTCTAGATCTGGCGTCTGCCTGGAGAACACCTCCTGCCAGAATGCATTGTGCCCACGGAAAAGTTCGGGGGAGGTAGAATTATGGTCTGGGGAGGTTTCTCCTGGTATACACTGGTACCCTTGGTCCCAATTCATGGTAAGCTTAATGCCGACGCCTACTGCACTATTTTGGATGACAGTGTGCTTCCTACGTTGTGGCAGTTTTACGGATTCGATCCATGTTACTTCTAGGACTACAACGCCAGCTGTCATGTTGCGAGGTCCACCATGGATTGGTGAGGTGACAATGGGGTTAACCAAATGGACAGGCTTTCCTATAGCCCAGACTTGAACCATGACGATAACCACTGGGACGAGTTGGATCGCCGAATCAAGGGGTGCAATAACCGTTTAAAATCGGTGAAGGAACTTCCATGTGTTCTCTAAGCCGAGTGGAAGAAAATACAACTAGCCGTCATACAAGGACTTGTAAGCATGCCCCGGAGGATTGAGGCTATAATTGCCTGTCTTGGAGGTTTTACCAACTATTGAATAGGAATAAATTTTGTTGAAATTTTCTGTCACATGTGTCCAAATACATATTGGTAGATAGTGTATATATTCGCCGTTTTTACAGAACACCGACGATATATATATATATATGTGTGTGTGTGTGTAACATGGGAGACAGAACACAGGCCCAGAAGATATCTAGTCTCCCATGCTACGGTGAGTAGGTGCTGTTATTATAGAGTAAATTCACTCCATGATCCAAATACGACAACCACGGGCTTGTTACGGGAATAACTTTATTTATTTCGCCGACCGATCCGTCGGTATGGATGCAGCAATAGCAAATACAAAAATCCGTCCTACTTCCGGACGTCACGAGTTATATAAACTTTACCTCATCACGTGATTAAAGGGTGTGTCTTAATGGTTGATTGGTTTAAAGTTATTGTTGATGCGAAGAACTGATTTAAACCTGCACTGACGCTACGCAACGTCTCTTTAGTTAAAAAAGACAGCCATCTTGAATGATTTTGCCTAAGGCTGTAATAATGAAATTTAACGCGAACGCCCAAAGGAAATTACATGTTTTAAGAAATTAAAAAAGGGTTTGTAATTTGGAATAGTAAAGTGAGGAATTAATAGTTTTCAAATGTTAAGAGTGTTGAATTAAGAAATTACTAGTTTTTAATATTATATATATATATATATATATATATATATATATATATATATATATATATATATATATATATATATATATATATATATATACATATATATATATATATATATATATATATATACATATATATATATATATACATATATATATATATATACATATATATATATATATATATATATATATATATATATATATATATATATATATATATATATATATGTGTGTGTGTTTGTATATATATTTGAATATAAAGAAACTATATATATGGATATGTACATTCTATCTTCTTAAGCCTTATAGTTTAGACTAAATGAACAATTAATATAATCAGCTATTTATGCGGAAAATGTCACAATCGCTTTTGTAATGATTTCTTCAATAACACCTAATGTAGTATGCTCCTTGATTTTTAGCTAGAAAGCATACCTTTTTATGCTTTTTGGCTATTTTCTTGTGAACAGCTCTGAAAAGTTCATTATAAGAGAAAAACATTTAGAAATTGCAAAAAATGGGTATTTTTTGTTCGCTTATTTATGTTCTTTTGGTTTGCTATTTATTATATTTAAAATATGGTCAAAATTTCTATTTATTATTTAAAATATGGTAAAAATTTCTATTTATTATTGGAAATATGGAAAAAATTGCCATTTATTATTTAAAATATGGTGAAATCCAGAGTCCTTCGGGAGACTAAAAACATTGTTTACCACGACGCTCATAACCGGAATTTTAAGTCGTATGACAGAAGTTTTTAGTCCGC
Source organism: Dolomedes plantarius (assembly GCA_907164885.2). Classification (NCBI taxonomy): domain Eukaryota; kingdom Metazoa; phylum Arthropoda; class Arachnida; order Araneae; family Dolomedidae; genus Dolomedes; species Dolomedes plantarius. The sequence continues at coordinate 140,081,893 of OU015501.1, forward strand.
TGGGTTATGTTTGCTATTTATTATATTTAAAATATGGTAAAAATTACTATTTATTATTTAAAATATGGTAAAAATTTCTATTTATTATATTTAAAATATGGTAAAAATTTCTATTTATTATTTAAAATATGGTAAACATTTCTATTTATTATTTAAAATATGGTAAAAATTACTATTTATTATTTGAAATATGGTGAAATCCAGAGTCCTTCGGGAGACTAAATACATGGTTTACCACGACGCTCATGACCGGAGTTTTAAGTCGTATGACAGAAGTTTTAAGTCGGCTGGGGAATATTTGCGATTTATTATATTTAAAATATGGTAAAAATTTCTATTTATTATATAAAATATGGTAAAAATTTCTATTTATTATTTAAAATATGGTAAAAATTTCTATTTATTATTTTAAATATGATAAAAATTTCTATTTATTATTTAAAATATGGTAAACATTTCTATTTATTATTTAAAATATAGTAAAAATTGCCATTTATTATTTAAAATATGTTGAAATCCAGAGTCCTTGGGGAGACTAAATACATGGTTTACCACGACGTTCATGACCGGAGTTTTAAGTCCTATGACAGAAGTTTTAAGTCGGCTGGGGAATTCCTTTCAAACTAGATGTAAAGCTAAATTTTAGATCATCACTGGATATGTCTTTCTGAGAGAAAAAATAAAAAACTGCAATCACAACAAAAACTCATTTTGTCTGAAATACCTACAATAATTATATCAATTTTTATTAACGTTTGTCTCTTAAAATTCAATTAAAACATGATTATGGTATCTTTGAAAACGACCTATGTCATTTCAAATTTAAGGGGAAATCTATAAGAAGAATTCTATATTCTTTTTTATGATTATTTGTGTTCTATGGAAGTAGATCGCACAGCAAAGTATTCTTTGAAATACAAAATTTGTGTCCGCAAAGAAATAATGTAAGCGTCGTGCTCAGGTTTTTAGAAAATGTCATATTCTCACGTCATATTCTCTGCCATGTATTTGAAAGTCTATTCTGCACTTTAAAATGCTGTCCCAGAATATGTTTATTTGTTTCATTCTTCCCAGAAGAAAAACGTCTTGCATTAGCAATTTTTACTTGATTTGTATATACCATGTATTATATAGAAGAATATTGAAACTCACGAATTTTATCACTTTAATACTTTTGGGAAAAATTTCTTAAAGGCACAAATTCAATAAATCCTTTCGAAAAATACTAATATCAAGAAAAATATTCAAATAAGACTAATAAAGAGTTACACAAAAGTTTCTTAGTAAAATTAAACAGCTCATTTAGCGGGAATAAGCTATATTCTACTTTTATTCTAATCCACATATTGAGGCACACTTAAGATAAGAGTGTAGTTAATAGTGACATTTTCAATTTATCGTACACCTTTTCCTACAAAATAACATATATGTTCCTATTTTCTGTATGGAATTAGGGAAATAGTCTCTGAAATTCTGTTTTCAGATAAATTCCTCCTATATATATATATATATATATATATATATATATATATATATATATATATATATATATATATATATATATATATATATATATATATATATATATATATATTTATTTATTTATTTATATATACATGTTAGGAAGATAAAAAAAATAGATTATACGAAGTGATGGTATTTAATGCTATATTTTAGCATTGAAAATCCTTGTAAGCCAGTTAAACAAATAAATCCTATAAAACTGTGATTGTTTTTAAACTTATAATTCGAAATCAATAATGAGTTTTCTCTTTAAGTGGAAGTTCTGCTGAGAAACAAAATGGTAGACAAAAGGGTGCCCTGTATTCATATAAAGGTTTGATTGTCAATAAGAAAGAAAGAGGTGCTGAAGGTGAAAGTGTGCAGAATCCTTTTTGTGCTGGCCATAGCAGCCTAAGGTAAACGCTGTTGTTTCAGTTCTAGTTGATGTCCTCAGTGCGATCAAATTGGTTTTCTTGCAGCGGAGGAACCGCATCTGGCGATCTATCTTTTTTCGGTTTAGATTTTACTTTCTTCGATTTTTGAACACGTTTCCCGCATTTCTTTTGATTGGTAGACGGATATTCAAACTAAAAGATAGAGGAAAAGTTTGCAAATCGTTTTAAGAAGAGTTTTCTATTGTAGGACATTTCTCAGGAGAGAAGGGGAGAAAAATCCCTATTGGAGTTTAGCACTCCCTACGGCGTATTTGTTGATGCATAGAATTTAATGGTTAGTTTCTTCTTTAGTATCATCTCATTTTTCTTTTTCCGCTTGGTCCATTGAAAAGTTCTTTTAGTGTAACTTGCATAAGTTATTTTTTGCAATTTATTTAAATAGATCTAACCAGAAAGGATGTTTAAAAAGTTTAGCTGAAGTCATTTAAGAAAACAGACAATTCGATTCTAATTAATTAGAAAAGTCTTATCTGTATAAATTTCTGAGGAACTACTTTAATTAATAAATATTCAACATTAAATTTTTTTCAGGATTTATATATTATGGTACGATTTTTGTCATATGTAATATGTGCGTCTGTTTCTACGTGAAATTTTCCCCCAAAATAATAGATTACAAAACGTCATTATTATAAACATTTGACAGAAAACAAAAATGCGGAACACGTTCTCTATAAACATCTGTTGAACATTAATTAAATTTTCCAAGAATATTACTGACCAGTTATTAATTAAGGAACATCCTGCATTATTTTAAGATATTAAAGAATTCCATATTGAGTTATATTTTGAAACATATTACTTCTGGTTTCTACATTATTAAAATTATCATTGAAGATATTTGTGAAATCTAAACAATATAAGATACATACTTACATATACATGTCTTATTAAGTCATTATCCTGCTATCTATGCTAAATTTAAGTTTAAAGTTATTTGAGAAAGATAGTGAAAGAAAATTTTGAAAGCCTTCTACAAATATTTTTCTTTTAGATCTGAGTGCAATTTGCTGTAGGATTTCAAATAAGAAATCCGGATTGTTTGATTAGAATGTTTTATTACATATTATATATATATTCATTGTTTATATTAATTTAACGACAAATTTCTAATTAGAAAATCTTCGAAATATTCTTTCCCAATCAGTTTTACTTCTAATGAGCGAATGGTATAACGGAAATAAAAATATTTTCTTCAAGTCTGTACTTCGAAATAATTACGTGAAGCAGTAAGTAGATTTTATTAAGATTCCGGAGAAATTCAAGGACTCTCATAATAAATACCGCTCTAAATACATTTTATGAAAGGGGAAAACAGCAAAACTCAACGAACAGATATCTGCTGATTTTGAAGATGACGTCTTGGAATGTATGATGATATTTGTCAGTATTATGTTGCTTCATGATTTATTCTCATACAAAAAAATTATTCAGAAAATAACCTTAACCTCTGCATATTCCACCTCAGCATGTAACAAAAAGTGGTGGATTTTTGGTGCTCCGTTTATATGATATTCACATTGTATCACTAGAATGCACCTTAAGTATTATGAAGTTTTCCCAAATTCCTCATACGTGTCAAATGTAAAGAATTTAGAACTCTGAAATAGATGTATAATGCCTCTGTTTATAGAACCATTTGTCCTTTACAGCAACTTTTGATTTCGTTAGCATGACGTTGTAGACAAAAGCATTTGCTACTAAGATCCCAGTTTGTATAGGAATATCACAAAAGCAGCCAGTAATTTTGGGTGTTCAGAATCGATTTTGAGCTTGTAATTCTCAGTAAGTGAAACCACTATATTGCAAAATATGACTGCTATACTTGAATCTAACATCCAACCCAGTTTCTTTAGCCCGAGTGTAGATATTAATGACCGCAACGCTCCGAAAACGAATCAACTTGTAAAACGTATAAAAAGCTTAAAGCAACCACGTTTAACTTACACTTAATAAATTGTATTGATTGTTAAGGGACGAAATCTGCTTACGAATGCAGCCTCGCATTTATTGAATTATAAATTTGAGTAATATCTCAAAAACGTACTACGAATTAATAAGAAAAAAGAAAAATTAGATTCTGTATATAACACGTTTATTTTTTTTAAATAGCGTTTTGTACAATTAAGTTGTTCTTTATGCTTCTTTTCTCTTTAAGAGTTTATTGCATCCCATTTCATAAAAATATTTCTCTAATATAAAGAACTGATTTTTTTTCTTCGGGGGGGGGGGGGGGAGGTCTAACCACTTGTATTTCTTTTCGTACAAACTATTAAAGGAATATCATGTTATTCTTTTCCAAGCGTGTAGAAAAGCAGTTATAGTAAAAATTACAGTAATTTCGTATCATACCAGTAATGTGTCCTATTATATAGGAACAGAAAATGTTTCTATATAATTTGACTCTTCAGTTGCAGGTAGAAGCAGAGACACCTCGTTGGCAGTACAAACTGAACCTCGTATAGGACCGTCTAGCCACAATGTGTAAACATTTGGGTTTTAGCTACATATTTAAAGTTGGTGATAAGGTTACGTAGAATAAAAGTGGTTTTAGACAAGTTTATTTGTAAATGTAATTTCCTTCTCCAACACAAGACGAGTTTCCTTAAAATGTTTTCTTATAGATCTAGCTCTATTTGTATCTTTGAATTTCAGAAGTAGTTCCTAAAGTTTACAGGTAATTTTATAATTTTCCTAAAACCTGATTACTTCCATTCTAATCGCAAATCTGGTTCTAGAAAAAGATTAGAACTCAAGCTTTTCAGTTTAACTAGTAATTTGTCATTCAGTTTCATTGAGATAATTCAAAAGGAGCAATATCTTTCATGAAAAATACATGGGAAAAAAAAAGAGCAACGAAATTTGTTAAAAATGGCAGATTTATTGTCATATTTAATTTTATATTTCTACTCCAATTCATTACTTTAGAGTACTCAAAAAATGCATTAAGCCCCAAATGTTTATGAAAACCGTACATAAATGAAATACCTGACAAACTATTTGTTTAGAAGTTGTTTAGAATAACATAAGGAAAACACAAACGTGCAGTAAATTCCTCAGCTTTATTCTTCTAACAAAGCCCAACATAAGTTCTTTTAAAAATATATTGTTCTCTTTCGCTTAAATCAATTTTCGTTTCTATCTATAAATCAGACTATTTATCTGCAGGAGGAGAAACAAGATTGAAAACTCACTACAAAATGAAAAATAAATAAGCGTTTTTATCTTTAATAATGAATGATCTTTTCCAAGTGTGCTAAATTGTGTGTGCGTGTGTGTGGAAATCATATATCTTGAGATGCTACGGAAAAACACTCTCGATGGAGCAAAATAAATCATTTTAAGTTTACAGTTTTTACGTATCGCCAAATCTAGGAGTGTTTCTTTAGTTCGATTTCTTAAATGCTAAAATTGTTTCGCACATTTTTAGTATAAAACATATGATAACAAAAAATACCTTTTAGGAAAATTTGTCAGAAATATGATATGCCAAAAAATTCCATATTAAACCTTCCCTAATTTTACATTAAATGTTTATGTATAACAAAAACATTTCAGAAGGATATATCGAGTATATTTTTTAGGTAGTTTTCTTTGTAAGAGATAGGCAAAACGATTGTGTCTATTCAAATTCATAGCAATAAATGCTTCGAACGACTGGATCTGCTTGTTAATGACTTAAATAAGTAAAGTTATTCGTAACTATAAAATTATGACTACTGAATTCACTCTAATACAGGCATTCTGAATTAAATCTCGTTGTTTCCATGCAACGATGAGAAAGTGTTTTTACCCGCACATTTTTAATCATTAATGAACATACGCACTCAGAAAATAGATTATTTCTATAATCAGGGAGAAAATGGAAATAATCATACAGTGAAAGTTAAGAATATATAAAGGACACCTTTACCAAGAAAAATCTAGTATGTTATTTTCTGTGAAAAGAAGTATGAACTGTAATGGGAGACATGCTTCTTGCTCATAATGGTCAAAACTGCTGTTGCTGGATATGCTGATTTGCACATTTGATTCTAAATTTAAAGTAATTAAATTCATATCTAAAAGTATTTCTATGTCGAGGTCTGAAATTGTTTTGTTAGCCGCATAAAATGAATAAACAATTACAGTTGTTTTCAAAAATATAACCTCCAGTTACTCTTATAAACAAAGAAACAAACAAACAAACACACACACACACACACACACACACACACATATATATATATATATATATATATATATATATAAGAATAAGATGAAAGAGAAAACCAGTAATAGCTCTAAAGCTACTTGCAGCCAGGAACAAATAACATGAAAAGAAAAGTATGAAAGAGGTTTTAGACAGCATTTCTTCATCAGCGGTGTCAATGCTGTCTAAAAACCAATGGATTGTTTCCGATGAGTATGATCTATACAGTAAACACACTCAGACACTGTACAATCCATGAAAAACAGATGAATTGATTAATCATTGAATAAAGATTGAATAAAATTACTTAACCAAAGAACACCAAGCCTGGCGCTAGACAGAGTGGAAATTAAGAACTTGTAACCGCAAGATGACTGACGTCACAAAACTTGCAACCATGGAGGTAGTGGATTCTCAGTTACAGACTTACTTAGGTTACCGTATTTTAGGACTATCATACCCTTAATAATTATTTTTTTATTATTTTTAATACTAAGAGTTATTTTTATTATTATTTTTATTTTTACTTATGATTTATTTTAATTTTTATTTTTAGTAGTTATTTTTTCTATTTTATCTTATTGTTATGTCTTACATATTTAATGCAACAGTACAAACTATATATATATATATATATATATATATATATATATATACTCGTATAATTGAAAAAAGTTTAAAAGTATTCAATGGCGCGTAGAACTGCATCGATTTTGGGGTGCTAATGAGCTTGGAGTGATATGTTTTACGATATATGCTGCTGCTAAACTACTTTGGAATCAGTAACAAGTCCAGGCATCGTTATATGCACAAATAGCCCGAAAGAGTTCAAGTTAACCCTCCAGCTGCAGGCGATGCCAAAATGACATTCTATTTATTTCGGCAGGCCATACTATTATTGCGTCCTATTGAATTTTTAGAATGTCTGAACAGCGGGACAGGTTATTTCTCCATCGAATGAGTTTTATTATGTTTTTGAACATATGGAGACGTTATTTCGCCAACTAAGCTTTTAGGAAAAATTGCTTCAAATAAATAAATATGTGTCCTTCCCAATAATATTCTATCCAGGAAATGTTATTTTCTAAACTAATTTTTGTATTTCTGTAAAATATGATGTTCGCGTTTCCCGGTATTTTTTTTTACCGCGACAGGGACTCGTCTGTGACTTTAGGCACTTCTTGACATAGTCCCATGAAGATCCGCGAAATTTTGCTGGCTACTTTATTATGAGAGCACCATATAGGTGAGCCAGCCGTGCTCCCTATGTGGGGAGAGACACGGAAACGACCAAGCCTTATTCGGGATTTGAACCCAAGCCCACAGCGTGAACGCTAACCACTATACTAGATGAGCAGATCCCGTTAGCTATAAATTAATAAATAAAAGTGTTTCCCTTTTCTTTACTTATTTTCATTAATTCTTTTGCATTAAATTTCCACTTACGATAAATCTAGATAAATATATAAATTTCTCACGTGATTTTTGACAGAAAAATATGAAAATCCCTGGCTGCTGGAGGTTTAAAAGCAAAATCCCAAAACCTGTGAATAAAGACAGAGATGATGACTAATATATTCACTACGTAATATTAAAAATGCTTAATTATGTTTTCTAAAACCAAATGTCATCCCTTCTTCAGGAATTGAGTTGCAAATATTACAACGTTAGAATCACCAAGACAATGTCTATGTAAATTCTTCGTATACGTCATTTTGATGTTTCATGATTAACAAATATACTTTGATGTAAACAACGTGGACAGCAGGTGGCACATTTTTGTACAGTTCTGTATTTTTCATGCACTAATTTTTAATACATCAAGGTAAGAATCACGAAGGCAATGTTTATGTACATTCTACGCATATGTGATTTTGATGTTTCATGATTCACAAAGATACTTTGATGTGAACAACGTGAGTAGCAGGTGGCACATTTTTGTACAGTTCTCTTTTTTTTCAGGAACTAATTTTCAATACATCATCAAGGTAAGAATCACCAAGGTGATGTCTATGTACATTCTACGCATATGTTATTTTGATGTTTCATGATTCACAAAGATACTTTGATGTGAACAACGTGAGTAGCAGGTGGCACATTTTTGTACAGTTCTGTATTTTTCATGCTCTAATTTTCAATACATCAAGGTAAGAATCACCAAGGCAATGTCTATGTACATTCTACGCATATGTCATTTTGATGTTTCATGATTCACAAAGATAATTTGATGTGAACAACATGAGTAGCAGGTGGCACATTTTTGTACAGTTCTGTATTTTTCATGCTCTAATTTTCAATACATCAAGGTAAGAATCACCAAGGCAATGTCTATGTACATTCTACGCATATGTCATTTTGATGTTTCATGATTCACAAAGATAATTTGATGTGAACAACATGAGTATCAGGTGGCACATTTTTGTACAGTTCTTTCTTTTCAGGAACTAATTTTCAATACATCATCAAGGTAAGAATCACCAAGGCGATGTCTAAGTACATTCTACGCATATGTCATTTTGATGTTTCATGATTCACAAAGATACTTTGATGTGAACAACGTGAGTAGTAGGTGGCACATTTTTGTACAGTTTTGTAATTTTCAGGCACTAATTTTCAAAACTGTTTCCAAAAACCCCTGCCTGATAATGAGTGTGAGTGTTTCGGGCCGCACGTTAAACCTTGGTGTTCCGCATGCATCCCGCGGGCCGCAGTTTTAGTACCCCTGCACTAAACTAATCTTCTACGAACAAACGCAGGGAAATTTTCCAGCTCAGTTCAATAATCTCAAATATCAGCTCACTGATTCAAACACGGTTTAAAACATGCCATAAGCATGCGCTTTGGTGTTAAATGCGTAAAAAACCCTTTAAAATATGCTGGAACGGAAGCTCCTTGAAATCCAATCCCGTGACTTTTCTGGTTGTTTCAACAAAAGAGTTAAAAAATATAGGAAAAGAAAATTAAAATAGGAGATTTTAATACTTATTTCTCTATTATGACTCTTAAAAATCTGACAAAAATCGTACTTTTTGCCAAAACCTTCGATAATCAAGTATTTTAGAACATATGAGAAAAACCACTTAAAAATTAATCATTATACTCGTACATAAGTCGTGGTTTTAACTAATACCCAATACTTGAGTATATAATAAATTTTATTAAACTTTCCATTCAGATGGAACTTGTAATGAGCTTGTGGGAAAGAAATAAGTCAGTAAAATTCCGTAGAAGTTGAAGTAAATACTTTATTTTTTTTAATTTTCCTTTACATAAAATGAATAAAAATCTCGTGTAATTCAAAACTACGTTTTATAATTATGACATCGATCTGAAAATTGTAAACTACTTAATTTGATATTTGTGCCTGTGTGATAAATATAGCTTAGGTCAAGAGTAAATACGAAATTAATTTATGGAAGCACATAATTTTACTCGTATAAAAAATGTATTGATTTGAAAGTAATACGTCAATTATCCCACAGTTAGTCTGATAACTCATGGTTATATGTATATTGATAACACATATCCGGAAATCATCTAAAATTTAAAATAAAATAAAAAATGATTTTAATTTTAATAAATCCTATATCATATTTTGAGCATAGATATGTCTTGAAAAATTAACATTATTTTACCTTAAAAATATGCTGCAAAATTTTAAGTAAATACTTTCATGTCACTGGAAAATAATCGAAATTTAAATATTGAATATCAATACTTCAAAGTAAATATTAAATTTGGTGATTTTTTAAGCTATGGTTTAAAAGCCCTTTATAAAATACATTTCATGAAATCATTTTAAAGTTCTATAATTACATTACTACCCAAGAAGTAGTTTTCTTTTATTTGAATAGCGAATGTAACTTTTGTTTAACATTATCATTGACTCTAGGATAGAAATATTGAATGAACTTATACGTGCGTATTTTAAACAAGGAGTAAAAATTAATGAAAGAAGATATCCATTTAATTTTTATCCTAATATTTATTTATATTTATAAACTCGATAATTGTAATCAGGATGCCCAGATAGCACCAAATGGTCAAAAATTTTTCCATTGCAAATCACCTATACCCAGCATTTTAAAAAGTAACATTAGTATTTGTGACGGAAAACAGCGTGCAATTTAAAATGCCTGATATAAATTACTTTAAAATCGTATTAAAGAGTAAAATAAATTTTGAGATGGATTCTAGCCAAATATTTAATTAACAAAAATGATATCAAATGCATTTCAATGTTTTAACGTTGAATAAACAATTTTCTTCTTCATTTACTTTGACCATTTAAATGCTCTCATTATGTCTGATAAAATCTAAAAATTGTGTATGAATTACTAATAAAATATTTCAAATGTCCTGCTTCTATTTTTTTCAATCTCTCTAATAAAATAATGAAACGCTTACAGTGCAACGGGCAAATATCCTAAGAGTTATGCATATTTTAAAACTTGAAGAAGAAAACGCCATTAAAAATTTAGCTACATGTTATTTTATGCAAATGTGAAAGAGTGAATGACAGACTAGTTGAAAAGAGAGTGTCCGCCATCAACTTATACTCTAAAGTCGTTGCAAGTAAGAGAAAGGAAGTTTTCATGCTATTAAAGTTGAAATCAAGTGACAAGACTATCGCCTAAATTGTATTTAATCCTCAGCAATAAAAATGGGGCATTTTTCATGTGCAAGCCAGTGATGACAAGTCTAAGGCGAAACAAAGCAAATTGTTTTTTCTGTAATGTTGATTGTCTCCAAAGAGTAACATTTTCTGTAGTTTGAGAAAATACTAAATTTTTCATATTATAACATTTTTATTCCGTAGAAATACATATCAAACTTGTTAATGCTATTCTTCTAATAACAGAAATTATTATAAGTCAATTGTCAAAGTTTGTCAGAGTTTGTCAATCTTTGAACATTAGAAACACGAAACAAATATTTATAAATAACGTCTTAATGCAAATTTGGAAATTGAATTTCAAATATTTGTTTAAAAATAAAAAATGCATTGCTTATATGTATTTCAGTAAAAAAATTTTAAAATAAAACTTATATCTACCTTTATCATAGCGGGTCACAGGTTAAAAACTGACTCAATACATTTTCTTTTTTACTACTGGATTTTAGAAACAGAAAGTAGTTATTTACTAAGTACACAACATCGAAACCTCATGCGTCATGTAATTTAAATCATTTCTCTATTCTAAAAAAAATGTAACTCCCGCTGGCGCTGTCAAATCTTGCCACGCTATCTCCTCCGAAACCGCTGGGCGGTATGGGGTCGAGAGCGTTACCAATGAATTCAGAAAAATGGGGGGACCAAAGTAAGACATGTCTCATCTTCGTCGGACTTTAAGTTATTTTTTTATTATATGTTTTGTGGGAAAATATTGACTTTTTCATATTCAGATTACGATAACTCGCCAAAAAATGATTGTAGAATTGTGATCTTTTTACAATCTAAGACTACATACATTTCTCTTTCAAACTAGACCTGATTTGTTTTAAAATATTTTAAAACAGACTAATATTTTCATTAAAAAATGAAACACAGTTTTTCAAGAAATATCATCCCCTATGTGGATGTAATATCGATGCTCCTCGAGTTTTTATCTTACAAAGAACATATGCACATCGTCTGGAGGCTGAAAGCTTTCTTATTCATATAAACCTCATTTTAAGTCTTTATCTTAAATTTTCGAATCTTAATTGAATTTTAAAGTTGATAATTCAACAGTGATGAAACGCCATTCGCATTAAGGGTGACAACAGTAAATGGATGAAAGCTGTTACATTGCCCGAGAATCACCCCTATGTATCTCGCTATTAGCCATAACAGAGGAGCGAGCGTAGCGAGCCTAGGGGCGTAACCCCTAGTGCTTATAAAATTTATTAAGGGGACAGTGGAATTTCAAAAATGTTCCGTTTAACTTTCAATGGATTCTATGAAATCTCAGTTACGTTAAAATGATAGATTCAAGTAACCCTAATGGAATTTCAGTGTTAATATATTACCTACACCTTCAGTTTTTAAATTCATAATAAAAAACTAAATTGCTTAATTATAAATATTTCTTTCGCATTTCATTTCTGAGCATTGTAAGAATTATCATTTATAGAGAACAAAATTAAATAAGTTTTCATTTAAGTCAGAATACGAACAACCATGCCCCAAAACATAATATTTTAAACAAATCTCATCTGTCTCGGAGCTATATTTGCTAACGTTTCTTCCATGTTTTTTATATGCATTAAAACAAAGTAGTCATAACCGAGTATTACAATTAGAAACATGCATCCATTATTTCAAACCTATAAAACGTATGAAGTCCTTGAAATTTTATAAATGCCATTTAAAAAGTTTAAATAAATTTAAGAATATAATTTTTTCCATAAGCATTTCTTTTCTTAGGTATATATGCAGTCAGTAATTTTTAATATCTTACACAAGATGTAACACCTAGAAACTTGTCATGAGTAATTCATATTTAATATAAGTAATTCTTACTTCAGTGTGTGGGTATACTTAGCTACCGATTTTAGAATTTCACTGCTCCCTTAAGTTGATTCTCAAGAAAATATTAGCTATATAGAGTATAACAGAAAGAGCGGAAAGTTATTGACTAGTACTTTGATTGAAAGTTTAAAATATAGATTCGCAATCCTTTGACCGAAAACTTCAGTTTATTCGAGAGTATAAATTGAAAGTATAAATATATAATTTTCGTATTGATTTTTGACTGAAATTGTGTACCGAATGAACATTTTTTTCTTAAGACTAAATTACTTACGACTATTTACTACAGTTTTGACATCTGTTTACTAATGCGTAAAGTTAAAAAAAAAAAAAAAACTCTTTCACAAACAAAAGATATTCTCCTAGTCTCTCTACCGTTAAATAAATTAAAAGCAAAATTTCATGAAACTTTATGCTTTTTGTTCTGCTAAATAACTGATTCTAAGATGAAAAAGTTTGCAAAAGTGTACTCTGACAATATATATTACTAAGTTGAGAACCTGAAATTCGGAAATAGAAAAATGTTTAGTTTCTTCTGAAATATATTCTACCTTACTCCAAGAACGCCCCTCCGAAACTGGGCGAGGTCTTGAACATAGCCTCACCCTCTAAGTGCTTTGTACATAAGGCTCAGGCTCAATCTATCTACAGTATTGAAGAAGCAAATCCAGTCTATGCACGAAGGAGTAACTTTATATGTTCTAGCTGCCTCCTTTATGTCTCAGTCTCTTGCAATAAAACCGATACCGACTTCTTTTTTCTGTAAAACACACACACGCAAAAAGCACATGACATTCGAAACACAATCTAGATGATGCAAAAAACAGAACGATTCCAACTGCAACTCTGGGTACAACTCATTCTTTCTTTTTTTTCAGATCTGCCCACGAAAAGACATAAATCAGATGATTGGAAGAATAATATAGCTAGAATAATTTGGTTACTTTCCCGCTGCTTTCTGGCTTTACAACAGTTTTAGAGCTTGGTTTAGAATAAGAATTTTTAGAATAGTTTCAAAATATAGTTTTGAGGTACTTTTAGGAAAGTACAAAAATTCTCATAAAGTACACGATTATGTATATGTATGTATATATATATATATATATATATATATACTCGTATATTTGTGTGTGGGGGGCTGGCTGGATGCTATTAAAAGGATATGTTATTAACAAAATACACCGCAGGGTTTTAAACACCAGTGAGCGGTTAAAAAAAAGGGAGATAAGAAATAGAGCTTACTGTGCAAATATTTCTGTTATAAAGGTCAACATGTTTTGCACCTTTTAGATCAAGTAATCAAAAGGCATATTTATAAGCAGTAATTAATTACATAACAACGTAGTTGAGAGGTTTAGTTCTGTCCTATATAACTGAAACTCAATAAAAATGTATTATTTAGTTAAATGAACTATTAAGATATTTATCATAATTGAAAAATGTTTTCTAATGTATTTGAAATGCATAAATAGTCAATGCTGACTAGGTGTTAAATTGCATATCTGGTGTCAATACTTTCCCTTCTATCCTACATTACATATTATGATTAATTTGAGTCTCAAGATTAAGATACCTGATATAATAACGCAGATGCTTTAATACGAATTCACTCTGACGACATATATTGTTATGTGATATTCTGCCAATCATAGATTTTACCGACAGCTTACAATAAGTATGCATCTATAAATTATAGTTAAGGATATAACTACGATCAATGCTTGAGTTGCGATATTACGAGTCATATATTTCTGCCATCTGGTTGTTGGCTTATGATTCTGGGTTTTAAAAATGAGCATGTGTTACATATAAGACTAATTTTATGGCATTGTCAGCTTATGTGTTCTAAAATACTTAAACGCTTTTCCTTACTTTCAGTAGAATGCATTGTTACACAATTTAATAGCTTACAAATGATAGCATGGGCGCAGTGGCCCAGTTTGCAAAGGCAGCGAGATAGTGATCTGAACGTTTCTGGTTCGATACCAGTCGATGACAAATCCACTGCCGTGTACGATAATGACTGCTGGTGCACGAAAAATCTGACAGATACGGCTGCAATATCATGGAAGTTCTCAAAATTTACCTCTGGAGTTGAGGGTCCCGGGGTGCCTTTGTGGATGGTGGATCTGTACTGTCCATCCGGCACTTGTGAGCCCAACAATAATGAAAAATGTCACCAAACTTGGGAAATTAACCCTCGGCTGCGTATTCAGGTATTGCTAGGTAGCGACTGGTCTTCAGGTGATTCATGGGCTGATATGCGCAAGCAGGGGAGACGGAGGTGTCATAAGATTACCTCTGGAGTTGCGGGGTCAAATGTACCGGTCTCGTCACTTGACTCAGTTCAAAATTACGGGAGCGGTCCAAGTCGGACTCTGACCCTTGTGATGATATTCAAAACTTTAGTCGTACCTTTCTGCCCAATAGCCCTTATGGACTTAATTTGATATACTGTCGGTCGAACTGTATTACAGCGGTATTCTCTTTATCTTTCTTTTTAAATAATGAATAAATGAATGAATATATATATATATATATATATATACCCAACAAACACAAAGTCATCGGGCCGGGGTCGGAAGGTTCCGGCCAGCCGATTTCACCACTGCCGGGCCGGCGCATTAGGTCAGTATCGTTTCCGTCACGGCTGTGTCCTCTCGCCCGCGACTACCCCGTCGACTTCTGGGCCGCTTCCGGTAGGAATCGAGCCATCGTTCATCCGACTGCGAACCGTTAGGCAGCCGCGATTAAGCCATCGATGCGGACAGATAGCCGGAGCGTAACCGGAGGTTGACGGGCCGGTTACGGGAGCAATAATTGGTGTCGACATACCGTCATCTACCCATCTCGTAAACAGCAATGTGCCGTAGGTCCGGGTATCATGCCAGCATTCTACCAGAATCGGACCGCCGGCAGTTTTTCAAAGTTTTTCGTAGGACCCTTTCGTTTATATGCTTATTTATTTCATTGACGATTAACCTCTGATATCAACCCTTTCACTTTTTTTATTATTATTTTTTTGCCTTCATATTTCTAGTATTCAGTTTTGCCTTATGTATTTTTAGGTATTGCCAAATACTGATCTTTGTTATTACCTAAAAATTTGCATATGAATCATTAGTTTACTTGTTAGAACAAAACCTCATTTCGTATTAAGATACATTTACCCAAATTTGTAATTTAAGATAACATTAATACCAACCATTAAAGCTAAATCATCTTTCCATTCGATCTAAGGTTCCAGTTTGTTTTTTTTTAATTTAGAATGAGATTATAGTATGTAAAACAGTACTACTTTAATAATTAACCCAAAAAATTTGTACTTCCCCAGTATAAAATTTATTAACATAATTTGATATATTTATCTTTCAAACCTGAGTAATGTGTAGTGTGTATGATGAAACCCATCTTTGTGAGCTTGTGAAAACTTGCTCAGAATTTATTTAAATTATTTTTTGGTGTAGAGTTAATAAATGCAGACACACATGTTTTTAAATACAGAAAAGAGCTGGTTTAAAGTAAAAATAGTTTATTTAGAAAGTACATAGCACATTTACACAATTTTTTTCTATATTTTCTACAAAACAGGATCCTTTTGCTGTACCTCTGGCTCCATCTTTACAGCATCTAGGGAAAAAAAAGAAAGAGAAAATCAGTTCATAAATTTATGTGAAAGGAAAATGACTCCCATCCCCAGATATAATTTATGAATCAAAAGAATTTATTTAAATTATTTTTTGATGTAGAGTTAGTAAATGCTCTGCAGATAAGAAAATTATTTTTTGCATAGTTTTGTACATTAAAGGGTAATTTATTGTTGTAAAAATAGTTGATTGTTGAAAGTAGTTGAAAAAATTCATTGTTGATAAAGTAGAATTAAATAAATCCAATTAGGAAATATAAATTCTGAGACAGGGGTTTAAAAAAACTTGATATAAAACAGCACCCAACACATGAGTGCAGTTTTAAATCTGTTGTCATTTTATTGATAACTACTTCCGAGAAGTAAATTCCTACCACATTTTTTTTTGTAAAACCAATTACATACTGTGAAAACTACATCATGTAAAAAATATTTACTTGATTAAATAAATATACTAATAGAAAATAGTTATAAAATATTTGTAAAGAGTATTCCCCTTTTCACTAAATTTCTCTCTGTACAGTAGAAAATCCAACCATGTCGATTAATTTGTTATTATATATATAAATAAAATAGGGTAGATTGCCTTGATAAGAGTACAATAATCAGTTTTTAATGTTGAGCATAATTTCAGCTCAACATTGAAAGCTGAATCAGAGACTTGTCTAGAATGACACCAAAATTTCCTCTTCACTATTGACAATAATGCTGTTGAAAGTAGAGAAACACAAGAATAAAGATTGAATGCTAAGTAAAACATTAGCATACAAAATCTTAAAACTTCTAAATTTGATTACAACATGCCATACAGAGCATTAATACAGATGCTGGGTCAGATTTAGAAATTAAAGATTTTATATAGTATTCAATCTTCATTCTTGTGTTTCTTTACTTTCAATGTGAGAGTGATTCTCGATAGTGAAGAGAAAATTTTGTTGTCATTCTAAACAAGTCTCTCAGTCAGCTTTCAATTATTGTACTCTATCAAGGCATTCTAATCTATTTTATTTATATCTGTAATAACTAATCATTTAATTGACAGGATTGAATGTCGTACTGTACTCAGAAATTTAGTGAAAAGAGTGAATACTCTTTAACTAATCTATTACTATAATAATGAATAAAGTAAACATTTATTATATGATGTAGCTTTCACAGTAATTGGTTTTACAAAAATTGTGGTTGAAAGTAATTTGGGATACTAAATTCTGCATAGTATTTTAATAGAGCATATCTTTTGTTACTAAATTGTCAAATTATGGTGGAGATCTGTGTATAAAGTATTTTTTATTTGCGAGCAGCTGTTATTAGGGATAACCACAGTAAAAAAATATTCAAAATATACTATTTAGATTCAGTAATTACTAAACAATTGTTATGATATATTGTTTGATTAGTCTAGGTTAATTTGAAAAATGAGGTGGGTAATATTGACTAGCTGTCAATGTTGAGTGAAATGGCATAGATTATATTATAAAGCGTGAAAAAACACTTAGACTTTTTGAACCAAGCTTCTAACCCAAATTTAAGTTTTTTAAAAAATATTTTGCTAATGAGAGTATTTTCACAGATCTTAACAATGGAATAGAAAACCTGTATAGTCAACAAATTCATGGATAAACGATTCAGTTCTAAAAGCAAAAATCCTGGTTTCTGTATACTGTTGTAACATGATTATTATAAAAGTATACAGAAACCAGGCCTTTTGCTTTTAGGGCTGCATCTTTTATCCATGACTTAGTTGACCATACAGGTGTTAGGTTCGATTCTTTAGATCCATGAAAATATTTTCAATTTTAAAAGTTTTATTAAATTTTTTTTAAATTTCTGGTTAGAAGTTCGGTTTGAAAAGTTAAAAGTATTTTATTGCACTTTGTAAAATAATCTATGCCACTGCACTCAACTAGAGAATAAAATTAAGTTTTAGCAGTAAATTTACTTTTTTAGCAGTAAATTTACTATTTTTTAAAAAGTAACATTACATTAACCAAAAGGTATTAAATACATGACTTTTTTAAATACCTCATTGAATCTTGTGTATTACCAGCAGCAATATTAGACACTGTCCAACAGACTTTCTGAAATGAATAAAAATAAATATATAATAACACAAGGCAAGCTGTTAAATTATAATCAGAAAAATTTCTCCTCACATGAATTTTCAAATCAGATTGAGTGAAAATTACTCATAATGGAATATGCACTGAGCATATAATTTAATACCAAAAATTGCCTGGTGATTAAAAGTTGAGAAGTAATCAGACTTTCAATGTGCTGAATATGTTTAGCACAATATTTAAATAAGACTTTAATATACATGAACTAGATTACTACCTCACAAAACTTCCAAGAAACAATTTCAACTTTCCATAAAACTCCAACTGATGTTTAGAATCAGTTGAGTTATTTTTCAGGCACAACTTTATCAACATATTTAATTATGAAACTTTGAGAAAGTAAAGACAATTTACAATGCATTTCCCCCCATTTTTTTAAACAGCTAAACAAGATGCTCAGTGGAATTTTAAAAAATTTAGTACAATCAAATATTTGACAAGGCAATAAAAGAAATTCTAAGCATAATGCAACAATTTAAAGAACAACATAAAACAGATGCTGTCTATGATTTTTTTCATTAACCCAAAGCTCATGCTTAACTTGAAGAGTTCAGAATCAATGGGGAGAAAAAAAAGTACTAATCAGAATTTTTGAAAAAATTCCAGTTGACATACCATATACGAGATGAGGTACTAGTTCCCAGACATACACTTAACTAAAGTTTAGATTTAATGAGTTTCTAACTCTTAATTTTAGGATAGTAAAACATAGTTATGTCTTAACTGGCTAATGTGTGCATGTGCACGTAAGAAAGCACATAATAGATATATTTAGGATAAAATATTAAAGATATTTTTTTTACTGCCTTCATCTCTAATAACGCAGATAAAAGTGATTTCAAACACGATACAAATTATAAAATTAAGGGGCTAGGGTTTGAAGTCTAAGCTTCGATTCATTTTCGAAAACCTGTGTCAACGAGATGTTGTATTGTGACCCAGACAATTGGCGAAACTTTCCAAACCTATTTTCAATAATGTCGGTTTGAATTTTTCCTGTTAAGAAATATGCCATCCCCAATTCATTGCAACAATATGTTCACATTTCAAGTACAGCATGTGTAGTGTGAGAAAGTGTGGTATATGTTTTAGTTAAAAAGCCAGAAGTATATTTAAGAGAATTCCAAGTATCAAGCCAAACTAAGAATTTTTGTAGGTACATAACCTTTTCATTGGATGAATTAGATGACAAAGACTCACAATACACATCTCGTTTATGACCCCCTTTTAACTTACTTTACACATTCATTATCTTCCACCATTTAATAATGATTGCAATATATTCAGATGTTTCTAAACAAAAAGGTTCATCAGTATGTGTAGAAAGCACTTTCAACCCTTCAACAAAATAGTCATTGAAAATTTTAAGGCATAGTTTTACATTTTGTCTCTCCATAGAAGATGGAGTTTTTAAAAGTTAATCCAAACACATATTATGTTTAAATATGTGTTTGGATATAATTATCCAAACACATTATGATAACACTATCTGTCCATCCTCTAAAGAATGGATACTTTTAATGGTTCTAAAAGAGGCAGTTTTAGTTAAGTTATGATCATTAAAATCAATAAAATGCATACACTGACCATAATTCTTCTGATTCAGCCAATTATTTCTGACACACTTCAGAATGTGTACAGGATCAAAAATATAAAATAATGGTCTATTAGGATTTGAAGGATGATTATATAATATACTTAAACAAGGGGGGTAGCAAAATAGGATATTGTTTAATAATAAAGTCAGTTGTTCAGTCAAGAAGTCAATTATTGTATTTTGATGATGAGAAATTTTATGTCTTAGAACATCAAGCAATTCAATTACCACATTTAATACATTTTCACCATCACTCATTACTGTTTTCATTTAATCCAAATTCTTTATATAAGTATTAAGACTTAAAATGGAATAAACATGTTTAACAGAGAGAAAAATTTATGGCATGCATAAAATTAAATTTTACCAAAATTTAAAATTACTTAGCCCATTAATTAATGATCTAATACATCCAAAAGCAATTTCCTTTTTACTACTTCTGTAATGAATTATCAACGAACCTCTAACAACTTATCAGGAAATTCTAAAAATATTTTTAAAATTTTAATGTTAACCATTAAGAATAAATAAAGCTTGGCACTTCACATTTTCATAATATAAATATCATTTTTCTGTTATTATAAAAGACTCTGTAAACCAGGCGTTTTGCTTTTTGGAACTGTATCTTGTATCCGTGAATTCATTGATTATACAGGAGTTCTATTCCATTATTAAGAAAGGGTTATTTCATTCACTTATCAAACACACATTTTGATATAATAAACCACAACTCACAATGAATGTCTTATCTACAGTTTTATAAACAAACTTTGTCCATGAACAGATTTTATATTTTCTAAATAAACCTTGGCATTTTATACTTTTATAATATAAATCTCTTTTTTTGGCAAGAGTTAAAGACTTTCAAGTTTTTTCACAAGAGTTAACATGACCAGGGAGTCATGTTAACTGAAATCCCTGGATTGCACTTTCTCACTCATCTAAAACCTTAACAACAAGCTTCACAGTTAAAAAAGAATAAATAAAGAAAATCAATATTCTATCCACAAATTATTGAGACCAAAGTTTATGAGAAAGTTCAGATTAGCGTCTAAGTTAAAAAAACTAATTTGAAATTTTTAGTTGTTTAATAAATATTTTTATAGTTTTTTCATAGAAAAATTTAATTAGTTAAAAATAAATCTAAAAAAATATTAAAAACAGTGATTTTGGCCACAAGTCCACTGCTGAAAATAAAAGTATAGCTCGAGAATAAAAAAAGGTAGGCTCAGTGACGTTAAACAAAAACCTTACATGAGTTATGAGATCCAAGTGGTATTTGTCTTTCAAGCCCGAAGTTAGATTCCAGTTTCAAAATTCTGTAAAGAAACCAATATTTTCTTATAATGCCATAATAAAAATTTAATGTTTTATCAAACCAAGAAGTATTGAAAAGTAGAGTTCTTTATAAACTTGCTTATCACTAATATAAAAAGGGGAAAAGAAACTAATTTTACCCTTTATATATATATATTAAGCCAATAAGTTCACATTTATTTTGCACAGCATGACAACAAAATAATTTCCAAAAGACCTTTAGAGATGAACAGCTTATAGATAGTTATTGAGAACATTCTCAGATTTATAAAAACTCTTATCGTACAATATCTATTACAATAAAGCAATTTTTTGTATGTACACATTCTGATAATCTACAAATCTATATACTTATAAATATATAATTTAAAAACATGGAATGCAAATTAATAAGTTAAGAAACAATTTATGTATCTAAATAGTCTATTTTGGAATAATTTTCACTGCCATCATCTCTAATAACACTGATAAAAGTGATTTCAAACACGATACAAATTAGAAAATTAAATGCACGTGGCATCTATATTGACACAAATTTAAAACTCTAAACTTCTCATTACTCCAGAGGTTCTTTGAATGAATTCAGGAATACAATGGAGTTCACATACATACAAAAATTAATAATTCTTGAAAATATATATACACTCAATTGCAAGAATATATACACTCAGTTGCAAAAAGTATGCACCATTATGTTATTCCTAAAGAGTGAAATTGTTTTATTTTATATCTTCAGAGAGAGTAGAAATATAATCTAAATATCAAAGCCAGTTCAAAATATTGATTAATAGCAATTGAAATTCAAAATGTTCCTTAAATAAGCTTTTTATTTAATGAGATATTCAAAATAAAAAAATGCTCCAATATTTGCTATTGTTTCAATATTTACTTGACATGTGGATACTGATTAAACAATATTTTGATCTGGTTTTGAAATTTTGAATATATCTTTGCTCTCGATAGACATAAAGAAATTTCACCCAGTAGGAATAACATATAAATATATAGCAATTGAGTGTACACATAGAACATTATAAATAGAATTTTAAAAAAATTATATTTTAAGGCTATTAAGATTATACATGAAAAATACCTATTAGTGTTTAGCATTTAAATTAAAATATATAATTATACTAAATACATTCTTTTAAATTATGAACACAAAAATTTTAAGAATATTTGTTCTTTATTTCTTTATAATGTATAAAATGCAGTGTATTTTATAAAGTTTACTCAAAACACAATTTGATAAGGAATTCAATAGATCCTTTTGTATGATTTACAAGTTCATTTTTAGAATCTTTTATAATGTGGAACGTTTTTGAATCCATCTTTTAACATTTAGACATGGATAATTTGTTGCCTATTGATACCTGGCAATAAGAACATTGTAAAATATATTTAATAGGAAAATGGACAATTTTTCCACCATTGAATACTATGCATGAATTTACTATGGAGGAATCATGTGTAACTGATTTATCAATCCAGTAGTAAAAAAATGTTTAATTTGGATTAACATATTAAAAAAAATTTCATTATAATTTTCTTTCAAATTTCTTTAAAGAAATAAAATGGAAAATATTATACTGGAAATGAAAATACATTTTTATTTTTCAACTATGTAGATTTGGAATTGATATTTGTGTCATGTATTTTATACTTTCTAAAGGATATAAAAATCTAAATAGTGCGTACAAATTACAATTCTAAATATTAATTTAATTAGCAAATACTTAAGACTTTCACAAGAGTCCATTTACTTCCTTTGTCCATCTAAAATATTAACTGAAACACGAATCTTAAATTATTCCGAAACAAAATGTTTTTATTTATACATACGAAAGTGCTCGTAAGTGCCATAAGTATTGCTAATTCAATACACTCAGTTCAGTAGAGTTTGATCTGAAATATGGTCAATTCATATATAACTTGGATTAAAACACTATCTTATAACAGAAATAGAATAATGTTCACTATGTAAGGGTGTTAAATAAAATCTAAAGGCAATAATTTAAGACTAACGAATGAAACTTACTTGTGGATTAATTTCAACGAACTTGTAATCAATCTTTAATGGCGCCTTTTCAATCACGTGCAACTGAATGTCCAATCAGATGACACTAGTGCATTGTAGTATGACGAGGCGAAAAAAAAGATGGTTTGAAATTTCATTATGCTATAGCTTTCAAAAGCTGCCTTTTGGTATTGAATATAAAATTTTATTGCTCTACTGAAATATTTTTCAGGTGCTTCAAAATAGATATTTTTGTGAAAAGAGATAAAATTCTTTTTTTCTGTTTATTTTATGGTATATTAAATTAATAATATATATTTTTTGTAAATAAAATATTCAAAATATTTTTACAAGAAACTTAGGTATTTCTAAGTATTTCTAATTTTTAGATGTCATTACAGAACAACTGATTTTGTAGAATTTCGCAATTTTCATCATCTTAATTTTACAGTAGTATATTCTTATAATACACATTGGAATGAAAAAAACAATTTTTAATTAACGGACCTTAGTTAAAATAAACAAATCACATTTATTTAGAAAAATATTAATGTAATGTCTTTAAAGGCAAAGTGTTATTTTGAAATAAACATTCATATTTTTCAAAAGTCCATAGTAATCATACATGGTTTGCTTTACTTATTTCACTGACACATTGAATTGCTTTCTGTTTGTCATCAGAAATATGCCTCTTCATAGGAAGTCCTGTTACTTTAACATCATTCCATTCAATCATATCAATATAATCCTTGGCATCAAAGTTTATACGTTGAAATAAAAACTTTTTGATGCCACCTTCATTTTCAGCCCTTGCTTTTAGATTCCGGGGTAATCCAAGCTCTCTCTTACATGACTGCGATCATCTGATATCATACAAAGGACGAGATTTTCAGAAGCAGATTTCTGGCACTGGAAAATGTATATAAGATAGCATAATAGCATTTTTCAATGACAACAACCAGAATTTAAACATTACTGTAATTGGAATGGGTGGAACTGCCGTGAACACTGGATTGAATAATGATGTGGTTCGTTTATTTGAAAAGGAATTAAGAAGGCCACTGCAGTGGTTGATTTGTCTATTTCATGGAAATGAACTGCGCCTACGTCCTAATTTGGAGGAGAAATAGGTAAACAACTAGAAAACTGCTATGAACTTCCAGTAATTGAATTATCACCTATTGAAAATGGCATTCCATTACTAGAAATTAAGGATGATTTAAGTGTGGACCCAAAATATTTGTTAGAAATGTCTAATGCAATCTCTGTTGGAAGGTGCTCTTCTGATTTGTCTATGAGAAAACCAGGAAAACTTTGTTATTCATGATAGCTTACATTAGCAAACCAAATACTTCACTTGTATGTGGGAACAGAATGTACTGCAAAAAAAATCTCCGAATACTGACTGAGTACATTTTGTAAGTATATGCATCTGTTTCGTTTCACATAAAGCGGAAACTATCTTATATCCATGGATCGAAGCACTTGTGGAAACTTGTAAGCTATTCACGTTACCTCCATCAGACTCTTAAAAATGTAATTGACCCAGTCATTCAAAGAAATTCGTACTTCGCTGCTTCTGAAAATCTCCTCTTATGTATGATATCAGTTGATCGCAGCCACGTAAGACAGCTTGGATTACGCCGGATTCTAAAAGCAAGGACTGAAAAATGAAGGGGGCATTGGAAAGTTTTAAGTTCAACGTATAAACTTTGATGCCAAGGATTATATTGATATGATTGTACGTAAAGATGTTAAAGTAACAGAACGAGGCATATTTCTGATTATAAACTAGGAAGCAAAATAATCTGATCAGGAGAGTCAACGTACTGACTTCAGCAATTTTCCATGTCACACACAAGCAGTAGAAAGGATTGTTAAATTCGTTACCGAGTCACCCTTACCCGTCCGTGGCACTTCTGCAAGAGTTGCATTGATAAAAACGAAAATACATTCTCAAAAGATAATGCCAAAATTTAATAATAAAAAACAAAACAAAACACAATTCAATGTGTCAGTGAAATAAGTAATGGAAACCATGTGTGATTACTATGGACTTTTGAAAAACATGAATTTCTTTTTTTTCAAAATAACGTTTAACATCCCCAATCTCAAAGAACTTTTTAATCTTATGCACAGTAAGTGTGCGTTTAAATTTTCTTCTACACCCACTTTTGATTATATTCCTAAATCTGAAAAAGTTAAACCTCTGAATCAGGCTGATGAGCTTAAAGCAGGGTGTTTAACCTTTTGCAGCATCTGGGCCACATGGTAAATTTTTTCAAGGCAGGCGGGCCGCATAAAAAAGTCAACTACATTCAAAAGTTTAGTTTTATTATGAAAATGAAAAATACATTGTATATGTAATGTATAAAATATTATAATCTTGGTATGCAATGTGATGTGGTAATTTTGAACGAAATCGAACATAATGTGATTTTTTAAATTTGGGTTGGTCTAAAGCGAATTGCTCTCGAACTTAACTAGCATTAATGATCGAATCAATCTCTCAAACCAATTTTCTATCCTAGGAAACTGTCGTAATCCGGAGGAAAGAAATTCCCGCTGCTAATGATGAATTTCCTGTTAGGCGGGAAACCAAACCTGAGCCATGTTTTTTTTTTTAATGGCGGAAGGGTACAAAGATACCCTCAACAAAATGTACAACCTAGTCAAAATTCAATATCCCAAATCAATTTCATGAAACTTTCTCAAAATCTTATCTGAAAACATTACTGCAATTGGATTAATATCGGACCTTTCAAAATTACTTAATTTACTTACGCATTGAATTTTTTTGGAAAAAAAAATCCCAAAACCGAACGGCCACTTAAAAATTAAAAATTTATGTTCCGATCTTAATATTTCAAATCTTACCCAGTCCATTAATTGTTCACAGGTTAATTCTGATAGTGTTATTCTGATAGTGTGGTTTCTGATAGTGTTTAACATTTTTCCTTTATTTTTCTGTTCCATGCGAGGCAGTTTCCTCTTATTGAAGTTCCACACTTGATACCCTATCAGGGAATGCTGGTGTGGGGCGTTCGTTTTTGCTTCCCATGCTTCAGTCCTCGGTTCGATCCTGCAAAGTGCAGTTCTGTTATCTGTACTCACGGATGTTCAAACCTGCCAATTTAATTTATTAAATATAACTTACTTATTATTTTAAACTTAATTGCCTTATTTTTTATTTCTAACATTTATTTAAACTAATTTTTTTGCCTTTTTTTTTCTTATTGTAAATATTATTTCTCGTATCCTGATTCAATTACAAAAAAAAAACAATGTAATATATATTCTTCAATGTACGTACTGAGGATAAAGGGTCTTATTTTTTGATATTTTTTGGTGTCTCATGACATCTACTGTCTATGTCTCTGACATTACATTACATTAATATTTTTCTAAATATGTGTGATTTGTTTATTTTAACTAAGGTCTGTAAATTTAAAATTCTTTTTCTTTCATTCAAATTTGTATTATAAGAATATGTTACTGTAAAATTAATACGATGAAATTCGAGAAAAAATTCTACAAAATCAGTTGTTTTATAATGGCATCTAACAATTAGAAATACTTAGAATATGTAAATTTCCTGAAAAATATATTTTGAATATTTTATCTACAAAAATATATATTATTATTTTAATATACTATAGAAGAAATTTAAAAAAATACAAATTTTATCACTATTTCCTCTCTTATAAATAAAGAGTGGTGAAACAAGGACCCATTTTTAAGTAGATATTTAATTTCTCCAGTAATATATAAAATTGAAACTAATTTTCATCTGTTTTTATAAGCTTCTAGGGAGTTAAAAACATACACACAGAATACAATCTTTACATACAAGGAAAATTATGTGAATTTTCACATAATACAATTATACAATTTCACATAATACTTTTCACATAATACAATCTTTACATACAAGGAAAATTATGGGAATTTTCCGCGTAAAAGAAGTTTCACAACAATGAAATAAATATTTTTGAAAAGTCTGTTAAATTTAATCTTCGCCTTCCCTTTCAAATCCATAATTCTGATGCAGATATCTGTTACTTGTGGTTACGAATCGGAGGTACAGTTCCGGGACGATGCAGGGTAAACGATTTCGGTGCGATTCATATCAACCCATAACAGGCCCTGAAACACGTAAACGGAAAGCGTTTCCCCTTCGGAGGTTCGTAAACAACCCGTCAGTGGCCCGACAAAATTCTCCCGTACTTGTCGTTCAACCGGTGCCTCCAGCACTGGCCCGATAAGCTGCCGTCAGTCCTGTGTTTGTTGGGTATATATATGTGTGTGTGTGTGTGTGTGTGTGTGTGTGTATACAGGGTGTCCATAATTAAAGTCCAACTTTCAAAAGGCTGCAAAAAAAGAACCACTGGTCAGAATGACTTCAAATTTGAACTGAATATACTGGAAGAAGGGATAAACGATTTGGCATAAGTTCCAAAATGTATCAATAGATGGCACTGTAACATTTTGGAACTTTGTTTTATAATGCCAAATCGTTTCCCCCTTCTTCCAGTATATTCAATTCAAATTTGAAGTCATTCTGACCAGTGGTTCTTTTTATGCAGCCTTTTGAAAGTGGGACTTTAATTATGGACACCCTGTATACACACACACACACACACACACATATATATATATATATATATATATATATATATATATATATATATATATATGACGGGCGTGGTATTACACCCGCTATAATGGAAGATGTTGCAGACATATAAATCCTTTAGTTGAATTGCAGCGTAGTGGGAGGCAGTTCAAGAGTCAAACACACACAATAATCCTTTTCGATATACTTATTATTTCTTTCAACTTCTAGAAAACCACTTCTCCAAGATGGCGCACATCGTAGCGCCCGCCCTACTCAAACGCGGAGCGGTCCTAACGTGTGACTGCTGTCATTGAAAAATCGTCTCGGTCTGCTTAATTTAACTATTGTCTCAAGAGCTTCTAAAACTTCTGCGCATGCTCATGACGTCTGCGACGGAGATGGGGAATGGGCGCGGATAAGTTTGATACTATTTTTAGATTCTCAAAAAAGGAATTTCCCTCCTTTAGGATTGAGAATTGGCACGTTTCGAAATACGATAATTAATGAGATTTAGTTCTAGAAATTTGATTATTCTGAAGCCCCCCTGTAAATTGTTTAATTATTATTCTTTTTCTAATTAATTCTTAACATATATATATATATATATATATATATATATATATATATATATATATACACACACACACACACATATATATATATATACGTATATATATATATATATATATATATATATATACGTATATATATATATATATATATATATATATATATATATATATATATATATATATATATATATGTGTGTGTGTGTGTGTGTGTGCGTGTGTGCGTGTGCGTGTTATACAAAGCTGATGCCGAAACCTACATGTGAGAAAGTACTTAAAACGCATTGTCCAACGATAGAGCCTTACCTTTATTAAGACTATTTGGCATGAAACTAAAAAGTAATTCTGGAAGCTGCCATCTTAATTGTGAACGCATATTAGCAATAAATCCAACTTCAAAACTGCAAAGGAAAAAAAATAAATCACCTGTAATATAAATTAGTAATATTGAACGAAAAATAAACTCTTAGATCCAAGGAAAAGTCCCCCCTAAATTAAATCTACGAGCTTAATATACAAAATCCGAAAAACAAGATATATATTTTTATTTATATCTAAATTATTTTTTTACCACTATTCCTTTAACAATATTTTTTAAAAGACAGGTTTGGAGGACATGTGTTACTTGATACAAATTTTCAAGAAAAAAATCTACAGATTTGTTTTATATTTCTCTCTGATATTATAATAACATTTGTATATTATTTCAAATACAGTGAAACTTCTGTATGGCGGCCAGTCATGGATCCGAAAAAAAGTAGCTGTTATTTAACAATAAAGTCAAGAGACATTCAATGTGTAATCCATAAAGCTCAAGCACTGCCAAAAGAAAGGATAAAATTTATTACTATCTGGATCTCCATATTGAAGGTTTTTCACATTCGGAAACAATTTTTAAAATCTTCAATTAGGTAAAAAGAATACGGTGGCGTTTTACACCTTTAAGACAACAAGTCATGACATATATTCCTCATAATTGCAGCTACCCACTTTCTTTACTCTTTTTTACACATTTGGGTTTAAATGATAATAATGAAAGAATGAACTGGGCGTTGAACGCGTAAGAACTTGAAAAGCGTTTAGCCAAAGTACATTTCAAGAGTAACACGCTAAGAGTATTTCAGACAAATTGTGTAGAAATGTGCATGTTCCGGAGAGGAGAATCCGTTTTTGTCACAATTAAAACATCATGCGGGAAACTACCCAGTAGACAGATGTGACCTGCTCTTTCCTTTACACAAGCATTTTTTAATGAGTAGCTGACATGTCTTCTTGTTTCACAATGTACCTTAATATCTTCTAAGAATGAAACTTATTTTATCGTCAAAAACCTTGTAGGGAAAATGAGTTATTCGGAGGGGAATGAGATATAATGTGATACTGAATTGTTAGATTCCAATTCCTGGTACTGAGGCAAGGGGCTTTTTTCTAATATAATCCTATCATGCATATTTATTGTCATATTAAAGATGCACTGAAAGACATAACATTAAAATGTAAGTTTTTTTTAGAGAAAACTAATAAGAGCATATACATAATAGGAATGCCACGATCGTTATATAGTGAAAGAAAATAAAAACAACACAGTTTAACTATTTTTAAATGTTTCGGTAAAAAGGACCTTTATCTTTCCCTGGATTCATGGAAAAATTATCATCCATCAGTTGTCAAACCATAAAAGAGTAATTTTAATATTAAGGTCAAATTTGGCCCTGCTTTTCAGATTAAAAAAAACTACATTTCTTGTCTACCCAGTAGCCATGATCTACTGAAGGTAAATATTTAACATTTAGTGGGCCCTTTTGATGGTATGATCAAAGCATTTTTTGGCTTTTCAGTCTTGACCTAAGCTATTTGTAATGCCTTCGAAAATCAAATGAATATTCTCCAATTCTGCTAGTTAAGCAATACACCAATAAAATAAATTGTGAAAGATTGCAAATCCAAAAAATTCAACAAAACTTTAAGTCAGTACTGTTTTCAGAAGTTTACTAAATGTTTGAAAAATTGGTATGTTTTTAGAATAAACTTATGATGTATTTTATATTACTCGAGGAATCAAAACATATAGAGAAAAATTTATAATTATCCTTTGTTGTAGTCTAATATATCTCAAAATGTCAAATTGGATTCTGTATTCAGGAAACACAGTGAAAGATTATTACAGGAATAGAACTCAGTTTATTGCATTAACTTTTTTTAATGTATTCAATGTTAAAGTCATATTGCATGCTGTTACGGCAGATTATAACACGATATTGAGCTGACAAAAGTTGAATATTTTACACCATTGTATTTTCCTTGGATCACTTTGATTGATCACTCATTCATTAAACGAGGAACAATATAATATGGCATAACCATTCCATTTATAAAATAGTCTAAAGCCCCAAAATTTTACTATGCATGGGAAAATAACCATAATTAAATAACTAAGATATGTCAAAATAATATTAGTAGTTCTCTATTTTACTTAAATTAGCCATAGAAAATGTTTTGTTAAAGGAATAAAGAGTATTTTTCCCCACTTTGTTAACAAAACGCGTTAAATTAATTTATTTCTACATTCTAATCAAAATATCCTTATTATAAATTACTAGATTTCTTCTTTCAAATTGGTTATATATTTAATAAATAATTACCTTGATCCATTTCAGCAACCAAAATTTAAGGCGAGCTATGCTTGTAAAAGAAAGGACTTTAAAATTTATATAAAATGATGGCATTTTGTCTGTGAAGTGACAATAAATGTTATAAAAGCACTTTACCTGCCTCCAAATATTTTGTGGATGGAGCCCTACTTCTATTTTTAAGTAAAATCACAACCGGGATTTCTTTAATGTTCTGTTTTCTATGTAAAGAGTGTTATGGCATTTGCTTCAAGCGAAAGCACACCGTAACGAAAGCGATGACAAATGGAACTGTCACCGACAAAAGACTGCAACCATAAAAACTTTTCCCCTTCTGGAGGTACACAGTAAATATGACTTGAAATATGCAGTAGATTTAACGGATAAAATGTGTCATGTGGGTAACATTAAAATTACAGCATTTTCACTTTTTACTGCTCATAGCTTTAAAGTTATATATATTAACGACTCTTTCATACTTTATATATCATATCTGTGAATCTAACAAATTGTAAGATTTGAATTAATACAATTAGTATTTCATATGTGTAAATATAGGATGAATTCAAAGTTTCAGTGTTCGCATTCTACCAAACAGGAATGCATACAGGAATATTTTTTATTTTCTCAGCTTTTAAAACAGAAAGTATATATATATATATATATATATATATATATATATATATATATATATATATATATATATATATAGATAGATAGATAGATAGATAGATATATGTATATATACATAGAGTATGCCCACTAAAGTCCCTTGCCACCCTCTTAACTTCGGAACGGCTGCTGCTAAATTCATAAATGTGGTGTCTAGGTATAGTAAAGTAGCCATACGCAATTGATTTAAACCGCCTACGGCGCCACCTAGTGGAAAACTGCGGAGTTAGCTCTCCTAACTACAAAACGGAACGAGATAGGGGAAAAAAGAGCTTTACAAAGTTGTAGAGCATCATCGAATTAGTAAGAAAAGACACCTTGTGGACATTAATGCGAAGAATAGAACGGTTAAAACACGCATTTGTTTTTTCGTGTTTTCCTACACTGTGCCATCACGAAACTTGAACGGAAGGAGAAATGATTATCTTTCGGGCAAAAAACAACACCGCAATGTGCACAGGAGTATATCGCTTGTGATCCCCAATTAAAAGGACCGCTGTTCAAACCCCGAGGGTTGCATTCTTGTACTGATTGTCTTTATAAACAGAGCAGACAATACGTAGATCGTGTAAAGTAGTGCCGCATCATCTCAACTTGCGCTTGGTGTTCGAAATTTTTGCAGTATGCAAATACGTAAGAAACGTCACGCCTGTTCACCCGAGACAGCTATAAAAGAGACATCTTTTGGGGTTGTAGTATGTTGATGCTCTTGGCTGGTGGTCATGACTGAGTATTGTGAGATGGTTTTACTGTACGGTGAATGTGGACGCATGGCACGATCAGCAGCAAGGTTGTACCGATAATGTTTCCCTGCAGTCCCGCATCCTTCTCGTCAAACCATCCTAACTGTTGTAAAACGTTTAATGGAGACAGCCTGCGTTACTAGTCGACTTCGATCTGGCAGACCAGCTAAGGTAGGACGGCAAGTTCAATCGGATGAGATATTAGCATACGCCCTCGTATATCCAAAATGCAGCACAAGAGAGATCAGTCAACACTGTGGCCTCTCCAAAAGTCAGGTTTGGAAAATCCTAAGCGAATTAGGCGCTCATCCATACCGACCAACGTCTCAACAGGTTTTAATGGACGGAGATGTCGAGCGACGCTATGCATGGTGCAACTTCGTCATGAATCAGATACAGATCCAGCCAACATTCTTGGCAGATATAGTGTGGACGGATAAGACATGCTTTTCACGGAATGACATGTACAATAGACAAAGCACCTATTACTGGGCGTTGGAAAATCCTATATGTTTTACCGACGTTCGACATCAAATGCGGTATGCTATTAACGTTTGGTGTGCAATTTACAATAACAAGCTGATCGGCCCAATATTTTTCAATGACACGTTAACGGGTGCACGATATTTACAATTGCTACAGAACGTAATACCCGATTTTGTGGAGAACTTGCCCTTGTTTAATGTTAGGAATGTATAGTTTCAACATGACGGCGTGCCTGCTGATAAGACATCTCCAGTGAAGCAGTACCTCTTCAAGAAATTCGGGAACCAAATAATTGGGTATGGTGGTTTCGAAGAGTGGCCTCCACGTTCGCTTGATCTGACTCCACTCGACTTTTTTCCTGTGGGGATACGTGAAACAGCAGGTGTATGCGACCCCTCCACAAACAATGCAGGACCTTAAACGACGCATTGCGGACGCTTATGCCAACGTGTCACGCTCTATGCTCCAACGTGTGCAACGTGAAATGTGCATCCTCCAAATGTGCATTGCAGCTGACGGTGAGAAGTTTGAACATCTCAAATAAAGGTATATTGTTATAACTAGTTGTTTTTTTCTTTCTCAGATCGTTTTGCCACGTCACAGTGCAGGAAATCACGAAAAAACAAATGCGCGTTTTAACCGTTGTATTTTTCTCACTAATGTCCACAAGGTATGTTTTCATACTAAATCGAGGATTCTCTACAACTTTGTAAATCACTCTTTTTCCCTATGTCATCCCGTTTTCGAGGTAAGAATGCTAACTCCGCAGTTTTCCACTAGGTGGCTCAGTAGGCGGTTTCATTCAGTAGCGCATGGCCATTTTACTATACCTAGACACCTCTTGTATAAATATAGCAGCAGCCGTTCCGAAGTCAAGAGGGTGGGGAGGGACTTTAGTGGACATACTGTATATATACACACACACATATATATATATATATATATATTTGTGTGTGTGTTTGTTTACGTGAGTATTTATCTATAGTAGGAAAAATAACTAAGAATCCATAAAGAACTAATGCAAAAAAAGATGCTATAAAATACGATAGTTTAGAGGACTGGGTGTGGGGGAGGGGAGTTGAATGTACGCACTCTAACCTCGCTGTAAGGTTATCTACTTAAAATTTTACAGGTTTGCACGTGTGTAATTTTATAGAAAAACTTGCTGAAATCAAAATGATTGACTTACTTACCATAACTTATGAAGCACACGGTTTGATATATTTCCAGTTTTTAAAAGCTAATAATAAATCTAAGATTCTGCAGATTTTGCGGCTATGAACCTGGGACTTAGCAAAATATATTTCTAAGTAGGTGTGAAATCACTTAAGGGCTGTCTTGTTAGGCTGTAAACCGTCCACTATATATCCTACGGTGTATTAGGTAGGTGTTTCGTAAAAATAGACATCAAGTTTTAGAGTTCGGTGTTGACTAAAATGATCTGAAAACTACTAAACGTCTAATAGGTGATTCAATGAAAAATGAAATTTCTTATCGGGGGCTTGGCAAAAGAAGGAATATCTGGATTGTATCGCAGACCACAAAGTATAATTATCTCTTTACAGGGAAATAATGCGCACAATGACAATAATTTTTCGATAAAACGCAAATGCATTTTAAAGCAAAATACAAAAAGTTTAAATTTTTAAAATGATAAAGTATCAGATTTATAAAAGGAAAAATTTTTCCACTAGGATTTTTCACTTCCAACTTCGAAAGTTAGATTTTTAGGCCATTTTCCAGATCAGATTGTTATTGTCCCAGCCTTCTGGGCCAGAAACAGTACTAGAAA
This sequence comes from Dolomedes plantarius, assembly GCA_907164885.2. Lineage (NCBI taxonomy): Eukaryota > Metazoa > Arthropoda > Arachnida > Araneae > Dolomedidae > Dolomedes > Dolomedes plantarius. The sequence goes on from OU015501.1 coordinate 140,116,761, forward strand.
AGGATAAGAATTAGAAAATGAACAAGGACTTGAATCAAATAATTTGACTCCAAAGGATTTGATTCGTAGTTTTATTTTTCTAAAACAATTTGTACATGTCGACGCACTTCACAGCCATTCCATCCTTAAGATAGGCAAACGTTCGGTTTGAGTCCAAAATGGAAGATTTTATCTAAAAAATGAGGAGCAATCGAGGTTATGTAGGAGGAAAACATCGTAAGAATACTGCAACTGAAACTTCATCGATTTTACCTTTCCAACCTTGAAAAATTTTTGATGTTCTTAGCTCAATGTCAAACTCTCCGTTAGGGGGACGTCACATACTTGCTTACAGCAGCAAGAAATAAAACAATTTTTGGAACGCTACTTTCTGGTATTCTTTAGCACATAGATCTTTAGTGTTTTTGTCATTCTGAGGAACCGAGTGACATGTTTCTGTGTTCTGCAGGATCACAGGCGTATAAGTATATGTTGCTCTGATATCTGTAAATGGATTCAGGTGACTAATGCTATTGTTTGGACAACAAAGTTCATGTACTGGCTTTTAAACAAGGCAAAGATGGTTCAGGATGAAGGAAGTATTAATTACAAGAGCACTGAAAGTCAATTGTAGCAAAATAGCATAAACCTAGCATTTTATCGTTATTTTCGCTAATATTCGCCCTTTCAAGGCAGATTTCTTTCACATCATTTTACCTGGTTGCGGCTTGGGTTCTGGAAATTTAAACAGAGTCATATGTGAATTTATCTTACGTTGACTATCACATTTTCCTAATTAATATATATGTATATGAAATGCGTATGCATACTGCACTTATCAGAATCAACTGAAATATTCAACGACTCAAACCTGGAGATTTTTTTTTTCAATATAAGGGTGTAAAGACTAAGGTAAAAGTGTTAAAAAAAATTGTAGTATATTCATTCAACATAAAGCAAATGGGGATATTTTATGCAGTGTCATGATAGTTAACAACACTTTATATGTTAATACTTATTGAAAATAAAATAAAATTTACCTAATACAAATTATTACGATAGGGATTAATAATATTTATATCCCTCGATGGGGTGAATTCTGCCCACTTTATTCATTTAAATTGTAAATCTTAATAAATTGCAAATTCTAAAAAAAAAAAACTATAAAATGCAAAATTCCGTAAGATTCATTAACATCCATTACACTGACGTGCAAAGAAAACACATAAGATAAATGGGTGTAATTTTTCTGATGTAAATTAATTTATTTATAATCTCAGAAAAAATAGTAGTTAATAGATGATTAGTGGATCATGATGTTATGACTTCGTTAATGACTCTATTGCACCCCTTTAACTTCTTCAACAACTGCAAGTAATAGATTTCTATAATGCTTGCCTCATAATGTAGAAAAAAGTTAGAAAAAGAAATGTCTTCTTTTTTCTCTTCTTCCCGCAAATTATTCTTCATAACTTACCTTACATTTTGTTACAGTTACTAGATAAATTTTTACACAATTATTCAATTATTTTCTATTATATACAGTTTCGTTAAAATGAGTTTGAATTCCTGATTATATATATATTTATATTATATACATTGATCGTATATGTGTAATCAATAAAATAATATAATTTTTCTTTTCTATATATCAGCAATAGGACATTTTAACTTAAATGGCCTGACTTATACCCTCGTATCTTGAGTATTATGCATTCTGCAGTCTGGGCTTTGTAATTTCCCCCACTTCTTCCATTTACACTTTCCTCGTATTTTAGCATCACTCCAGTCTGCCGTAAAATATAATCACGCCTTTACATTTATAATGATATCGATTGCTCACGACTCCTGGGAACTCCAGAGTCTGGCCAGCCCTCTACGGGAGAAACAAGCGAACGACCATTTGTAAAAGGGAAAAACGATAGCCTCTTAGAAAATGCACATCCCATCTTAATGTCTTACCGTCGCATCACTCTCTCACAGCTGAAGTATTCCTCCAAACCGACAAACAAATAAGATTGCAGTTGGAAGCATTTGTGTACACACCTTTGGCCTTTATTCTTTTAACGTAACTTTCGCCACAAAGCGTGGATTAGTAAATGTGTGGCAAGGTAGTTAGAGATACCAAAGAACAGCTTGGAGATTTCCCCCTTTTTCCTATGCCATCATCACCATAAATCACCCCGTTAAGCTATCGGTTTGAAATCTCCACCCCTGAAGGGGATGCAGAATTATAGGAGAGGGGGGTAAGCAAATGAGAGAGCTTACCAATTGGAACGCTTGTTCGCTATAAAGATGTTTTTTCCAACCCCCTCCCTCTCTCTTTCTGTTTGGCAGAAGCGTTTCGCCTGGTCTTCGATTGCCTCTCTTTCTTGCGTTATTTTTTTCCATTTCGAAGAGGAGAAATCGTTGACGTTACACTTTCAGTTATACTTCAATACTTGTATTTTTATAAAGGATTAGATATTATATGTAGCTGAGAATTTCTTTCAAAATTTCTTTATCTATACTTTGTCTATACATTATGTGCCTATGCACAATTTTTCAAATAAAATATTTTCATCAGTAATTTTTTGCTAACGATATTTCCCTGTGAGAGTTTCTCCAAGGAAATTCTTTCAATTCTTACTCTTTTTTCTTAATGAAATAGGTGTAACATACTGAATAATTTTATGGAGATAAATTAATTTTTTCGTTTGGATATCAATTGAAACTGATATTAACTTATATAAAATTGCAGAGACCATTATAAGCCATTAAACTAGTTTTATGAATTAAAATAGCAGAATGATGATTATTTGGTTAAAAACTGAATCATAAAAGGGCCTTTGAAAAGTAATAAATATTTTACGTGTATTAAATGGATAGTGCGAATTTGTTTGCATTGATGAGGATATGTTAGAGGAATATTTATTGTAAAGGTAGTAAATTAGTTTTAATAAAAAGGTTTAATAGAAAGTTCTAAAAGATTTATTATCGTTCTTTAAATTAATAGAAAAAGAACAATAAAATCGATAATTTTTTCAAGATAGTTATTGGTGGATTCGAGAGTGAATTACCTTCATTTCATCACGATAAATGAAGGTCAGAATGAGGGAGTATCTCTGCCATTATAATTTGATATTATTTGGTTATTATGATGTATTTGTGATATTCAACAGATTACACTGTTATCGATTACACTATTATCGATTAAGATACAAGAAGCAATCCATCCAGATATTGCCATAAGCAAAACTCAGGTTTTACATACTATTATTTTTGTCAATATTACCGCATATTTTTCAGCAAATGGTATCAAAATTTCAAAATATTGAATTTTATGTTGTTCTTTAAAACATAATGAGGTTTGAGTGACTATCTGTTTGAATTACATACATGATAAAGAAAGGTAGTTAAAATTCTGTTTTCAATCTCGGCTTGGAAAGGGAAAATTTATATATGGTTTGGAGTTACTGAAACAGAAGAGAAAACTTGAAAAATGTTTACCCTTACTAGCCATAAACAATCTATAACCTAGAAAACTAGAAAATATTTTGGCTGTTTATATAAACTTAACTCCTTATCGTAACAAACAAAATCATTAATAACTCATTTATATTTATAAATATAAATGAGTTATCATTTATATCTACACACACACACACACATATACATATATATAAATATATATATATATATATATATATATATATATATATATATATATATATATATATATAAATAAATATATATATATATATATATATATATATATATATATATATATATAAATATATATATATATATATATATATATATATATATATATATATATATATATATATATATATATATATATATACATACACACACATATATATATATTGGAAAATGAAAGTTTTCGAGATAAAAATGGATAATAAAATCCCTAATATCGATTTCATGGAGTAGCAAGGCCGTATTAAATTGAAAAATACATTCATCGGTACAAAGCTTCGTATAATATCTTTGGACGATGGTCATTTTAAGACCGTCGACAACAATTCTTTTAAAAGCTATGGATTTCTTGAGCCTACGATATCCTTCAAATGATACTCTTAACATTTTATGAGATGAAATAGCAACGCATCTCAGTTTCTTTGAGAGAGAAAAAAATTCAGGAAATTTTAGAAGTTATTTCTTAGCAGCATTACGCATTAGAAACTGTCAAGAGAATTCATTTCGAACAGCATAAGATATCGTTACTTTTCTCTTTAAGTTGAAAACACTTGGAAATAATATTTGGTGGGATGCTAAAATTATTTTCTGTGCTTTAAAGATTGCGAGAAGAGAATGCCTTTTTAAAGTGAACGGTTTCCGGTATGTCTTCTCAAAGTAAGTTCATAAGCTGTGAACATTTAAACCAAGTGATGGGTGTCACTTTTTAACCGCTTTTTAACCCAGCATATCTCATTGTTAACAACAGCACTATACGTCACAGAAAATATAAAAGGTGATTTCAAATTTAAGACAACGGCTTATAATGCAATCTATTTTACTGATATTTCTAATGTTTACGCAATGCGATATAAGATAAGGGTGTATCTTAAAAATAATACCTTATGTATTACTCATGACAATAATAATATCTATTCTCTGACACAAAATATCCTTTTGCAATTCCACAGAAATCTATTTTAAATTGGAAAAGAAAGGATAATCGATAAAATAATCTATGCTGGTTGGATGTAAAGCATGGCGCACTGTTTTATTCTATACCATCATGATTTCGTTCTTATGCAAATATTTTTCGCCATTTAAATTTTTTCAGTGTTATTATTCAATTTATAAAATGTTTAGTTTGCTGAGTCGGATATTTTTGATGAGAAATAAATCCTATATAAACGGAAAAATTGATTTAAAGAAAATATTAAAGTTCCATTATTTGTTTTTAGAAGGGAGACGAAATAAAGGAAAATATTTTTGAAATGTGTGTTCTTCAGTTTATATCGTGATCGACAAAAACTGATTCTGGAAAAGATAACTCAGTTAAATACAATGGAATACATTCGTGTAGTACATACAAAAAACAAAATTTATCGAAAATCTCAAGTAATAACGAAAATCATCCTAAAAATTAAAAAAATTATTATTATTGTAGCAGGGCAAAATGTGAATAATTCATTAATTAGGGACGTAACGTAATTTTTTTAACCTAAATATTTAAAATTCATTCAGTACATAGTTGGTCATGTTAAAATACATATTACTAAAGGCAGGAAAGTATATATAAATCACAGTTTCAATTCAACTTAAAAATCATTTTGTTGTATCATGTGGGACATTTAAGACAAAACTTATATCAATATTTTTCTGAGTCAAGTTAATGTTTTAATAAACTAATTAATTTTCTAATTAATGTGCTATGAATTTTCATTTGTAATTAAAAATAAAATAATTATTTTGACTTTAAAGGAAGAGGAACTTGTGAGACATTTGCGGAAATTACAGCGGAAACTGTAGACTGCTTCTCATCTAAATGCACCATACGGGTGACTCAACATAAAACAGTAAGTTATCAAATCTAAAAATTATAAATCTGAAACATATAATGTAAATAATTCAACACCAAATAAAACGTATAAAGAGGGCATGGACTGCCGAACAAATCAACAGAAAACCTACCCTAGCGTTGAAAATTTTAACTTTTCAGTAAAAGATTGCGCAGTTGTAACAAATCCTCATACTGAAAACGGACAACTACAACTAAAATTAAATAATTCAACAAAGCAAGATAATTATTAGTAGGAAGTATGTAGTCAAAAATAAACAGAAATCACACATTTAGGACTCAACGCACCACAATGTAAGATTTTGTAGCAGTAACGGAACTAAACCATACATCGAGGTAACCGACTGGTCTCATCATCAGGAGGCCAAACCAAATCAGTGAACTCAGGCGTGAACTTTCTGAATAGGATGCAGGTCTAACCAAAACACATCCCAAGGCCCCAAGATCCCCAATGAAACAGATCGAGATGCACCATACGAGTAACTCAACATAAAACAATAAGTTATCAAATCTACAAATTATAAATCTGAAGCTTTAGAATTTATGTTCCTCAAATATAATTCCTAACCAATTTAATGCATTTATTATTTCTTATATAAAACTTCGAAATCATCTGAAATATGTCGATGACAGCTATATTGTCCAGTGGCTAAGTAGTTAAGGCATCTGTCTGCACGCCGAGAGAGCGGGTTCAATTCCCGCATAAGGGCCTGTTCACATAGGTGTCCGTTGCGGAGCGTTAAAGTATTGAAATATACTTAACCAATGACAAACCTCCAAACGATTAGCAATGAAATTTTTAACGCCTATGATTGGTTTATTTTCGTATCAACGTCATCTTTCCCTTAACGCTACGCAACGGACTCCTATGTAAACAGGTCCTTAGACTTGGTTGTATTCTGGGGAACTCGTCAGTCTTCCGCCTGCAAAAGCCCCCGTCTAGAAAGGGGAGCTGCAATCCATCGTCCATCACCGGTGTCATCGTTCGTTAATAAAAAATTCCTCTGTGATTGTGTGATTTATGTTTCTATTTCCCTGTATTCATATGTACACCGGACTGGGGAGTGACAGTCGTTAGTCCCAGGGACCTTGGCCACACGCACACACAAACATATTAGCATAGAGCTTATTCCACACAAAGCCAGAGTTCATTCAGTCAAAAATGTAACTTTTTCTGGGGTCGATATCTGAGTAATACACGATCAAAGTTTTCAAAAAGCTCTCGTTACGTTGTGAATCTATTCTATATTTTTTAACAATTTTAGTTGCATTTTTATATGAAGTCCTAATGTGTCTAAATGTAACATGAATCTGTTTTATGTAAGTTTATTTTTTAAAAGCTAATAAGTGAATTATTTAATGGAGAGTAAACTCCGTTTACCAAAACTTTGAAATATTTGAGAATTAATTTTTAAGGGCATATATTTCAGTTAAATGCAGTTTCAAACTGTGTATTTCTCTGAAGTTAATTAGTTATAATTATATCAAGCGTATTTTACACGGAATTCATATTTCATGTAGCTTTTATTTTTATCATGAGTTTTCAAATTACTATTTCTTTTTATGTTCATATTTTATTTATTTATTTATTATTTTGCAAGTTTTGAATATTCAAGAAAAATTGCTGTTTGGTCCCAGGCCTTTATAAAAACTGAACTTTTGTTAGAGATTATAACAGTATTTTTAATACTTTCTTATCACTAATTGTAAATTATGGAAAACAGATTTTGTTCCCCTCATTAATTAAAAAATATCGTAGAACACTTACAAAAAAAATACCTTACATTATTTCAACAATTAAAATACTCAAAGTGTATTTCTATTCATATTTTAAATTAAAAACTTTGTATAAAGTGATTAACGCCAGCTTTAAGACAATAACTGCCCTATTGTAAAATATATGACAAAAGATTTTCATGCTTTTAATATGGAACAACATAATGTGATACTGTCTCCGAAAAGGTAGCAATGTGTAGGCTACCTGTCTCTGAAATGGGAAATCTAATCTAAGTGATGAAACGAAGAGAAAATCCACAAAGTGTATTCTAGAAATTTCTCCAGGTATTAATTATCATTAAAGAATTTGAAACATGTTTAGAAAAGATGGTGAGGAATGCATATAAATAAGTATATTCATTACTGCGGAAAATGCGAGACTACTTTGAACGTGGGAGATGAGAACATTGCACATGTTGCAAGCGAGAGTGAAAAGAAATCATATGCACCCGCAATGATTTCTTTTCGAGTAACACATGGCCCTTTTTCGGTAGCACTCCGTCCTGACGTTGGTGGCGAATATGAGAGGATTTGTATGCAGGAAATAAAGAGTTTCAAGAGGTTTTAGTCCGTAGCTGCCTAGTCTTTCCGAAATGGAATACTATCTAACCGCATTCTACACCTCACCAAATTGCTTCAATACTAAAACATTCACATTATTTTCTATATATGGCTGCATTAAATTACTTGTACAAACATTAAATATTTTTTAACCTTTATGCAATCGAACATATGATCCAAAGTAAGGATATGGAAGCTAAAATAGGATAAAATTATTTTTAAACATAACTAAAGTATTCTATATATATATATATATATATATATATATATATATATATATATATATATATATATATATATATATATATATATATATATAATATATATATAATATATATATTTATATATATATACACTGAAGTGCCACTGAATTAGGGATACCTACCTAGTAACGAGTTGGGCCTCCTCTGGCCTTGATAACGGCTGCCACACGACGAGGAATAGATTCAACAAGTTCCTGGAAACGTTCCACGGGAATGGTTTGCCAAATATTGGCTAAAGCTGTCCATAATTCAGTAAGGTTCTTTGGTGCTGTGTGATGGCCTTTCACGCCTTGTTGCAAAACATCCCAAAGATGCTCAATATGATTTAAGTCTGGGCTTCTAGGTGGCCAATTCATGACAGAGAAGTCAGAGGAATGCTCATCCAACCAGCCAGTAGCCAACTGGGACATTTGAGAGGTACAGTTGTCTTGCTGGAAAACTCCATTACCATGCGGATAACACAACAGCATAAACGGATGGAGGTGATCACCCAGCAACTCTGCGTACCTAATTGCATTGAGGGAGGTTGGTACACTCACCAAAGATCCCAAACTGTGCCACGAAAAAACACCCCAGACCATGATTGAGCCATCATGCCCTTGTACAGTTCCAGCCAAGCATGCAGGATCCATGACTTCATGAGCCTTACGCCATATTCTCAGCCTCCCGTCGGCGTTAAGTAGTCGGAATCGAGACTCATCACTCCATGCTACTCGTTTCCAGTCCTATACACTCCAGTCTCTGTGCTCTCTTGCCCAGGCAAGACGTGCAGCCCGATGACGAGTATAGAGCAATGGTACTCTCATAGGTCGACGGCTCCCGAAACCCATACGGTGAAGCGAGCGTTGCACAGTCCGTTTACTGACTGTACGACTGGCACCGTCATAAAACTGGGTGGTAATTTGAGCTAATGTTTGGCTTCGCTGGCTACGTACAATACGCCTGAACCGTCTCTCACCACGCACTGTCAAGGCTAATTGTCCTTTGCAGTTTGCCCGATCTCTAGTATTTTTTCCACCATCCATGTATTCTTGGTATGCTCTTGACACTGTCGACCTTGAAAATCCTAGCTGTCTGTCGATTTCGGAAATTGAATGGCCCATGCGTCGCGCACCTACGATTTGTCCGCGATCGAAGGCGTCTAAATCAGGCAGTTTACCCATACTGGCAATTCCAACATCTAATTCAGAACAACCACAGTACGCGCTTTATATGCAGTTACCACAGCGCCCTCACTTGCGCATACATGATGCACAGCGCTACACAATTTGCATAGGCTTTGCTATCCCTAATTCAGTGGCACTTCAGTCTATATTATATATTATATATATATATATATATATATATATATATATATATATATATATATATATATATATATATATATATATATACATATATATATATATTATATATATATATATATACATATATATATATATATATATATATATATATATATATATATATATATATTTATATATATATATATATATATATATATATATATATATATATATATATATATATATATATATATATATATATATATATATATATATATAAATTATATGTTTGTATGCATGCCTGCGTGTGTGAGTGAACCTATACAAGCAACATAAGTAGTTATTGATGGAAATTTAAAGTATTCTGTGTATATTAGAAAATAAATAGAATGCCATCGGAAAATTGTTGTCAATTTCATATGCTTCAAGCGATATAAAAAGTTTAGAGAACAGTCATTTAAGGTGACCAACTCTTTCATATTTTCTCTTGGAATTTTCTGTTTTCCTTTGGAGAAGAGTTCATGCGGAATATGAAATCTAGAAGGTTTAACATAGAACTTGGATAACTTTCTTTGCATTCTGCGCAAAAATCGACAGGTACTTAATCATGAGCACCATATCGTTTGGGAATACACGCACGTCTTTGTGACTCCAAATATATTCGCCAAGTGAAGAGCATCATTATGCGCAAATGGGAAACTAATATTTATATTAACATATTTCATGCTAGCTGTCTATACATTTTGTCATGTATATCCCGTTTATGCCATTCTGTCATATATGCCCCGATTCCAATGCAAATTATGAGTACTTAGTTATAGGTACTACGTAATTATGTGTTCGAATAAATTTGCATAACTTAATCTGAAATAACCCTTTTTTGTGATATATTCTTCTAGTGGAGGTGGAGACACTTACAAAAGAATGTTAAGATTCGCATCATTTTTACACCTAGAGGGATTTTTCTTTTCTATTTTTTGGCAAGAAAAGATAATAATGTACCTTTCTATATAAACTGAGTTTTTCAAAAGCATTTGATCAAATAACAATTTAAGAGTTATTTGTTACAGTCGATGAAAGTCGTATATAATATGGTCATATAATTATGTAGTTTTACTGTGAATAATTTTTGTTATATAGGCAAATTCATTATAAATATTATATAACTAGTTATTCCAGAGGAAACAATTTGTCTGAAACATTCTTTTAGCAAAACGGAAGGCAGACTAACTTAGCTGTGTGCATTATTTTTCAAAATTTACAGCTTGAGAGGAAGCTATAAATTATAGATTTAATTTTTTGGATTTAATTTACATTTTTAATCTTAGCGTGTTTTGCAATTTCTTAATATTTTTGGAAAACAATTATTAATTTGGTCCATGCGTCCAACTTAAGTGCTTTCTTTTTAAGTTGTCTTCTCAAGTGGTTATATTTTTATTTGTCTGTTGTAGTTATATTTCTTTGTTCTGCTACAATAAAAGTAGAGCAAGATAGCAAACGAATATTTATGAAATAACATTATTGTTAAATAGTTTAGCGCTGAAAAAATTAATGAAAATTAAGAAAAAATATGAACATTAAGAAAGTATTGTAAAATTCTGGAAGAAAAGCATACTGATTTCCTGAGAAGTCACGTAAACCAACATATTAAAATTATTATTCTTAAGCTGATATTTTTGAGGGTTTATTTCACAAATAAGCAATTATATCAGATTTATTACAGAAAAAAGACACTGGTTAACAATACAGCCTAACAATCCATCAAAATGTAGAAAGATAAAAGGCTTCCACGTACTCCAAATTGTAGTGACGTAAATGGAAGTTTTGCAATCAGGCAAAATTGTGTATCTTACTAGAAGAGGCAAAAGGTCACTAAGTATAGGAGAGTGAACAAAATGTTAATACTTTTAGATGGTGTTTTGGGTGGATTTGTCTTTCTTCGTGTGTTCAACAATATTTATTACACTTTCAAGTTTTTTGGACCGCTCGACGATCATAGTGAGCCTTTGAAGCAAAAATTTTCTAGTGGAATCTACAAACAAAGACAAATGAATCAAGCGTTTGTTCGGTTTAATGGGTGGGGATAAAAAAATAAAATTATTATTTTTTAAATTCGAATGAAATATATTCAAAAGCGATTCAAACAACGATCTTAGTATGGGGAAGAGTGTATTTCTATAACAGCACAAACTTTTCAAATTATATGTTTGAAAAATCTTGCACATATATATATATATATATATATATATATATATATGTGTGTGTGTGTATATGATATATATATATATATATATATATATATATATATATATATATATATATATATATATATATATATATATATATATACTGTCAAAACTATGCGTTAGGTTTTTAATGCGAAGGAAATAAAGAAAGGTAAAAGATTATAAGCACTAGGGAGAATAAGACGAAAGGGTGGTTTAAAACTTACAGTTTCTTGGAAAAGAGATTGTTTAGTACATAAACGATATTATTCTTGTCAGGGGTGATTTTCTTTTCCCAAATGAAAAGGTAACTGAATCCAAACGATTATGACAGGTTATCGATTATGATAGATTATAACCTGAATGATTATGACAGGGAAAAGTTTTGGGAGACGCAGTATGCAGTAGAATTAAATACCATATTACATTAAACGATATTTTCGATTGAACACATTTTTAGATTAAAATCTCGGTACAGTTTGCAAAATTGTTTTTCGCAAAGCTATCGAAACAGTCGGGTATACAATTACGAGGGTTAATTTTTACATCTTGCTTTTTATAACGACTTACGCTTTTTTATTACTATTTAATGATATAGGTAAGAGATTACAGATGTCTAACTTTTGTGAGGTTAACATATCAAATTAAAAAAAATCTTTCTTTGGAAAACCCAACTTGATGATAACATTATGGTACTTATAAACCATCAATGGAATTGATTTACACAGTATAAGATCTGAAAAAAACTATTCAATGAATTTCTATTTAGTATGAAACTTGTAGGAAGAGTTGACGCTGCTGTCTCATAACTGAAATGCACATTTTCTATCCTGATTCAGCGGTAAAATATGAATTTTATTTTGAACTTGCTGAAAACCCGTACTCCGCTACGGAGTACATTAAAATTAAATACAACGGTCAATGTATGCAATTAATGCCAAAAATATGTATAAATATATTTATAATAAATACAACGATCAATGTATGCAATTGATATAAAAAGCAAAAAAATATATTTAAAAAAAAATCATACCGCAGATTTTTATAAACAAAATAATGTAGAAGAAAATAGAACATACAATAGAACATACTAAATAATATAACATACTAAACTAATAGAACTAATAGAACATACTAAATAATATAGTACAGTTAATATAGCACAGTTTGAGGAACATTTCTTTTACTGTATGTTAATATTTTTTTTGGATAATGTCCAATCGTCTGCCGCATTAGCAAGGAAATTTTTTTTGAAATTTTAAAAAAAAATTTTTTGAAATTTTAAAAAAAAATTTTTTGAAATTTTTTTTCCGTTGTTATGCACGTGACGCAAAATTAAAAGAAAAGAAACCACGTGATAAGCATTTTAAAAATTAAATTCTAAAAATTAATCTTTAATAAGTCACCAAAAATCAGAAAATAGAGGTAAAGTTTCGAATAAGATTTCATTTTAAAGGAATTTTTATAATCTTTCTCGTGATATAAATTTTATAACCCTCGAATTCTTGTTTTAAATGCAAACTTTAAAGGCTATTACAAAAACAGCTTAAAAATTTGATTTTAAAAAAATCTAAGAAGAATTTTCCAAAATTATCTCTTTGTGCACCCCTACACTATAAGAAGAATCGCCATGCAAAATTTCAGCCCTTTATGTCCAGCGGTTTGGTATATGCGTTGTCTGTCAGTCAGTCAGTCAGTTACGGAACTATTTTATATATATACTAGCTGAAAATCCGCACTTTGCTATGGAGTGCATTCAAATTAAATACAACGGTCAATGTATGCAATTAATGCCAAATGAATAAATATATATATATATATATATATATATATATATATATATATATATATATATATATATATATATATATATATAGTAAATACGACGATGAATGTATACAATTGATGTAAAAAAATACATTTATAAAAATCGTAAGGGATATTTTATAGACAAGATAATGTAGAAGAAAATTTTTAAATTAAATCTCATAGGACATAGTACAGTTAATATAGTATAGTTTGAGGAACATTTCTTTTACTGTATTTTAATATTTTTTTACATAATGTCCAATCGTCTGCCGCATTAGCAAGAAAAGAAAAATATTTTTTTGTCTATTTCGTTGTTATGACGTGACGATAAATTTATTTAAAGGACCAGAAAAAGAAATCACGTGATCAGCATTTAATAAATTAAATTCTAAAAATCAATCTTTAAAAATTCACCAAAAATCAGAAAATCTAGGTAAAGATTCGAAAAAGATTTCACTCGAAAGGAATTTGTATGATCTTTCGAGTGATATAAATTTTATAACCCTCAAGTCATTATTTTAAATGCAAACTTACAAAAATTTACTAAAACAGTTTAAAAATTTAATTAAAAAAATATAAGAAGAATTTTTCAAAAATCTTTCTTAGTGCATCCCTACACTATAAGAAGAATCGCCATGCAAAATTTCAGCCCTTGAGGTCCAGCAGTTTGGTCTGTGCGTTGTATGTCAGTCAATGAGTCTTCAGTTACGGAACTGTTTCATATATAGAGATAGATAACCTTCGGTTACTTTCTTGCTCTGAAAATGACCATTTTCCGGTGATACATTTTACTAATTATTTTCGTATTCTCTTAATTTATATTTACTCAAAATAGTATATATATCATCAGTAAGTCTTCATTAATTATATCGTAAGCGTATGGAAAACGTCATCCTTGTTTGCATATACGTTATTGGATAGGGTTTATTATAACCTAACAAATAGCAATATGTTTGTTTTATCATTTACTAAAAATTTTTTTGAGATATATTTCTTAATGGGTATATAGAGTATATATTTTTATATTTGTAAATTAGTCTTTCAGTTTTAAAGCTAATTAAATATCCCACATGGAACAAATGTATTTCATTTAAGTAATATTTCATTTCATACATATGCACACCGCACTCACATGCATAAACACATACGTTTATGTATCAATTTTTATCAGTTAAATACAGAATCTAAGATTTTCAGAAACTAATGCAGCAGTAAATTTTTCTATTTTGTTAAGGAAATTAACTGAAAACAATGCTCTAATTTCTTCCCCTGCATATTTAAAGGGTTTTGCAGACAACTGAACATATGGCGAAATATTTCTCAGCCAGTAGCGGACAAAAACAGCCGTACATTAAATAAACACCATTCCTTGGGGATTCTTAATTACTCAATGCTAGACATCGCCAAAGATTTACCAGAAAAAAATCAAATATTTGGCGTAAGGATAAATTTATCAAGCCACAGTGGGTAAGTTATAAGATTATACATGTAATATATACGATTATACAGGAATTCCTTAAGATAATTATGGATTTCTCAATTTGCTTCAGACATTAATTAATACTTGAAATATACTAATTTAACAGTCTCGTAACATCAGGACGACAGCAGAGGTCTCACATCATATCAAAATTCATAAAACCATGCAAATAAAAATATGTATAAGCAAGAAACTGATAAATCCAGTATAAATTAGAGGTAAATTGTATATACATTAACCATGGATAAATGATCTTATTGGAATGCATTTTTATTGAGTGGAAAGTAGTATAATTAATGCAAAAGTAATTTAGGATAATTCAAAAACAGCTATCAGAAGGAATTTGTGATGCAATATATGTGACTTTTACTGATATTAGGCAAATACGAATGTATTACAATCTAAGGGCAATTAATCAAGAATTATTTCTGTCATGAGGATATATTATTGATTCAAACTACTAATTAAGGCAGAGGTTTATTTGTCGTCTTAAATTTTAGATATGAGACTATGAATTTAGTTTTCTCGAAGAATACTTAATGTTATGCATTAATGTCATTAAAAATAATTTAATGGTAATTTTCTTCTCAAAATGTTAAAAATGTTTGAATTTTCTCCAACAGCTGATTCTAGATCGCAAATTTTATACAGTAAAGAAGTGAAATTCTGTAGTTTATAAAAGAGGAAAGTATAATAAATATTATCTTATGCTAGCTGCAGAATGATGAAATGAACATTATGTTTACAAAAACACACTTACAACCTTGAATACATACATGCATGTATATATTCATGCATTTTTCCGTGATCTAATACATTACTTCTGTTTACCAGATCGTTTCGAGTATAGAATCTGATCTGTTTCTTATTATCACTTTCGTAATTATAATCATAAAAATTTTTTGCTGAAAAATAATTAACTTCCTTCTAGCAGATTTCAATGTTAGAAGGAGCAATGTTAAGCATTTAAAGTATAGCTAATTTGATTTATTTTCTGTACTCCAATTGTTCTGAAAGTCCATGTCCTATCACTCCAAAATATTTTAGAAACCTAATTTAACATTTCCCCTCGTCAAAATTTATTATATATTATGTCAATAATACATAATAAATATTCTTTTAAACATTCCTTATTTTTATATCAGGGAGACAAAATAATACTGATACTACTCATAAATAATAGAATCAAAAATATATAAATAAAACGTCAAAAATATTCAAAGGTATGAACCTACAACGAGAAACATAAGAGGACTTTGTGTTCCTTTTTTCCTTTTAATCTATGATTCTCAATAAAGAATATAGAAATCAATGCAGATTTGTATAGCGACTTCATAACTATCGATGGTTATCGATGGTTCTCATGATGATAAATCTGTAAACTGGACGTATATGAAGAGTGTATCAATAAAATGTTTCTTCATAAGGTTTGTTAAATAATCCCATTCCAGTAATCAAGTACTTATTCAGTCAAATCTCATTACACTCAAGTTATATCCTACAGTTCAATTCATTCACAAACTGAAGCTTACTGAAATAGTATGTCTTAGTTCATTTCAAAATAATCGTTCATTTCCTGTTATCGTTCATTTTAAAGGCTTGGTAGTAAGGACGCTAGCGCATCCGGCCAGAAAGCGATGATCTCCTATCTCGGACGAGCCAAGTTGTACAACGTGAAAGAGTACTACAGCAATTTGAGTTTGAGTCAGGCTGCAGAGATTCGTGCAGTAATTATTTAATATAAAAATACCCAGAAATTAAACGATAGTTAATTTACATTTTATTTTCTCTGGATTTTGTGAGTAATTAAGTTCTTTCTGCTTACATCTATTCATAGAGTTAGTTTGAGAATTCTTTGACATTGTACTGTATATGTTATATGAAGAACTTAACAGGAGAAAACAGGATCTATGGTGTTCTAGAAATATATTGAATCACAAACATGGTACATATAAAAGCCCACAAACCATCAAGCTAACGGTATAAAGGTAAGGAAACATTTTTGAAAGAGGGAGGGACCCGGAACTTTGTTTTAAAAGTCATCTTTATTTTTTTTTTAATTCTCCTATTTTAAAATTTTAATCTCAATATTTATTTAGTCTCAATATTTTTTAAGCTGTTAGCATGGAAGTTAATTTTATTTTCATGTAAAATTTCACCTTAACTTTTACAATTTCTGCATGGCTAATTTGAAATTATGGTGCATTGTAGCATTCCTGCTGCACGATAGAACAGCACTGTAAAATGAAACTGTTTTTCTAACTTGTAATTGATAGTAATTTAAAAAGCTTTTCGATGGCAATTTAATTAACGCACAATGATACCGTTCCCTATGATATCCGATTACCTAATTTCCAGACTTCTGCTTCAAATAAAATTATTTTAATTGTGCCTTACGGATTTATGAGAATGGTATAATAAAGTAATAATTTCTTCATGTGTTATTATAAATGCAATTATGTAAGCAGACAACTTGAGTGAACTTGAAAACCATTTAGAATTTATCTATAGGTAACCTTAATATGTTTAGTTTTTGACAGTAAAATGACTATAATTACAAATTTTATTAGAGAGAAATTTATCCAAAACGTTCAATGTAAACGGCACTTTTTCAGAGATCGACCTAAAAGTTTACTATTTCATCATATACTTCAACTTCAAAAAACAACACATTAGAACAACGGAAATTTTTTGTAACTATATTCTTTATATAAATACAGGGTGTACGGGCTAGATTTTATAATGTTCATGAATCAACAGTAGGAAAGTAGAAAGTGTGATACAATTTGAGATGGGATACTCTAACAGATGAGAAGCCCTATTCAGCACTTGGTAATAGAACAACATATTTGAGGGAAAGCATAAAAATGCAGTAGAAATCATAGTCTCTACGATCTTAAGGTGAAGAATACAGGCTGTCCGGGCTAAAGGTATCCAAATGTCCTGACTTATTTTTGCGTAACTACCTTTTAGAATAAAAAAAAATTTCTTAAGTAGAAAGAACATCTCACCAAGTTTTAATATCAGTCATAGATTTCGACCATAGTATCATAGATTTCGACGTGTGCACCTTTTTGTACGACAAACGTCTAAATGGTAATCCAGTTCTCTCCAAGTGTTTCGTAGCATATCAGGAGTTGTTACACGAATTGCTTGAATGATACGCTTCTTCGACTCATCCACAGTTTCAATTTTTGTTTATACACAACGGATTTAATGGATCCCCAAGCAAAAATGTCGAATAACTCCTGATATGCCACGAAACACTTGGAGAGAACTGAATTACCATTTAGACATTAGTCGTGCTACAAAAGGTGTACACATTGAAATCCAAATGATAGTATGGTCAAAATCTATGATTGATATTAAAACTTGGTGAGATGTTCTTTCTGTCTAAATATATTTTTTTTAAATTCTAATTCGTAGTTCCGCAAAAATAAGTCGTAAACTTTTAATATTTTTAGCCTGGACACCCTGTATTTTGAGGCATAAATTTTGTCTCTGTAAAGAGCCGTATCAGATTATAATTATAACAGTCACCAATATGAAAGAGTCACTTTAAACGAATGCTATTAAAACAGTGCTCTTGCTGCATAATCTTTTTTAAATGTATCTGATTCTTTAACATTGTTAACATTATGATTCCCCGTTGTCCAATTTCACGCTGTACCGTTTATTCCCAGTAGCCTTTATACGTTAAATGTGGCATCTAAAACGAGTCTTACGTTCCGTTCCTGCATTGTAACCCTGGGGGACTTCGCTACGAAGCATTAATCATACGGGACTGCTCCAGTTTGATGTCGCGAAAACACTTGACATTGAGATCTCATGCTAAGTTGACTTTTAAGTAAATGGCGAGCATTTTTAGAGTAATCCATGGATGCAAAAGATGCAGAAGTACAAAGGAATGGGAGTAGAGAAGAGATATATATGAATGATGGTGTTTATAACAAATGGTTGCTGAGAAATTTCTGTCTGATGCAAATTAACTCATCTTATAAATATATGAAATATTTTTACAACGTTAAAAATATAACAATAGATACTAAATTGTTGTTCTTAATCCTTCTTTACAGATATTTTTAGAAACAAAGGTGTTTAATTATAAACTTCAATTTATGAAAATTTTAAGTAAGAATTTTTAGTAAAATATATGGATTAAAAATAAGAAAAGGTAAAATTGCTAGATTACCTCTGAAATGTACAGTGGTTAAACCCTTATTACTCGTAAAATAATGTTGCAATAATAATGAAAGATTTCCCAGTTATGTTTCAGAAGTACTTGTCTTTGACAGTTATTAAAGTATTAATGGCTTCTATTCTTACTGAATATCGGATAATACTGAAAATCGCAGACTACAACTAGAATAGATATGAATGGTTGGAATGGTTTAAGTGGTGGAATGGATATAAATGGTTGGAATTCATACTAGATATGAATGATGGTGTTTATAACAAATGGTTTCTGAGAAATTACTGTCTGATACAAATTAACTCATCTTATAAATCTATGAAATATTTTTACAACGTTAAAATTATAACAATAGAGACTAAATTGTTGTTCTCAATCCTTCTTTATAGACATTTTTAGAAACAAAGGTGTTTAATTATAAGTTTCAATTTATGAAAATTTTAAGTAAATATTTTTAGTGAAATATATGTATTAAAAATAAGAATAGGAAAAATTGTTAGATGACTCTGAAATGTGCAATGCTGAAACCCTTATTACTCGTAAAATAATGTTGCAATAATAATGAAAGATTTCCCAGTTATGTTTCACAAGTATTTGTCTTTGACAGTTATCAAGGTATTAATGGCTTCTATTCTTACTGAATATCGGATAATACTGTAACTCGCAGACTTTAACTGATATAATAACACTTAAGTTAATACTATGCCAAGAATAATAAATATAAATTAATTTGAAAATTCTTTTTTCCATGTTCTTATTTATGTGTTGACCAATTTTTGTTTTGATTCATCTAGTAGATCTTTTTCTTTATCGCCACGAGGGCACTCTTAGTTAATTATAAACACCCTGTAATTTCCTACTGAAAAAAGATCGGAATTTCTGAAAAAGATTAATTTGATCTTTTTTATGGCTTAATTAATATTTGGAAATAAATGATTTTATACGTCCTTAGAGGGCAACTCGTTCCCCTCTATTAAAATCCGACTGATCATGTGATATATATTATCTAAAGGCAAATGCGAAACATATTTTTCCTATGGCTCTCGCTCAAGACTATATTGATGCAGATGAGATATTCCTAACCTCAAAAACTATTGGAAAGTCTTATTACGAACATTTGAGCACATTTTTCTCGTAATTAATATGTTTCTGTACACATATTAAACCCCTTTTTAGAGCACTAAAACGCTTTAAAGTATACTATAAAATTCGCTATGTTGATCTTTTATTCATTCATTCCAATATCTACAAAACTTTTTGTTTGTATTTACTGTTTTTAGTTGGTTTTCTGTATATTTCTATTAGTTTGCTTCAGACTGACTGATTAGTTTGAAAGGCATTATCCATTATTTGAGAAACACTTAGCATTTACTTTTTCACATTTAATTATCTTTGTTTATTTACATGGAAATGTGCAAAAACTTTTAACTGTATGTAATGTAAAACAGGTTCTTAAGCAATCATTCGTTACATTTTAACTGACTAGTTAAAATGTAACGAATGAATAATAAATGCCTTTTATAAAAATGTCGAAATTAAATACATTTTAGAACAGTTTGTTAAATATTCGATACAGATATTTCTAAATCTTAGTTTCTATCAACGTTTTAGAATAAAATATTATTTCAACGTTATCACGAACTTCAGTATCCCTCACAATACAGGCATAAATTTTCAGTTAACTCACAAAAGGAATGTTAAACGTATGCTAGATTAATATACTATGTCCCGTTTAGATGTGAAAAGTATTGCTTGTTAGTTTTTGCTCTTAGGATTTCTGAAATATTTGAAAAAGAATCTCATTCGGAAGATATTAATTTAGAAATATTGTTTTACGTAAGTGTGTTAATTTTATAAAATTCAGATATATATAACTGGGAGAAATAATTAGTTCATCCATGTATAATAAATACCTTAAATAACTATAGTCTGAAACTATAACGCTGCTTAGACGTAATGCAAATGCTCGTAAGCTGTTTTACTGGTAGAAATAAAAATTTCGGAAAATAACTCATATCATATTTAACACATAACTAGGAAATGTCTTTCTTTTTCTTGATAGAAAGCTAGAATCTTTCAGTAAATTTGCTTAGAAGAATGCTGAAAAAAAGATAGAACACTGACATTCCACAGAATGAAAATTATCTGCGGAAAGTTAAGAGATTCTGGTAAGAGAACGAAATAGAACATACTTAGAACCGAAAACAAAATTCTACGTAACTCTTGAATAAAACTTGATATGCCTCAACATCTGAGAGAAAAATGTCTTAGAATTTCTACCCCTTCTAAAGAAATCCATTTAACAATGCAAGCAAATGTAAGGTAAAACTTTTGCATTCTAGGTTTTAACCATACTTATGCTCTAAAATATTTAGGATGGGGAACAGCTATGGAATGTACTTTATTTAATGTTCAAAATGAAAATGTTACATAAAAATTTTCAAAGTATTCGTCATGCTTGTTTGATTTAATAAATTGATGCACAATACTCTCATAAACAAATTTTTACTTCAACTTATATAGTATGTTTCACAAATAAAATAATTTCCTCTCTGTTTACTATGTTGTAATATTTACAAACCACATTCCACCGTAATGATAAATGCAAAAGTTGTTATTCAAAACATTACGTTCAGTTATTTTTTTATTTCTTAGCTATTTAAAACTCATGTCTTTTTAAGTAAAAAATTACATTTTTAAGGATACAGAGGTTAACAGATTAAACATGTCCCCTTTCTTAAACAGAATTTGCTAAACTTCTAAAGGCAATGTAATGGAACATATAAAATTATTTTAAATTACCAGCATGAAAGGCATAGTAGAAAGCTGATAAAATTTAGGTACCGATAACTCATTACAATAATTTTAATCACCTCCAAATATAAATTGCGATATCTCTTAGCTCTTTTAATGAGCGTCTATTATGCTGTAATTAAAGTATCTTCGCTAGGACTTTAAAATTCTGAATAGAAAAGGTCCCTTTAATCTCATTTCCTTGCTGTAATTAATTGAAATTGATATAAATCTTTAGCAACGTTATCTGAAGTCTTCATAAGAAGTTCGGGTTAAGTAAAGCAGGAAATAAATTCATGCCAAAACTGTTAATTTATCATTAATTGAGAAATGGACTGAGTGATGAAAGTGTAATTTTTTATATGTTATCTCAAACTTTTTACAAATCTCGAGAAATGTATTTAAAGAAAATTTTTTCATTTCATTATTAATAATATAAAACACTTAATATTTGTACAAGTGTATGAGATACTTCCATTTAGATTCCAAATTGGGGACTCTGGTACTCCCAAGGTTGTATAATTGTTCATAACTGCGAGAAATATTGCACACACTTTGCTAAAAAAAGCATTTTTTGTAATAAACAATTCTTTCCCTTTAGGAACGGGAAAAAAGAAACTAGTAGCTTCATCTCACTTTTGAAACATTATTATTTACATAAATATAGAATAAAATTTAAAAAAAAACACAATGAATTTACAAAAGACTAAGGCTCTTCTTATCAATATATATAAACAGCTAATATGCATGGTGAGTCTCAAAATTATAAACAGATTAAATTTTCCCATATTTAAATTAAATAAAACAACATCGAAAATAGTTTTCGCATGTAATTATAGAGAGTGCAAAACTAAAAATGAGCAATGTTCTAGATGCAAATGTAGCAATTTTAATTTTATTTACACATTAAATATGGAAATAAGCTGTTTCAAAAGTGCAAAGGCCTTAAATAAGCTCTCGACTTACGTTTATATAATTGAACTATTTTTCAAAATAACTTTGAAAATTCTATCAGGAACGCTGTTTACAAAATTCTGCAAGCGTTTTTTGGTTTTTTTCGTAACAATTTCTGTTCAGTTTGTCCCTTCAAGTCTATCCCACTTGAGAACTGGTTGCCCATTAGACATCACGAGACAATATACCCCAGCGGTTCTCCATTGGGTTAAGATCGTGACTAAGTGATGGCCAATCCAATATTGTTACCTGATTAAAGTAAAACCACCTTTTCCTTGGAACTGAAGTTTGAGTCCTTGCATTCTCCTGCCGGAATGGCCGTTCCCGCTCCTGAAAGAATGTGTACAGTCGGTAGGAGGGGGCTACAGAGTACAATCCGGTGATCTGGAGGTATTTTTCTACAATTTAGGGAAGCAATATTACTATATTCGTCAAATGTACCACAAACTGTAATAGATCCCTTTGCCCCCTTACTGCAGAAAGTTTGGTCCACAAAGAGTAGGTATAACCATTGATACCATCCAGATTGACTTCTTCCGAAGATGGAAGTCATCCGTCTCTCCTCTGGATGTGGCATCTGGCTCAATTCAATCGAGCTAGTTTATAGTGTTATATGAGTTTGGACAAAGGGTGCATTATCCGAAGCACAACTTTACAGTTTCTCTAATCCGATGATAAATTGTTATCATTCAAGATGCCACAGACTACATTTTATATACTTGACGCAGGGACAAATTTTGGGACAACACGAGATTGAAAATGGAGCAATCTTCTCTTTTTGTTGTTTTTTTAGACTTCTAGATCATTCCTCTGAAGACGTAATCCAACGTTTTCATGAAAATCTTACAAATTACTGCCCAACTTCTTCCTCGAACAATTTACTGCCCAACTTCTTCCTGGTTCTGCTCTACTTTCTTCACAGAACTTTCAAACGGGCAATTCATCTGCTGAAACCCTCCAAATTTCGGTCACCTCTTCACCTGACATAAAAGATGAGATGTAGGTTTCGAGGAAAATCGACTGCTAGATGAATGGCAGCAATTTTGTATATTTTGCAAAGTATTGAGTACTACACGTGTACACGTAACAAAAAATGTAAATTTGTGAAACAAATTAACGTATATATTCACATGCGGATTTTCGTTGAAACTTATGAGACAGAGAAGATTTGAATACTTCGCATTTTTTAAGCTAATTTCACGTAACCACAATGACATGAAGACTTTTAAAAGTTTTCTTGTCGAGTGACATCCGTTTACCCCTAAACTTGGCTTCCTTCCAAAATTGACTTTAGTTTCACTTTGAAAATTGGAAAGGCTCTATACTTTTGAGATGCACCTTATTATTCTGAAATTCATAAAAATACATCTTGCAATGTTACTTCTTTCCCTTTGAGAATAAACATGGTCTTGTGAGATCTACAACACAAGAAAAATCATGCTCAAAATGTACACTTTTCTGAAAACTGAAATTGCATTTATGTGAACGATATGACGACCATACGTGAAAACCTTCTAGTTTGAGATTTTTGCTGATTATTTGGTAGGAATTTTTATTAGCTTAAAGATATGATTATTTCCCCAAACTAGAAACTCTATGTAAAGCTTGGTATTTTTTCTCTTCTTATATAAAAAAATTATGTGAATTGCAATTTTATGAATAGTTGTTACGACTTCATCACGTTATGAAGAATGAAAAACGAATCAATAGACTATCTTCAAAACCAATCGCTCAAAGATAGAAAAACTGATTTATATGAGGACTTCTTGTGGTGATTGGGCAGAATTTTCCTTTAATAATGCTAAATATATATTACGGTTCAAAGAGTTAAAGATTTCTATATTTTTCAAGACTAAAGAGAAGGTGGATATCTATCATAAGTGTATATATTTTTAAACTACATACTGCTTACGGAAATATTTTCTGGTGTTTACAAGTGGATAAAACGTATTCACTGTTATAACCACAATGCGATGGAAATTCGTGTAAAGCATATTCGTGTAAAGAGATTCCTAAACTACTAACTTAACAACACCAGAAAACAGAAAATGTATCAAGGAATATCTTTCATTGATATATTTTCTGTATCAAGGTATAGTTTTCTGATCAAGGAATAGTCATATAGTTTTAGTAAGCCTATATTGAACTCATATATGCTTACTAAAACCTTCAGATTTTAATGTACTGAAAAAATCATGGAATTATTTCTGTCAAAAATGGATGCAATACAGATTTTTATATGAGGCAAGATTTTCTTTTGAAAATACAAAGAGTCGATTACGAGAGACTGTAAATTAGTTTCAAGATTTTTTTTAATAAAACAAAATAAATAACATTAATTTTTAAAAACTGTTCTTGAATAAAATTTCAGAGATTGTGACTAAATTTTAAAAAGTTAAATGTAATATATTTACAACCCTTTGCATTGTACTTTAATATGTAACAGCATTCTCCATGGAAACACTTTACTGTCACTTCTTGAGACATTCTCAAACATATACATAAAATTAGTTACATTAGTTAACAAAATTACTTTATATAATGTACCGACAGACATTTCAAAACCCTCATTTTTATTAAATAACTTCCTCCCCATTGAAATATAAAATAATATACTATAAATATTGAATCTATGGTTTTTGCTTTAAATATTCATTGTTTCTCTTGTAGGCATCATATTATACATAACGTGTTACATTTTGAAATATATATACATTAGATTAATATTCTTCAGAAATTTTCTCCTTGTATGCATACATATATATGTAATACCGTTCTAAAACATTGATTACTCTGAACTTTTCGGAACAATTTATGTAGATGCCCATTCTTTGCACGCATAGATTAATATTTATCGACTGTAAAGTACTGTTTAAAATCCTCAACGGAAAATGCATTTAATAATACCAGTTAAAAGAACAGAAAACTATTAGGACAAATAGATGTAACAAAAGTCAACCGTGTGGTATGCCATATGATGGATTTATAAAACTCAGTACTGATAACTTTGAATGAAGCAATTTTTTTGTTTTGTAAATAATTATACTTCATACACGTCAACCCATTAATGGGTAGCAATCACTCTTTGATAGAGGGATATTTCATAGAGATCTTAAACATTTGATTGGTAATGTTTGTGTTCAATAATTCCCATTTCAATGCAATCTGATTTATTTATCAGACGTGATCGAAATAGGAATTAATGTTGCAAAGCATAATCTCATATCCATGCCACCATGACACCGGTATAAACATAGATCTACAAGTTTCAAATCCACACGTTTTATCTCACTAAATGGTTTGACTTCGTAATAAAGGAATTTTCACGATCAATTTATCTCGAATAAAGTGCGAGATAGTGCCTCCTGAAGGTATTAAACTTGTGATGCATGGTAAGCCCGATAACATTGAAAGGACGAAGATATCCGTATAAAGTGATTTTATCAAGGAGCAGGAAGTGCCGATGTATGCGGTTTTGAAATACATTGCGTGCCTCTCATACGATAAGAACTGGCTTTTATGTAGTAAAAATTCAAAAGATCCTTTTCATAATTCAAAATTATGAATGATGTTTGCGCTCTGACATGAAATCAAATTTACGTTGAAGTTGTTCTAAACCAAATCTGTCCCATTTCTTTTCTATGATTTGTTGATTAAAACATTAAAGGACTTATGGCAACATTATACCCCTTGATATACAAATCCTCGAATTATTGAGAATTTTACATGAATAAATGAGTAAATTTAGAAGTCTTTCATACAGCACTGTCGTCTCTAGTTAACTACGAGTACTTTCTTATAATATATGTAATCATCTATGTTCCATTTATTATGGAATTTTTAAATTTCTTTATGAAATACTGAATAAAACTTTATATGAATTAACATTGAATAAAAACAAACTATACATTGCTCAAGATTTATGTTTTTTTTTGTTGTTACTAATCCATGAAAGAAAAAATTTCGAAAAAGTCGAAAAATAGTAGACTCAAAATTCATACTAAGATATAATGAATTTCTGATTATCCGTGTCAAGATTATGAATTTTACGTATCCTATGGGACCCTAAAAGTAAAATGTCAGAAATAAAATACAAATTGTTCAAAGAGGGCCAATATCGTCCATGAGAAAAGGAATACAATGGAGCCTTACCTGAAGCAAACTGAAAATATGTGTTTCTTTGGGAAGAAAAGTGAATGGAAATAATTCTTCCTCAAATCACCGGTGTAGTTCAGTCTTTTGGCAGGTTATCGTTACAAATTCTCTTACATTTCAAATTAGATCGCAGTCAAATTACTATTTGCGGTTCATTTGATTTTGAAAATTTCCTTTTAAATGGTATACATTATTTTTATTTATTTACGTTTGCTGCAATTTCCTGCAAACCAGGTGTAAGAAAATTTCAAAATGAAATACGTTGTAAAAGAGTTTAGCTAATCCCTAGTAATTATCGCTGTTATTCCCTCTGTTAAGTAATACTAAGAACTGAATCATTTAACTACCAAGTTTTTCTAAAATCACATCATACTTTAAAGTATTTAAAGTATTACAAAAAAAGAACGGTATAGATTTATCACAGATTTAGTTAATTTTACGTGCCTAAAACTTCTCATAGGATTTCAACATAAAACACCAGATAAGTGGAAATGCACCCGATGTTTTGCCAAAGGCTGCAAGAATCCGAATTTTTCAGTCGCAACATGTGTTAGTAAAATAAAATTTAAATTTCCTTTTTACCTTATAAAGGTTAGTGTTTTACCACATTACATTGATGGATTACTTTAAGATCTTCCGATAAATGGCCCGTGTTGGAAAACTCTCAATTTCACTGATAGTAGGCCTATAAAACTTTTTTGTTCAAGAACGTTCGTATTAAAAAAAAATTGGACAAAAAATTTTAAATATTTACGTCTATCACATAACTTTCTTTGACATTGTGTTTTTCTTTTCATTATTAAAAATGTTCAGAGTTTCGATAATTTTAATATCTTATGCAGCTTATCTTGCAAATGTTATCAAATCAACAAATTAAACAAGGGCAAAGCCAAGAGATGTGCTCTTACTAAAGTACAGGGGGGAGCCTTAAACAAACTTTGCCGATATATGGACCTCTAGCGGTTGTTCCGTTCAACCGATCGGGAAGAGATTTCAGATATAGTTATTCAGAGGTATGAGCACGGGATTCTGTGAACGCAACCAAGTGGCGCTCACGGTTACGGTTATAGGTACAGAAACTCGAAATTTTCGAAAGGCATTGCCCACTTTTTCCCGTCGCAAAATGCTCAGCACATGCGAAAACCCTAAAGAGCGTTGGAACAGTACGTGTATCACAAAAAAAATGGATGCATTATGCACGCACAATAAAACAGCTCTGCGAACGACCTGTGATGGCATCCATGTGGAAAATATGTAATCCAAATAAAATATTTCTTTAGTCTGATATCTGCTGTCATCAGTGATTGGTGTCTTGCGTCTGTCATATGCAAATTTCCTCCATGCGCCCTGAACGTGGTTTAGTTGGCCGTCCTCACAGCTGTTTCTTCTGCGTGCATAACGCATCCGTTTTTTGTGATGCATGTACCGTTCCAACGCTATTTAGGGTTTTCGCATGCGCTGACCATTTTGCGACGGGAAAAAGTGGGCGTTGCCATTCGAAAATTTCGAATTTCCGTACCTATAACCGTAACCGTGAGCGCCACTTTGTTGCCGTTCACAGAATCCCGAGCTCATACATATAAATAATCCAACAGAGATATATAAAAATAATACGAATATAGACAAAAAACAAACAGAAATCAAGCACTCTGGGCATCCACGCACCAACGGCAAGATTCTGTATAAGTGCCGGAACTGAACCATAAAACAACATAGAGGTAACCGACAAGTCTCGTCATGAGGGAGCCTAACCATATCAGTTACCTCAAGGGGAACTTTCTGAATAGGATGCAGGTAAGCCCAAAAGACATCCCAAGGCCCCGAGTCCCCCAAGGAAGCAATAAGTCATGCAATAAGAAAATGAAAAGACAAACACAACTTACAGTATGGGCTCAACGCACCGTACATGCAAGCACACAAATAATCCTAATGCAAAGTAAGAGATGCATACACACCCCAATTCCGTAAGTGACGGTTATGGCGAAACAGCAGCCAATGCTATCCTAAAAGTTACGTCATTGTAACATTACTATAGCGCCACCCCAACCTAACCGTGAGCATCACTGTGTTGCCGTTCTCAGAATCCCGAGCTCATACCTCTGAATAACTATATCTGATATCCCCTCTCGATCGGTTGTACGTAACAGCCACTACAGGTCCATATATTGGCAAAGTTTTTTAGGATCCACCTGTATCTATGGTATGTGAGGACGACAATTTCTCTGTCTAAACAATGTTATTTTAAAAATAGCGGAAGGAATTTTTGTACTGGTAAACCCCATTCACATTTGAATTTCCCATTTACCCAAACTATTTCATCATTTCATCTATGTTCAGCGTTAACGAGGAATTTGATTCTTTCCATAAATTTAAAATAACATTAAAGAATATTAACCAACTAAGAGCTGAACTCGCTGCAAATGTTTCTTTAATAAAAAATTTTAAGAAATAAATTCATTTCCATAATGCTATTAAAAATCCATCATTACATTGTTAAAAGATAAAATATATTAAAAGGATAATTTTGTTTTTCCAATTGATTAAAACTAAATAGTTTAGTGGAAATTGTTTTTTAATTCTAAACATAAACTTAGAGATTCCATTATTGAAAAAAATTTTGAACAGAAAGAAAATTTCAATCAAGTCGAAACAATAGAAATGTAGTGGTGTAAAATTAAAATATTTGCTATTTTTTTTTGCCCAAAACTAATTCAGCCAGAATAGTAAAAGAAAGAAAATAAGCCAAAATATTTTTTTAAATTAAACAACAAGTCAATAGTTACGAAAAATATATGTAATACATAAACCTATTTGATTTTCAAAGATTCAATGTTTTTAAATCCTGTATATCCATAAATAGTATGTTAATAAATTACTATCAACATACATTGTCACCAGTAGGCATTAACATGATGAACACATATTAGCAATATATTTAATAAGAAAGAAATCGTAATATATATATATATATATATATATATATATATATATATATATATATATATATATATATATATATATATATATATATATATATATATATATATATATATATATATATATAATTTTCTGTAAACGGATGCAACATTTTAAAATTCAGATTTCTTGAAGGCAAACACACTTCAAAAATGCATTTTTAAAACACGGCATTTAGATTTCTAAGTCTCATTCTAATAACCGATATATCTTCAAATGAAGAATTTTTTCTTTAGTATCACAAAATTTATAATGCACTTTTAGAGAAAATTATTATGAAACATTTAATATATTTCTCAAATGTACGAAATTATAGAATCCAAAGTTTAATTTTAAATTTTATACATAATAATACAAGAAATACGTTTTCTATAAATAAGTTCCTTATACATTAAAGAAATAAAGCTACATAAAAGAAATAGCTGCAATATCTCTTATATGCTACTGTCAATTCGTAGGTGAGAATACTAGACAAACATAAACATTTAATCACAGATGACTAATGAGCGGCATTTCAGCCTCTTTTACCAGGCAAGTCATTATCCAGATTTGTGTTTTCCCAAGTTTCATTTGTCTTTTTATATTCAAATTATTTCCAACGGCCTTCTTCACAGAATCACGTCACGACAAGTTGATTCTTTTTAAACGGCTCTTGTCACTCCGTGTTGACTTGTGATTAATTTTCATGCGTCGCGAATCATTGCAAAAGATGTTCCAGCGTGACTTGCTATTTGCATTTCATTATTTTGAGAGAGAATTTAATTACGATCCTTCACGTGTGGTTAAATCAAGTTAAATTTTTAAGCTCGCGCGAGCCGCAGTAAATGCAAATATTTACAGGGTGTGGATAGCGGTAACAGTGCTAGAAAAAATTCTTAATTTTTGGTTTTTACTGAACCAGAGAAGATTAAAAGTAAAACCCACTTTTACACACATTTGTTTAAATCTCTGAAATTCTTCCGACGAGCCAAAGATTTCACGCGAAAATTTCTGCAATTGTTAAGGAAATTCTGAAATTCTTCGATGGGAGTAAGTAGATGGAAAAGTTTATTTATAAATAATGCATAAAAATGTCACTTTAATTAAAACTGAAAATTGTTTCCCAGACAAATTTAAAAATACTTAACAATGAAATTGAAAAAGTCATAACTAAATATTAATTAAGTTTGTGAGAGTAGAAATAGCCTGAATTCTCTTTCTCTTGCCTTATAAATATGTATAAAATAAAACATTCCTTATGAAAACATGACAAAGAATATTTTCATCATAATCTCCGGGTTGAGACTTCTTCGGTGTGCTTAACACACTTGTAAAATCTTAATGTTTAATTGTTTTTCTAGAGCATGCTTCAAAGTGAAATTTCAAAATCGTTCGAATTTACTAAACTTCAATGCACCTTTGAATAGGATTCTTTAATGCAAAATGTATCATATTGTAGCTCAAGACTGACTAAGGACATGAACAGCTATACGAATGAATATTTAGAATACGTGAATAGCTAGAAGGAATTGATAAGACTGTTTCTCTGTAATCTCATAATGAAGTGTCTTAAAGGCTCTAAAAACATTTTAGCAGTATTTTTGTCTTTACAAAATAGTTGAACCGAGAGAATCCATAGATATTTCGGGTACAAAAGTATTTCTTCTGAAATGAAAAAATAGGGCATATGGCATGTTTTGAGATTTTTTCAATCTTTTGGTAGATATATTTTTCCATCTTTGGTAGATATATTTTTCCATCTTTGGTAGATATATTTTTAATCACTATCCTCAGTGATTAAAAAATCCTCTGTTAGAGAAAAGCAAATAAAAAAATTACTTATAGACATTTTGATGTAATAAAATACTAATAAAATGTAATTAAATATTTTGATGTAATTTTGAAGGTGCCCCAGGAAAAAATTACCGAATTATGTGTTCTAAAATTATGATTCGAATAGGGGACTTGAAAAGTTATGTGAATATTACTCAATTGTGGAAATGTGTATATTCAATCGATTAGTAACAAGCCTAAAACATTTTTATTAAGTAAGACAAATATTTACGATAATCTACACTTTTATGTTCATAAAAAAAATAAATTCTTGATAACAAATGAAATGTTAGGGAAAATTTTCCTGCAAATTTCTGTAATTTATCTTTTAATGGATTGAGATAAAACTGCTTTTTATGACATTATAATGTCCGCAAATGCATAGGAAACTCCACTATCTCTTTAATACATCTACATTAATATCCTAACCTAACGGATATTATATAAATGTCTAAACAGTCTCATTATCTTACTCTTGCTATTCTAATATACTAAAACATACCTACAAATGCGTATGTAATTAGAACGAAGCAAAAATGAAGAAAGAAATGGTTTTTTCCTATGGGATATTCTTTAATGGAAAGGAGGCGGCATAATGCAAAAGCCATTTTTTAAGCGATATGCGGCACATTTGCCCGAGTATTTGACATTCATCTATCTACGTTCCTTTATCCAAACGATGCAAATCTAGATAGGAATCTAGATTTGACAAATATATTCTTTCAACTACAACCGACACACATATAAAAGCGGCATCATTATATTGTCATTTGTAACATCATACATCAAAACGTCAAGTATTCCAGAATATATTCCCAGAAAGCTTTTAAGAAAGATAAACCGTTGTGATTTTTAATTTCGACATCTATAATCTTCGAATCTAGGTCTGAAGGACACAAAAAAAGTTTCTTTTTTTTTATAAATCTGTATACATTTTTGGAATGTTCATGCGTGCTTTGGTGCTTTTCACATACACTTTTACTAACACTGCAATATGAGCTTAGTTAAGGAAAAGAGCTTTATTATATCAGTTTGTGATTTGAAAACAGATCAAGAGCACAATCATCTATTGCTATGAAAATGTTATAAAAATACTAAAGGGTAAATTTCCTTACTTAATAGATGGTGAGTATAATAGTAAATTTATCACAGATTAAAATTAGATTATACATCCAGATGGTAAAAATAGAGTTAAAAAGTATTACTTAAAAAAAGAAACTGCTGTGTTATTAATCTTAATTTATATTTGCTATGTCATCATAAGCTGGTTGTATTTTTCTGTCTCTTACCAAATTGGATCCTTGTGTATTTACACGAGTTTAGATTGTATAAAATACTGGACGGTTTGAAACACACTAAACTTATATAATGAAAATTGTTATTATAAGACAAAAGTACTTTCTTTTGAAACTAATAAAATTAAAACTTTTTATACCAAATGTTCCTTATATGTCGGGATATTTCGCTGATTATTTGGCCCAAATATTGACGACATTACATTCTAAATCTTATTGGGCTTGTAATAATGTCTCCTTTCTTTGTTTATTAGAAAAAATGTTACTACATGAATTTTATCGAATGAAAAAAATCATTTAAATTCTATGAGAAAATTCGATTAAATAAGTTTCCCTGTTGGTCAATATGACGTCGCTTCTGAGGCTTTCTCTAAAGTACAGTTTATTGCATTTTAAGCTTTTTTCAGTTATTTGCTTTGAGTAAAATCTAATACAGATACAGATACAGGTTTTCTCAAAACTTGTTAAAATTTAACTCAATGACCGTAATTTAACCATATTATATGGAATTGTAAAAAAGTTTAATTTCTTTTGTCCATTTTTCTAACTAATGCTTTTGATGTAATAGATATCTCTCTTTTGCAATTCATTCCTTTCTTCCACATACTTTAATTCAGAAATATTTGACTTGCGTAATATGTTTCTTTATATCCATATGTTATATTGATTAATACGATCATCTGGTGTACTTAAATCATAATGAAGAGTGACCAATTGGCAAAACTTTTCTTAAATATATCATGTATCCAATCCAAGTACGGCTGCAGATAAAAAAAACCGAGTAATGGAAATACAAAATAGACATTAAGTATTCATGTATTTAATGGCCTTTTAAATAAGTCTGAGATTTTTAGTTATACTGTATGTCCTCTGTTATGAAAAAATATTAATGTTTAAAAATAATAAAAACCATTATAGAAATACTTTTATTGTATCATGCAACGATGAATCATTTCAGCAATTATACTTTTACTTTAAAAAAACCTTTTCTATATGAAGCACATGAAATATGGAAAATAAAGCAAAAACCTTGACCTATGCAAAAATAACTTATTTTTTGTTGTAAATCCTCCCTTGATGGTTGGTTTAACGATATTTTTTAACTATGTATATAATATAAAATAACGTTTTACATTATTTTTAATCGCCTGTCAGTGAAAGCTTTTAAAAATTCCAAAGATATGAAAAATCTGAAAGGAAGCAACTGAAAATTATTTTAATTCAGGCGGAAACTTTTGTAAGAATAAAACTGAGCTTAACCCCTTTTAACTCTAAAATTAAGAGTGAATAAATTACATACCTATCAAATAAGTTATTGGGCGTTTCTTAGATTTATAAGTCATAAAATTAGATTCTATTTAGCAGATAAAATATAAATTTTTGTAGATAAATCTCGTTTTGTAAAAAACGTTTCTTTCTTTCTCCGAAATATTAGATTATTGACTTGCAAAATCAATATTTACTTTCAAAGTCTCTCTCTTGAAACTAATATCATGTGCAAATATTCAAGGCCTGATCTCGCGTTAAATATATTAGACACAAAATGCAGCGGAAAAATATTACGTTATTGATCTTAAGTTATATTTGCTGTGTCATCATGAAGCGGTTATATTTTTTCTGTATCTTGCATAGAACTAGTATATGATATATTTACACTATTTTAGATTGCATAAGGTACTGAATGACACGAAACACACTGAACTAATATGATGAAAAGTTGTTATAACAAATGTTCCGTTCTCTTTCTGGATATTTCATTGAGTATTTGATGCGAACGCGGATAGTGTTCCCTCCAAAATCCTATTGTGCTTGGAGCAATGTCTCGTCTCTTTAGTTATTAGGAAAAATGACTTAATGATAAGTATCTCAATATTGATCCAGATTAATTCCAGCAGTTTGAGTTATTGCAACAATATCGTGGATTAGGATTTGGAATATTTGGAACGGTTAAAGATTATTAATATAATAATTTTGAAAGAACTTTTATACGTTGTATTTATTTTTTTATTAAAATATAGTTTAACTGCTATGCATACCTTTATTTCCTATTTTTAACTTTTCTTTTGAAATATTCTGCTGATATTTAAATTTGAATTGCTACTCATTATTTATTTGAAATAAAAGACGTTGTTTCACATTTTGATTTACGTTACATTTTTCGGATATAATTTTCAGATGTTTTATCTATATGTTTCTATTACTGTAATTATTTTCTCCAAAATTACAATAATAGAAATGTATCTAATTATTAAAGAGCATTTAATTTGAATTTCGTTGTATTAAAAATATTACATGAAACTTCGCAGGTGTAATAAATTATGCTTATCTGGCGCATAATGCATAAATAAAAACTGTGGTACTACTGAAAATTCATATTTAAAATAAAATTAGTAAGTAAAATTAGTAATATGTCTTATGAACAGCTTCAAATTACATAAGTATTATTTTCTTACAACTTATAAAATTTCATAAACAATCTTTAAAAAATTGTTTTATGTAAGATAATATGTAATCAAAATATTATTTTAATTTCAAAGATATTGTGATCAAGAATATTGCGATATCCCCTCAAATGTTGGAATTTAGCATATTAAACATTTAATCTGAATTTCGTTGCATTAAAAAATATTACTTAAAACTTTACAGGTGTAATAAATTATGCTTATCTGGTGGATTATGCATAAGTAAAAACTGTGGTACTACTGAAAATTCATATATAAAATAAAATTAGCAAGTACTGAATATGTTTTATGAACAGCTTCAAATTACATAAGTGTTCTTTTCATATAACTTATAAAAATATAATAAACAATCTTTTAAAAACTGCTTTATGTAAGATAATATGTAATCAAAATATTATTTTAATTTCAAAGATATTGCGAACGTCAGTAATTTTTTCATTCTATTCAAAGTCACAGTAGCTCAATAAAACTGACATTTTAATTTAACCATTGAATGAATAATTATGCTATGTCACTAATAAATGTTAGACAAAGTACAAATCATACTATTCTATTGAAAAAAACCAAATGTTCTCCAATGGAACAGGAAATTAAAAATGAGTGCATTTCCCAAAGGAATTTGATTTCACTCGCAATGATTCTTTCTTGTTCAATTTCCTTTTCCACTAGTTAATTTTTACTTTGCGAATAACTCCATTTCTGTTTAATGACTCTCTACTGTCAGTTTTATGTATATGAATTTTGTGAAATTCTCCTGTTTACTTGATCTTGTTTTGAAATGTATTAATTTAATTTAGTTTTGATTTCCAATTTGTTTTGTGCAACACTCAATTTTAGTATAAAAGGGGGGGGGGGAATAGTCATCCACCATCGATCTAGGTTATGACGTTCTGTTTTCGGAAAATTGTCATGAAAGATACACACAGAAAGGATTAGCTCTCAACAATTTTAATTTCTATTTATGAATTTGCTTCTAAATTTTTAAACTGCCATTATAAATGAACGTTGGATCAGTAATAACTCCTAGATCAAAAGTGCAATTCACATAAGTTGGAGTTTTTTCTAATGCATGTATACTAGTTCTAATGCATGTATACTAGTAATTTGCTAGAATTTAATAGATGTGACAGCATTTTTCATTTGGAATATACCCTTACAATGCACAATTAGCTCGTTTCCGGATTAGAACCCTTTAGTCTCTTACCGATGATTGATAATAAGACAAATCATTAAGTATCCATAATCCATAAAATCTCTTAACACAATTCTACTAACGTCAAACCAACTAAGCCTTTCTATGATAAGTTGAATATAAGCGTTTCATAAATCTACAAAAAATATTAGGGGTGTCTAGTAGCAATGACAAAGCTATAAAAATATTCATAATTTTTTCGTGTTTAAATTATTTTTCTTGCAATTCCTTTTTTGATTTAGATATTTGGAAAATTTACCGTATTTACTGAAGTTT
Source organism: Dolomedes plantarius (assembly GCA_907164885.2). Classification (NCBI taxonomy): domain Eukaryota; kingdom Metazoa; phylum Arthropoda; class Arachnida; order Araneae; family Dolomedidae; genus Dolomedes; species Dolomedes plantarius. The sequence goes on from OU015501.1 coordinate 140,153,780, forward strand.
CAAACTTCGCCAATGACTCATCTTTTAATCCCCTACATGGAAAAATTCTTTCACCTATATCAATTTCTCATTCTTTCGATATTTTCTTGAATGCAGTTGTTTTAATTTATGTCGTTTTCTTCCATTTATCGTTTGATTTTACCCTAACTTTTCGCTCTCCATTAAATTTCTATTTCTCGTTATTTTACTCAGTATCTCTTGTTCGTTAATTTTGTCCTGCCTTTGCTTCCCTCAAAAGGTTTCCACTCGTTCAATAATTTTGTTGTCCGTTATTCATTGAGTAATTTTTAAGAGTCTTTGTCACGCCAATATGCGGAAATTCCGTGCATTATCTTTAAACTATTCCACCTCGTATCATGGAGATTATTCCTTGAATTTGCGATATGTCATGTGAAATGTTTACTTTTATTCCTTCATATACCTGAAGAAAATTTGTTCATATCAGCTTGAAACTAGCTGCTACTTTTAATGATTATTTTGCTTTACTTCATATTCAACTTATTTCAGCTCTACAAGTCGCTTGTGAGTATGAATCTGTTCATAATACAGGGTGTTTAAAAAAGAATCATCCGATTTGAAATGAGTATATTATGAAAAATATTGAACATAGAAACTTAAAATTAAATTTATATTACATGGCTAATCATAAAGTTCTTTTTACAAACCAAATTAAAGGTGCTTAATATGCCCACATTTGAATGCACGACATATGTTTATATGGTAGGCAAATTCGTCCCAAACTTTATCGAGCATGTCTGTATACACTGCTTCCACGGCTGGTCTGCGTACACAGACAACCCGTTTCTTGGAATTGTTTATACCAGGGGGTTCCCAACCTTTTTATAGTACTGTACCTGTACGTTGTAAACAATTTGATGACGTACCGGTAGACCAAACATTTTGAAATGGGGAATAAAATGCAATGGAGAATATTTGTCATAAAGACAAGTAAGTTGGGATATATTTTTATTGCTAAACATATACATAAAATATAATAATCACTTTAAAAATTATATAATTAGTGAGAAGGTTGGGCCTGATTATTATTAACTAAAGAAGTAATATCGGGCTCAATGTTTGTCAGTTTAAGGCGAAGATCTGATTCAATGTCCAGCAAAGCTCTATATTTGGTTTTCATCGCAGTCATTGCAGAAAATCCTTTTTCACATAAATATGTGTCGCAAATGGCATTAAAAATTTTACTGCTTCGCAAGAAACTTCTCAGACACAGATATAAGTCGCAAACACAGTTATAGACACAGTTATAATTCGCAGGTGAGGGCCAAATTTTTATGGGGCGGTCATAGATAACGCATTCAGGTGTAGACGGCATCTTTTGAGATTAGGTAAATCTCAATAAAGTATTACAGCACAAACAATGGATAAGAAATTCCAAACTAAAATATTAAAACGTATGGAATATTAGTTATTATAGTCATTTCTTTTCTTTTTTTGTAATACAGATTTTTAATAGATTTTCGTTTTAAATTGTAAAATCATTCGCGTACCGGTAGCTGCTTCTCCATGTACCGGTACTGATACGCGTACCCAAGGTTGGGAACCACTGGTTTATACCATCGCCTAATGATCTGAGAGGTAGGAACTTCAATCTAATTGGGTTTTGTCCACGAAAATTACGCTGAACAGTTGTTACGGACTCACACTTCAAAGCGTAGAACACAAAATGATTTCTGTTGTGCAGTCGCCATCTTTACAAACACTGAAGTGAGGGTGAAGGAAGAGTGTTAGCGCTACTTGTCGGCAACTGCGTGAAACTCGAAGTATTCCTTTTTCTGCCTATACATTTATAGAGTAAATAGCTCACTTCTACCCAGACTTGGGTGTATATAATTTGAAGTGGCACTCTAAATGAATTTGATACAAACACAGTTTATACATGAAACAATGTTTATTGAATATTCTTGCACATGTAGGCTTTCCTTTTAACCATAAGATTCATACGTACTACTTGTACAGATATATAAATATAGCTTTCAAGAACAATATATTTTTCAGTACTCACGAACAGTAAGTCAACCAGCAATTCTGCCACGTAAACTTTGGGCCCCCTAAGCACTAGCGCAGGATAACACCTGGAGCTGCCTAACTCGTAGCTCCCTCTCGCTTATCTATCAACTTTAACAAACTTTCTTCAACCTTAACAACCTTTCTTATTAATGACGCTGCATGGTATTTATACTAAGCGCGTATGCCGAAATTAGCATATCTCAAGCAGCTTCTTTAATTCATTCACTCAAAATTCGATTCTTGTGAATCGAATTTTGCGTATACCTTACACATTATTCGATCAAAACGGATTAAAAGATGAATAGTTATGATTTTTTTAAATAGGATGATCCTTTTTGAAACAACTTGTATTATTTACCTGTCTTTTTTATGAATATTCTTTATATGCTTCGTATCTGGAACTCCGATTACATCCTTAATAACTGTAAAAATATCATATTATCTTCATTTTGCGAAAGAATATGAGCAACAAATGAGAATGAAAACAATTTAAAGCTTTGCATTTACTATCCCCTCTCCAATTAATCACGAATACAACCTGTTATCACAAATTTTACAATTAATGTATAAACAATCAAATATCTGGTTATTTATGATACCCAATATTCCACTGATGCACCTTATGCATCATTTAAAATATTCGCAACACAGCATGCACGAATTTAAATTGATTAAAATGCGCATTCACGAATATGTTTCCGAAATAAAGATATTCCACGAAATCATTCGTTTGTCTTAAAAGAGGGTGCGATAAATTGAGTTAAAGGTAAATATACTTCAGAGCATTGAGAAGATCATCAGCATTTCTCATATTGCCGTCTTCCATTTCTTTAAGAAGATTTAAAATACATAACGTGCGTATCACTATTAGGTAAATAAGAAAGGAGTAAATTGTATGAGAAGAATTAATATTAATTGCATCAGACGTGGGATATATTTCCTTTAAAACTGATGATGAATATGCATAAGCAAGATTTTGAAAGGTAATAATGTGGGGTATTATTAAATTATAATGCATTTAAAAGCATATGTTTTAATCAAAGTATCAGCTATTTTTCCCTACTCATTTATTTTGAGGAACATTAAATAACTCTTTTATATTTAATTTATATTTAATTACGTCTAATTGGCGTACGAATGAAACAGTTTATTGCATTTAATATTCTTATGTAAAAGCTTTAAATATCACGATTTATATATTAAAGGCCATTTGTAATTTTGAAGCATAATTCAGCTATCCAGACAGTGAGATCTTCAAGTATAAAATTGGCACGTAAAATACTAATTAGGTGTGCTTTGTAACATCATACGAGTCTAAACTGTAAGATTTTATTGAAATAAATCCCAAATCACAATCACCGTTGAAGATCACCCGTGAATCATTTCTGTATCTGAAATATTTTCCCTTTTTACCATATCTCAAGTTTAACAAGCAAAAATACTACAAAATTTGTGTATATGGGGTGTAAAATAGGCTAAGATATCTTAAGAAACCTGTTTCTCGTGGTTCAAACCCACTCACAAATTTTTGTTTGAAGAGCTTTTTCGCTCAAAATAGAGGTAAATAATATGCCGGCATTACATTTTTTTTTCTATAAACTAGAATACATGACTGGAATCAATGACCAAGTGATCATCTTTTTCCAATTTTAAAACAGAAAAGTCTGGTAAAGTTTCCATACATGCCAACAACTTTTTAATTGTAGTATTCTGTAGTATAGACTATTCTCTCACCATGGTAAATGGACAATAAGAAGAATTTCAAGAGCCAATAAATAATTTTCACTTAAGACAAATCAAACTAGTTTTTGTTCATGTAATTTATAATAATAATATGACGTCACACTAAAGAAATTTCTATTGACTTTGGAAATTGATGTTATATATTTTCATTTTGAATTTTAAAAATAGAGAGTAGAACATTTAATATATTCAGTGCAGATAAAGTATTGAGGGAATTTCTGTTATATGAATCGGGAAATATTTAATAGAAATATACATCGATACAGTATTTTAAATATCTTAAATAGAATGAAAATCAAATATTTTCTCTCTATGCAGTGGGCCTGTTTTTTTATTTTAATTAAAATCTAAATACCTTCTGAAGAATTGCATCAAATGTTTGTTCTCTGAATGCAACATTTTTGCCCTTTCACTATCAGTACGTGTCGCTCTCATGATGAACAAATTCCCATGTTATGTCATAATAAACATGTTGGTCTGGCTAATGTGTTTTCAGACCTATAGCATATATATATATATTCATAACATATTTAACATACGTATATATTCTTAACATAGGCATTCATAACATATTTAAACAAATAACAAACCAAATCCACCATCTAGTTATTTGCGAAGGTAATATGTAAGAAAAGCAAATCTACCACGATGTTTCTCAGATTTAATTTTTCATAAGAAGACGTACGCAACCATCACTTTTCTTGCGTCTTGCAGTCAATGATTATCTAATTAAAGAACCGCTGTAAGAACAGTATTCTTTCAGCTGTTTACTAAAAATAATGTACAAACAAATAGTTCTGCATGCATTCTATAAACCTTTTAGACAGAATATAGATCAACTAAGCAGCTTAACAATCGTGTATGTGATTGTGTTGGAAAAAAAAGAGAATGGAGAATATTGTAATTGAATAACATTGCTACCGTGGAACGCTACCAGATTTAGAAGTTTATTAAACACTGTAATCATTACCTGGTTTAAATATGTGCATTCTAATACAAGTAAAAATGGGAATTTTGATATATTTTCTAATTATACTCTTGAATATTTAGTAAAGCTATAACTACATGTAAAAACAATGCGAGAACACTATTTTAGTTTTCAGTTCTTTCAAAGTAATTCACTTTGAAGTTTTCAAAGCATTTATAAGATTAAATAAATGTTTATATCTAGACACGATGTTTTACCCTTTAATTAAAGCAGTCGTAACTTTTCTAGGGGAGAATTACCATAGAATACAAGCTAAAATAATGATTACAAAAAATAATGAAAAGAACCAAGAACCTTTATTTTTTAAATTATTATAGAAAATAATATGAATAGCACTCTATACTGATGTGTTTGAAAAAGTATTGTACACTAAAGCTTTCTTTACGTTTGTGCATTCAAGTAAGACATAATTCCTGTGGTCTGATTTGGGGCATTTGGTCGAAACTAACTAATATTTTTATTTTAATGTAATGAAAATATTTAATCTAATTATCACATTAACAAATATTCTATAGATAAAATAGGGTATATGTATACACGTGCAGTGCTTCACTAAACTTCTATACCTAGATGACTTGTTTTCTGAGTGTACAACTAATTCAATTAAGGCAAATTTTCTTATCACTCAAAAAAATTGCCGGAAACAAAAAGCAAAATTTACATGTTAACAGCTTATGTTATTTTATGAAAATTAAAGTTTTAAGATTTTTTACTAAGCATAAGCAGTCTTAGATCATTTATTTTCAGATAATGACATAAAAATTATTTATATCTCTAAAAAACTTTTTTATTAAAACCTTTCATGAAAAGCTTACATTACGTGTTTAAATACTCAAAGATTTCTGCCACTACATGCTAGAATTTTCTACTATGTTATAAAATTTGAATACCTTTCTATTTTTTCATACGAAAAATAAAAAAATTGTAAATATTTCGACTTTCAAAATTTTTTAGTACATTTATTCGTGACGTAATTTTCATATTTTATATTTAGCTATATCAAACTAAAATATCTGTAAATACAATGCATACATATGAATTCCATAGTTTTCCCCTTTTTAACTTCGTCAGTTAAAGGTAACATGATTTCCCGCATTTACATACTTCACAGCGAAAAGAACCCGTATTCTCAATTTAAACATAAATACCTCGCTAGCATTTTTAGAGAACATTAATCAAGTAAGGAAAAGAATTCGCGTGAGAGAGAGAGAGTAAGTGCTCCAACTGCAACGTTGTGTGTCTTGAGGAATTCTGACTTCCTCAGTTTTAGTGATTGCGGAAAGTGAGTGTAGCATCCGACATTCAAATTATCTACTTAAACGTGTAACAATTCCAAGCATTTCCACCCACTCATCCTTTTGTATGCTAAAATTGCCAGTTGAATTATTCTTACTTCCTATTCAGACAAAAAGGAGAAAGAATTTAAATTCCCCAATAGTGCTATCTAAATACCAACACGCTCTGCATTGCCGCACGTTTCACTTTTGTAAAGAGCCGTTAAATTGTTTAAGAATTTGAAAGGAGTTGAATTCACCCTGTTATATCAAAATTTGGACTGTTTCCCACATACATCAAATTTCTCTCCGACATGTCTTGATTAGTTCCTTCGATCAAATACGGGAAAATAAGTTCATATTATTCATAACTGAGCTGCGTTAAATAAATATTCTGAAAATAAAATGACACATCTAGATCATGCTAGAAAATATTTATTATGTATTTGTTATTTAATACGTACTGTATATATTAATTCAAAATTGATTTTAAAATCATACCTTCATATATGCACTCATACACGTAAACAAACATACATACACACGCACACACACACACACACACACATATATATATATATATATATGTGTGTGTGTGTGTGTGTGTGTGTGTATGTAAGGCTATAAAATATGGGGGGCGATCGCGCGACCTTAAAACGGGATATTAGCTATTAATATATAGGATTAACTCAATTTGAAGTCTGGGAGTTCAAATAAGCAGTATAGCAGTGAAAATAGAATTAATGGGTTGGCTTGATTCAATTTCGAAGAACCACAGACAGGATTTTAGGTAGACGTAGCCTTGAGCTGGTGCTAAGAAAAAAAATTCTTAGTTCAGCAGAAAGAAGCATGCGATATGACTTCACGCATAAATAATGAGCGTCACTAAGCGTTGGTTAAAAGCTAAGGACAAAGGAGATTATTTCAGAGTCATGGATAACTAGGGAATGGAAAGGACGTGTGCCGTAAGCGCACGGTTTTAAAATTGGGTTTGTTTTTTTTAAATTTGTTTAATGGAGCTGAGTAATTAATTAGAAATTAATAAAGATGTTTAGGAAAGAGTACCGACTTATCTTTGTGTTGTTCAGGCTTGGATTATTGATTTTTGGAAATATTTAGAGGATAAGCGTCACCACCGGATCACGGACTGCATCATGGTTCTCAAGTTTTTGATTAAGAGATATTTCGATCGGACTTGAAGCACCAATGTCCGACACACACACACACACACACACACACACACACACACACACATATATATATATATATATATATATATATATATATATATATATATATATATATATGTCAAGGATTTAGTGGGGAAAGAATGATTATTCTAAATTTAAAGGGGGCTTAGTAATTGATTTTTTGTTGTGGCGTAATTCGCCACTATTCTCATATCTTATTTCGAAATGCATCGGGAAAATTCCCTTTGGATTGATTGACATCTGTGGTCACGCCCATGGTTCATCTCCGGTGTATGCGTCACAGAGATCATGTGGGCATGCGCGGTGGCTTTAGTTGGTCTAAAACAATAGCGTTTTAATCAGACGGCGGGAAATTCTTAATTGAGACGGTCACGCGTCGCGCGGGAGCTTGATGACTCTTGGATTTAATTTATCAGATTGAATCAGGTAGCTTAAGATTTTGGAAATAAACGAAGTTAGATATATTAATTGTAGTTCTTTGCCACCGGCCCTTTAATTAATTGACTGCTATAACTTTAATAATTAGGTAAACCGTTGTCATGCGGTGGACTCCGGCCCACTTCGGAATCGAGGGGAACGAGGCTGCTGACTTCCTGACGAAAAGGGGGCTTCTGTTTTACAGCTAAACAACCAGGATTTGGCCTACCATTCCATCAAGACTATAGTCAAAAAGACCCTCAGGTATTTTTTCTCAGAAGTTGTTGCCGCTAGAATCGGTCACAAGCCCTGATATGTCCATGTCCATGATATTCCTGAGTGGTAAATCTGTGGCAATGCTACGGTTTTCTCTGGCCATGATTGCCTCCGCAAGCACCTCCACAGAATTAATTTGGCTCCCGACACCTTTGTCTCCCGTGTGATAACCAGGAAGAAATAGACATGCCTCACCTTGCTTCTTGCCATTGGAAATAATATATATATATGACAGGGTTTCCTTTTTCGCGTTAATTTAGTGCTATCATTGTCCAGTCGTGGTCCGGTAGATAGAAGAGAAGACGAATTAATCCTTTAAAACATATTTATTAAGACTCTATTGAACCAGAGCTCCGAATGATAGTTGGCCAGACCGCTCCACCAAAGTTACCGCGAGCCATAGCAACGTTCCCCATCGAAATCTATCTGCCAACTGCTTTAGTTTTTTGTCATTCTCCCGCTCAATAATTCTGCTGACACTTAATTTCGAAACTTCTGGAATCTTCCACTTACGTAACCAGTTCACACCCAACCCGGTCTAATTTTAGAATCACCTTTTCAAATAATCCCTTTTCAATTGGACCGTCAGGTGGCGGCCTCTATTGATCACTCTTGCTATTAGAACCCCCCCCCCCGCTTCCTTTTTTCATAATTAATTAATGCAATCACATTTAATTTTTAACAATTATTCTAATTCTTCTTCTCTCTCTCTACTTAATCTTTGATATATATATATATATATATATATATATATATATATATATATATATATATATATATATATATATATTCAGGGTCTGTCCAGAAAGTAATGAGACTGAATTTTTCGCTCCAAGTAGAAGGCCAAAGGGGCGTAATTTGAGGGTAGTACGGGTGGTGGGGGATGTCAGCTACAGTGTCTGGCGGAAGTCAGTTGACTTTGAGCCTTTGCAGAGCTGGGATAGCTCGTGAAGCCGACATGTGTCTGAAAGTGGCGTTAGCTTTTCAGAATGCAGCGGATTGTCGAGCAGCGATACGCCATAAAGTTTTGTGTAAAATTAAACAAATCGGCTAGTGAAACGCTTGCGATGTCACAAGAAGCCAACGGGAAGGATTTTTTGTCTAAGGCTCAACTGTTATGGTGGCTTCAGAGACGTAAGAGAGGATGTCGATGACGAACAATGCTCTGGGCGTCCATCAAGTTCTCGAACTTTTGACAATGTGACTAAAATTAAACCTGTATATATACAAGGTGCACCCATAAAGTAATCGGACAATTTTTTATAAATAAGAAAAATATTACTCACATTCAAATAAATTTATCACCTTCAAAATAAACGCCAAAGGAGTCTATACAATATTTATAACGTTTCTTCAAGTCATTGAAACACTTTTATTGGCGTTGGAACTAACCGTTCGCAAAATATGCGTAACATTTGATTTAATATCCGAGACGTTTTCAAATCTCTGTCCTTTCAAGGATTTTGCATTTTTTTTATTTCAAAGGACTTATTCACCACGAATTTGTTCCTAAAAATCAAAGAATTAATCAGTATTTTGACGAGGAGGGGATTTTTCGATTAAGAAATAGGATAAGGTGAGTTAGGAAGGAACTGTTTGATTCTGGGTGGTTTCTTTAACAATGGTTTCTTTAACACGATAATGCTAGGCCTCGTACAGCAATTTCTGTACAACAATATCTTGCTGAGCATTCAATTACAGTGATAAATCACCCACCATATTCTCCCGACTTATCGCTAGCTGATTTTTTTCCTTTTTCCGAAGCTTAAGAAAGGACAGAGATTTGAAAACTTCTCGGATATTAAATCAAATGTTACGCGTATTTTGCGAACGGTCAGTTCCAACGCCTATAAACAGTGTTTCGATGACTCGAAGAAACGTTGGAAAAATTGTATAGACTCCTCTGGAGATTATTTTGAAGGACATAAATTTATTTGAAGGTGAGTAATATTTTTCTTATTTATAAAAATTGTCCGGTTACTTTATGGGCGCACCTTGTATGTATATATATATATATATATATATATATATATATTCAGCATTATAAAGAGGGATTAACAGTAATGGCCTCATTGTAGAAAGATCAAGATTACCGGACTTAACCAGGTAGTGGGTAGAGAAGTTGAGCGATAGTGTTTACACGACGAAAAGTTACAAAAAGCTGAAGAGTTGTCCTTCCAAACGTATATTAAATGGACATTTCCACATTTCACGACGAGGGACGGAATTTTGTGTTTCATTATAATAAATCACGGGGTCTCTAATGTTTTAATTTTCCAGTCATTGCAATTGATGGTCAAATATAGTCACGCCCGTTACTGCGTTGTGTTAGTAAGGTAGAATCTGTAAGCAGACCTTATTTATTATACACAAACTTACGGGTTTGTACCATATAACGTATTTTTTTTAATCCTCGATTGCGGCGATTGAGCATTTCTAGTGCCTAGGAAAGATTCAGCTGGACGTACATTAAGGGGCAATATAACTTATCAATTAAGTCAGCGGTTCCCAACCGATGGGTCGCGACCCACTAGTGGGTCGCAGAAGGGTTACGGTTGGGTCGCGATTTGATCCAAAAACTACGAGTATCAGAAACCATCGAATAAACCTTCAGAAATGATAAGAATAATCGAAACTTACTTAAAAACAGCAATTTTACATATTGACAGATTGTGATAACAATTTTCTTAACTGTAATTATATCAAAGCTGTATGAATTTTTTTGCCTGAAAAATTAAAATGCTCTTTGTGTACTTTTATAATTGTAGTTTTTATCTTCACCTAGGAACATTTGTTAGTGAGTATGAAACCACTTGTTGCATATATTGCAAACATATATCTATTGTTAAATAAATAACTGTTTTGCTACAAAGTGCTTATATTTTGTCAACAATTTTCAAATCAGAACACAAATTGTTTATCAATTATTAATCTGTATCTTCAAAAAAGCATATATATATATATATATATATATATGATGGTAAATTATCTATACATATGGAAGGGATACGATACAAATAAGGCCTTTTATTCCACCATGGACCTTTGGACCGTGGAGGTGTTCCGATAAGAAAAGGTGGGTCACCAGCTGAAAAAGTTTGGGAACCACTGAATTAAGTTATTCATAGATCGGATTTTAAAAGAGGGGTAATTAACTTTTAGAATACGCGTTATATATATATTTGATTTAATAATATATGTGCTTAAAGTGTATAAATATGTAGGTTAAAAGGAATTTCTAAACGTAATGTTTAATCATGTTTTTGTTCGGAAATTTAATAATAGTTTTACCCTTTTTAAACTAGCCAAGAGCAAATCATTTGTTTTAAGAATCTGTTTTTCACACACAGTTTGAAATCTCGCGGAGTAAAATAGGTCATTCTACTAACGAACTCGCTGATGTAAACACATAGAGAGTTGAAGGTCAATATCCACAGCAGTGAATGTGCTTAGTCATAGCTTTGGTAAACATGTAGTTGAAATTGCTTTCATTCATTTTTTATGATGTATTTCGGTTTCCTCGTTTCTCTTCCATGTTTTAATAAGTTTTTTTTTGCATTTGAATTTCAATACAATTTTTTCAATACAAAGTATCTGTTATCTTTATAAAATATTTTAGAAATTATAAGAGTTTAAGATTTTGTGTTATTATATCGAAGTATTAAAGTATGGTTTTGAATTCTCATGTATATATTATGTTGAAGGTTAGTCACGAATTTAAGTAGTATAAGAGATTTTCTGGTGTAAAAAGTAGAAATTCAAGGCGCAGTTATATTTCTGGAAAACGGAGCGTTCTTCTGATTAACTACTAGGGTCCCATTATAGGTCTCGAATGCCTTTATACATCCGTCTGCCAATAAATGGATTGCCCACTCCAGGAAATTTTCAAATTAGGAAGAATATAGAATAAATAAATAGAAAAAAAGAAATGTTATAAAGAGATATATGTTTTTAAATATTGAATAAAAATAAGAATATGTAGAAATTATATAACAGGAGGATTCATACCAAAGTGCTAATATTCAAAGAATAAAAATAACGTAATTTATGGTTACTTAATTGAAATTAATTGTTTACATAAGAAATTAAAGATGACAGGCATTGAGATAGGAATTCGGTTTATTAGTGTTATTACTTTAAAGAATAGTATTTTTGTGGATATCATACTGTTTTGGATATTGGTTATTGAACATTAAAATTAAATTATTGCAGTTCATAGGGAATATTGAAGTTGAATTTTCATATAAAGATTGTTAATTTGTTAACCACTTACCCATGAACCCGTGTAAATCATGCATCATGTACCCATGTAAACACATCAAAATATTGTTACAAAATTTAAACTGAACATTGACCGTTACAATTGTGAAGTACGTCAACTGCATAAGAAGATTAAATTAGTACATAGGAAATTTCCTAAATGTAGTGTTTCGCTTCATGTTAATCAAACCAATGGAACCGACTTAAGCCAGAATAAATTTCCTACAGTGGTATACCCTCAACCAAATTATAAAAGAAGTTCCTAATAAGTATGCTAAACCTGAGAACAAAACCACCTACGAAAAACCAAAACAAATGTGTAACCCAGTTAGTTTTTAATTTAGTGAATTTCCGTAGACCTCTGTGAAGCAAATAACACTACAGACTGTCACTAATGAGAATCCTATGCTAAGTTTACTGCTACATGAGTATAAACACATTTTTTCAAAAGATAAATATGATATTGGTGTGATCAGGATAGAACACCAGCGTAATAAACTAATTTCTGAGCTTAACATTTCCTTAAGACTTCATCATATTTCTCCTCAGAGAAGATGAGAGTACAACCTAAATTTTTCCACCTCTGATTTTTAATTATTATTGTGAATTATAATTTCAAATGTTGAATCCCTTGTATTAAGGGTTTTTATTTTGAATAGTTGAGTATTTTATATTTTGAAATGTTTTATATTTTTTCCATATTATGAAATTTATGAAACTTCGTGTTCAATATTGATATCCAAAGGCTTCTAGGTAAAAAAATTATGTTGTATTTTTCTGTGTTATATTTTGTGCATTGAGTTTATGTAATATGTATTTTTCAAATAATATTCCTTATTGGGTTTTTAATATGTTCAGGACAAGACAATATTATTTAGAAAAAATTTCTCTCCTTTAATTTGTAAATTTATGTGAACATAAAAATTAATATTTAGACAAAATTATCCCCTAAATTATGAAACTTACCTTCTAACTTTAGAAAAAGTTTCTCGCCTGAAAGGATGCCTTGCTCGAGGAGCCTGGGCCTGGCCCCTCTCGCAAGTCTTTTTCAGGAAGGGGGGGAAATTGTAATAATAACGTTCCACCTTTATTAATCAACGCATATTCTAAATTTACCCGTTAACGTTTCAAAAAGTATAGCCACCTATTTCGAATTATGACCTAAGGATAAGCGAATTAACTGCCTAAATTGTCCCTTAACGCACATACGCTAAACAGTAAGAATAGTCTTCAAAACAAGATAATTCAACCTCACCAGTTTTTCTAGCGCCTTCTGAAAGATCATACGACTTCTGACGCTGATCGGTCAGATGGTCACCGATAACCAATAAGAAATTTTCGATCCCTGGAGAAGAATATCATGAACCCTTCGTAAAAGCGAGAGCAAGGGTTCGCCACGGCTTTTTTCGTGACTGTCCCCGTATATTGATGTTGTCCCGTGTATGCTTTTTGTCATCTCTGCACTCTTCTTGTCTCGTGTTGTTCTATCGCCGCGCGTATCTTTCTAAATATACCGCTGCTGTTATTATACATAAATGATGTTCGGCGAAACTCCGGCAGATCCGGGGCTAGTTTGTTTGTGCCACTTCATCCAACGTGTATTACTGTATCTTCTTGCATTCGTGGAGTGTTGATATCTTCCTGAGGAATAGTTATACAGAATAAAAAGAATCCTCTAAATGCTGACTGGTGTCTTCTATCGTGGGTTTTTCCCACCTAAGAGTCTCTTCACCGCCATGACAACGACTTTATGTATTCGCATATCCTGTATTTACAAACATTCATGAATCCCCGTGTATTACAGTGGGAAAATGTATTCAATCGGAAAAATGATTATTTAATTTCTTTTCTCAACTGGCAAAAGACCTTATTTACCATTCCATATTACATGCAGTTTCGAATGACATAGATTTTTTTTAACACAAAAAATGGAAATTGCTTATAACTTATCCCCTTTTTTACGCTGCTTACAGGCAAGTAGTTTTCGTAATCAGAGAAGTAAAGGAACAAAAATAAGGAAAGGTACATTCTATGTGCAGTTTTAAAAATATTGGAATAAGAATTTATCTAGATCAGGCGTAATGATATTTGATAATAATTAACGTAATAATTTGATTATAATTAAATAAACATATGGGTGTTGTCCATGGAAACAAATATTCTTTCTGTATTCAATAAAATTATATTCTAACCATCTCATAAAAATTATATTTTATTCAATTTTGCCAGCAAAAGGCGAAGAGTTTATAAACGAAGAAGTGAAAATTTTGTCCTAGAGCATAGAGCTATTATTTATTACATTTTTCTTCTTATTTTTTATGACTAACTTATGTTCTATCTAACCTTTTTTAAGCGATACACAACACTTATAAAAAAAAAGCTTTGATACACATATAACATGCTGGTAGATTGACACAATATTTGTTCTCCATCTTATAATGTACAATGAATGATTTTCTATAGATTAAGAGGATTTACTATGTTCAAAACAGGGATATGTATTCGAGTTTTTTAAAATTGCAATAATTAATAATGACATCGTTATAAGGTAGGAATTAGTGCTGACACTCTAGAAAGGCGAGAATTAAAATTAACTTTTAAGTATTTTTTTTTTGGGGGGGGGGTTGTGACTCTGTAAAAGAACTCAAGTTCTAGATTAATAAATAGATGCATTCCTTTAGAGAAAAATATTATTTTAAGGACCTAAAAGATTACAGAGTCTTTAACTTAAAAAAATTGTTAATCTTTAATATACCAAAAATTAATTACTAATTTTAAACGTTTCACGCACTTAGGCGAAATAACTTTGAGCATAATTACTCTATGCACTTTTCTCACTATATCACATATATTATTGTCAACTTTTCAAATCCTAAATAACGCTATCAAGCTGTTATAAGCGCATTCAAAATGACTGCAAAGGACCCTTAAAAATATAAATTTAACAACTAAATTTTTAATATCAAAAGATATAATCTACTTTTTAACTAAGATAAACTTTTACGGAGATTAAAAACTTTTTAAGCAGATTTTCAGTATTCTACGTTCTGTTATTAAGTATTAAATGATTCCTATATGAAGATAAACAAAAATTATTCTGACTGGCATTTAAATGAGTACTAAATAAACAGCAGCAGTTTATTTTTTAACTCATTTTGCGATTATATATGTTTGTTAAATTTTATTTTGGTTTGTAAACAAATATCAATTCTCTTTAACAGTACCTAAATTAACCTGTAATATTTGCCATAGATATATTTATATTTTTCATTTCCACTGCACAAAGCAAACCATTTCTAAATTTAATATCTCAATATTTTTTTGCGTGCAATCATTTAATTAAAATGTCACTATCATCTTGTATTGGATTTAATTTGCGAAGTTTCTTGAAAAGTGGAAATTCTATTTTCCTTTTTCGATTTTTATTGTATGAGGGAAAATTGAAGTGTGGTCTCAAAACTCAGGAAAACATTCTTTTCATATGAATGCGAATGAAGAGAAGGAGAGTTTGAAAATTGCTTTTTTTTTTCACAGAGAGAGCGTCGGGCTGGCAATTAGAAAACTGCTGCAGCTTTAAGCAGATTACATTTTAAAAAAATTAACATTTAATTACAAATTGAAAGCATATTCTCCCTTTTCTTCTCTTGAGTACTCGGTAATTTAATTAAAACTGAGACTATAAAATTCTGTGTCAGGTAATTAAACAGTTTGAATTTTTAGCTTTTCTTTCTTGATATTCACCTATTCTTTTCATTTAAAATGTAAAATATCTCAACAAGTATTTCTGTACTTTTAGGATCTATAGCGCTAAAGAATCCTTTTACAGAAATATAAAGCTATTTCATATGACAGCGTCACTTTTCCAAAACCTTCACTTAAATAAAATACCATTTGTGTTGAACAAGAAAAAAAGATTTAGGTCTAAATTAATTTAATTAAGATCTAATCTCCTCTCAGAGTTTATAGTGCTGTAAATACTTATCAGGTATTTATTCTTTTGAAGTGAAAAACATTTAGATCTTCATTAAATTATGTGTGCATTTCGAGATTAAATAGTCTTTATATTATAATGACACAGTCAAATATCCAAAAGCATGGGAGGGGCATTGGATCATCAGTGACCCCCCCCCCCCATGAGGGCATGTTCCCTGCATTTTTTTCATCTGTAAAAGTATTGCTTGAAAATAGTAGATTTTCATTTATATGAACTAAAATTCAATGACTTTTTAGTATCAAACAACTCGAAAAAATGTAATTACATGACATTTATTTAACCTTTATTCACAAACATTTATCTTTTCACGGATGTATGTTGAAGTTGTGACAATTATTATAGTTATTTTAATTCTTAATTTCCTTTCATGCAGGCACAAATACTCGATTATTTGTTAACAATCATTATTATAGCCTAATTTTTTATGTATCTCGCTTTAGCTATAGTTCAATACACTGAAAGTGTTGTATCATTCTAGGACTGTATCCTCTTTATCAATTATTTGAGCCTTCAAAATTAATCTTAGGCCGAAAATAAGATCATTTCAACATTGTTAGTTCACTTTTAGGCTTTAAATATTTTTTCGGCTGTGAATAACTTTATGGGCTGTAAACACATAGAATGTATATTAAACAATGGGGACGTGTACTGTACATCCAAACTATTTTTTGAAATTACTCATGTAAAAGAATTTGTCACTTACACATAAAATGTGTTATACGTCACTTACACATAAAGCAGTAAACCTGCGATCCAGAACTTGATATCTCAGGAAGTTGAGTTCCACTCTTTGAAATGTTGCATTAATCCCTGGGAGATCCTCCCTAGGGTTTTCTTTCACTATAATCTTAATTCACCTGTTAATAAGAAAAACTATATTACTACCCATCTTAGGCAGATGGTATTGGAGGTCATCAATAGTATTTCTAACGATGCTATAAAGATCTTTTACTCATGGCAGTAGAATAACTGACCGTACCGGTAGTGATATCTATATTAAGACTCAACTCTACAAAATCACTTTTAAGCAACATAATCTGGACTCTTGTTCTATCTTCAGAAGGGAATTGATGAGAATTGACCAAGGGCTTGCAGCCATGCTGTCATAAAAGATTTTGGTGAACTGTGGATTTTGTCTGACAGCCGTACCTTGTTTCAATATTGTTGCAAGCCGTATTTATCTTCTTAACTATTGGTCCTCTGTGGATGATAGAACTTATCTACTATATTATGCAAGCTGAAGTTGATCTCTCAGTCTCCTTCTGTTCACCCCTAATGGAACCCCTTCCCATGTGGAATTTTTATAAAGTTGCGGACAAATTGACTTAGGAGGGCCGGGAGATACGTCTATCTCTAGCACTTCTCTTACTTACCTAAAACTATTTTCTAATAGAAAAGCCCTGGATAATATCATAGCTAACTCCCTCTACCCATCACTGGTACAAGAGGAGTCGTCCCGGCAACCCCCCTTTTTCTTATTTGTGATAGAAGCTTCCAAATTGCGCTTTCAGGGCTTGATAGTAGACAACTCAATTTACTTTGTTTCCACTCTCCGAAAACTTCGCCTCAACAACTTTAGATTTTAGAAAGGGAATTATCATTGTCATAACGCTTTTACGCTTTTATAATACTTCTACAAAATATATTATTTTCACCTTGATACAAACGCCATAAGGGGATGTTCCCCCTTGCTTGTGTTCATTATCTAAATTTAGACAGTTCCCCTGTTTGTCTGAAAAAGATTCACAGAGAACTCAATTTTTTCCCTGCCTAACACCCAATACCACTCTGATGCGAATTCCAGAAAAGGGTTGCAGATGAGACATTTCCTGCGCTGTTCCATTTTACATAATTTTCGCCTTCCCCCCCCCCCACGACACACAAAATGCCCACAAAATGTCCTAACCTTTATTACAAAAGCGTTGGCGGAACTAGTTGGCGAGCGCAAGTCGCCAATATCCAGCTGTTTCCCTCATCAACATCACGTGACAAAGTCGCGACTGGAGAGGGAATTTTGATTGCGAACACATAGCGACTTTCACCACCATCCGGGTCGGACGCAGCTATCATGATAGGAAAGGAACGGATTCACGTACTACAAGCCCAGTTACCAGGGTCTACGTGCCAGGGTCTAAGACATCGTCACCCACCGGACGCCGCCTAAATGCCTTCGTCATTTTTTGTTATGGCCTTAAGCCATCTTCTTTTTCTTCGATAATCTAAATAAATAAAAAACCTGATGTTCATCAAACAACTTTGACTAGTTTCTGTCACCCTTTCTCCTTTTTTTTTTTCAGAGTAACAAGCTATGGCCATAGGTAGCCATATTAATACCTGGGTACTTCAACTACAACTTAATAATGAAACTTTTTAATGTGACAATCATCATGAAAATACTATGATCTTCATAAAACAATGTTTGCACTAAGAGGTGGACTTAGTAGTCTAAAAATATTTCTAATACTTTTCCGTTACTCTACTTTGAAAGGTAACAATGAAGCCTACATGAGACTCTGATATGTCTAACCAAATAATAACTGATCCTTTACTATGCCATATATGTAGTTGAATTCTTCCTTTATTCTTGCGGATGGGGCATTCTCATACAAACTCATCCTTTAGTAGGGAACAGTGAGCGACTAGTTCACCTGACTAAATGGCATGTTTCCAATCAAACTCGTCCTCTTTACACCACATGATTCACCATTATATATTCAGCTGCATGGTTTATTTTTTTCACAAATACTGTGATTACTAAGTGTCCTCCGCAATTTTGGGGGGAATATGGGATACTGACGATACATATTCAACTTTGCAATCACTTTAGCCACCCTATTCTGAATGGAAGTCCCGATCCTTCTTTTAGATTCTTTTTTCAACAGCAGTTGACTACCTCCTGCGACGCGACAACTGTTGTGTTTAGCAACAAACATTTTATCTACAGAGATTTTGCTGCCATTTCTCTAGATATCGTACTATGGATATGTCGAAAATGAGGGAGTACAACCAAACATTTGTTATAAACATATACAGTCAAACCCCATCATAACGAACTTCAAGGGACCAAAGGTTTTGTTCGCTTTATCCTTTTTGTTCGCTGTGTCCGAACCGTTAAGAAAAATTCTAGAGTTCACAAAATGTATAACTCATTAGTTGCAATGTGTATTCAATAATTCAAATATTAGTTCAATGCGTATTAAAAAATGATAAAATCTATTAAAAATTATCATTAATAAATTAAATCGAATAAAATCGAATACATTTAACTGATACAATGCTAACTAAATTACGTACAACAGGAAAACGGTGCAACCAAAATTTTCGTTCGTTATATACGTGAGTTCGTTATATACCGGATTCACTATAACGGTGTTCGACTGTATTACAAAACAGAAGATGTTGAATTGCAAGAAGTTTTTATAATATATTCTTTTATACTTAGGAAACATAATTAAAAAAATCAACATGAAAGACAACAAAACTAGAGTTCAGTGAAGAGCTCAAAGACAAATTTGCTAAATACGCAGTAATATTTCTAATATTTAGATATAGTATATGCAGTATTATTATATGCAGTAATATTTGCAGTAATATTTCTGATAGTTAGAAATATTTCTAAAATGATTGTTTTTGACTTTTGTATAGATACAAACAGCAAAAGTTTTGCTATTAATTCTTGAGATAAAATCAACCTTTTTAATTGTATCTTTTCACTCAGGAATTTTTCAAATGAATAACACTTTAACCCCTATAATGCTATTTTTTAAACATTAATGTTAAAAAGTTCTCTAAATTCATTTAATACTCATTGCTAAAAATTAATTTGGGGACTTTCTGAGAGATGATCTGATTAAAAACTTAAAATATTAAAATTACAAAACCTAATTACGTTTGGTATTAATAATCTAAACTTAAAAAATATTTTATTGAATAAGCTTTATGATATAAACAGCCTTTCTTCTAACAATGATGTGAAATATTTATAACAAGTAAAAAGGTGTTTAGAATTTATTATGCCAATACATTAAGAAACCCCGTAATTAATTTGCTCCATTTAACAAATTAACATTATCACGTGTAATTTTAATAATAATACCGTTTATCATCTTTTAATTAGTTTTCTCCCACCTAAGTACATTTTTTCCTTTTAATAAATTTTAAAATTACTAATTGAAATATTCATTTTTACATAATTTAATTCCTTTTAAATCATTGTTGGGTAATTTTTACCTTTTATCTACAGTTTTAATCTTCTTATACTTATTTCCAAAGGTCTTCAAGAGTTTTATAGAGACAAATTTTAATGCTAAACATTTTCTCCTGTTTAATGCGATGGGTTTGATACCTAACTGTTAATTTAACCCTAATAAGTTTAACAGGTATAAGTCTTAAGAAGATGCTTTGTATAAGGATAATTTAGGCCTTATAACTCCTATTTTCTTTAATTTTTATGGGTGTTTTGTAATTTTGCCTTCAGCTTTCACGTATTTTAGTATCAAACAGTTTGTCTGCGGTGACAATTAGTAAGGAATTATAGTCTTTATAGGCGAAATTATGTCGGGAAACACAGTGGCATTAGAATTTTCCGTTTGTTCACTTTATACTTCTGGGAATTTTTGACTTATTAACAAATAAATACATAAATACTCCATTTATCAAGAAATAAATACATAAGCAAATATGTGTAATGTTATACACACATGCATATATATACACTGATGAGCCAAAAAAACTGGTACAGTCATGCATATGCAAATAACGGACATATGCAACCAATCAGTGTAACGCGATGCAGTCGGCAGCGCCTATATAAGAGAACAGGTGTCTGGCGAAGCTGTTAGATCGGTTCCTGCTGCTACAATGACAGGTTATCATGATGTATGTGACTTTGAACATGGCGTTATATTCGGATGGGACATAGCATAGAGAGATGGGACATAGCAGCACCGTAGGTAACGATGCAATTTGGATTTTCACGCACGACCATTTCCCGAGTGTACCTTAGATAATCAGGTATCAGTTAAAACATCAAATCTCCGACAAATGTGAGGCCGGTAAAAGACATTCAAAGAATTCTTAAATCTAACGAGAATTCTTAAATGACAAAGATGTACAACACTTCCTAAAATTGCTGCGGATTTCAATACTGGGGCATCAACAAGTGTCAGCGTGCGAACTGTTTAACGGATCACCGTTGATATGGGCTTTCATAGACGAAGGCCCACTCGTGTACCGTTGGCGACTGCACAGCACAAGGCTTTATATCTCACCTTGGTCCGTTAACCCCTCCATTGGACTGTTGATGACTGGAAACGCGTTGCCTGGTCTGAAGAATGTCGTTTCCAATTGTATTGGGCGGAGGGACATGCGCGGGTATGGAGACAACCTCATGAATACATGGACTGTACATGTCAACAGGGGACTGTTCAATCTGGTGGAGCCTCTGTGATGGTATTAGGCGTGTGGAGATGGCGGGATATGAGACCCCTGATACGTCTAGAGACGACTCTAAAATTGTGACGGGTACATAAGCGTCCTCTCCGATCTTCTACACCCATTCATGTCCATCATGCATTCAGACGGATTTGGACAATTCCAGCAGGATCACTCTTCTCAATTTGTAAAATTCCATTGGCCCCCTAAATCCCCAGACATGAACATTATTGAGCATATCTGAGATGCCTTGCAACATGCTGTTCAGAAGGGATTTCCCCCCCCCCCCTCGTACTCCTATGGTTTCCTGGACTGCCCTACAAGATTCCTGGTGGAAATTGATTCCAGGATTCCTTCAGACATTAGTCGAATCCTTGCCACGTTTTGTTGCGGCCCTTCAGCGTGCTCGTGGGGGCCTTAAACGTTATTAAGCCTATCCAGAATATACAGTATGCCCACTAAAGTCCCTTCCCACCCTCTTAACTTCGGAACGACTGCTGCTATATTCATAAAAGTGGTGTCTAGGTATAGTAAAGTAGCCATGCTCTACTGAATGAAACCACCTACCGCGCCACCTGGTGGAAAACTGCGGAGTTAGCATTCCTATCTCGAAAACGGAACAAGATAAGGAAAAAAAATTATTTGCAAATTTGTAGACATCATCGATTTAGTAAGAAAAAATAGCTTGTGGACATTAATGCGAATAACAGAACGGTTAAAACGCGCATTTGTTTTTTCGTGATTTCCTACACTGTGACGTGACAAAACGATCTGAGAAAGAAAAAGCAAATAGTTATAACAATATACCTTTATTTGAGATGTTCAAACTTCTCACCGTCAGCTGCAATGCACATTTAGATCCTCGTTTGAATGTCACGTTGCATACGTTGGAGCATAGAGCGTGATACGTTGGCATAAGCGTCCGTAATGCTTCGTTTAAGGTCCTGCAATGTTTGTGGAGGGGTCGCATACACCTGCTGCTTCAGGTATCCCCACAGGTAAAAGTCCAGTGGAGTCAGATCAGGCGAACGTGGGGGCTACTCTTCGAAACCGCCATACCCAATTATTTGGTTCCTGAGTCAGCTTGTTATTGTAAATTGCAGACCAAACGTTAATAGCATACCGCATTTGATGTCGCACGTCGGTAAAACATCGCTCGGCATCCCCGTCCACTAAAACCTGTTGAGGCGTTGGTCGGTATGGATAAGAGCCTAATTCGCTTAGGATTTTCCAAACCTGACTTTTGGAAAAGCCACAGTGTTGACTGATCTCTCTTGTGCTGCATTTCGGATATGCGAGGACGTATGCTAATACCTCAGCCGATTGAACTTCCCGTCCTACCTTAGCTGGTCTGCCAGATCGAGGTCGACGAGTAACGCAGCCTGTCTCCCTTAAACGTTTTACAACAGTTAGAATGGTTCGATGAGAAGGATGCGGGCCTGCATTGAACTTTTTCGGTACAACCTTGCTGCTGATCGTGCCTTGCGTCCACATTCACCGTACAGTAAAACCATCTCACAATACTCAGCCATGACCATCAGCCAAGACCATCAACATACTACAACCCCATTAGATGTCTCTTTTATAGTTGCCTCAGGTGAACAGGCGTGACGTTTCTTACGTATTTTCATACTGCAAAAATTTCGAACACCAACCACAAGTTGCGTTGAGATGATGCGACACTATTTTACACAATCTACATATTGTCTACTCTTGTTTATAAAGACAATCAGTACAAGGATGCAACCCTCGGGGTTTGAACCGCGGTCCTTTTGATTGGGAATCACAAGTGATATATCACTGTGCACATTGCGGTGTTTTGCCCGAAAGATAATCATTTCTCCCTCCGTTCAAGTTTTGTGACGTCACATTGTAGGAAATCACGAAAAAACAAATGCTCGTTTTAACCGTTCTATTATTCGCATTCATGTCCACAGGGCATTTTTTCTTACTAAATCGATGATGCTCTACAACTTTGTAAATCACTTTATTTTCCTATCTCGTTCCGTTTTCGAAATAGGAATGCTAACTCCGCAGTTTTCTACCAGGTGGCGCGGTAGGTGGTTTCATTCAGTAGTGCATGGCTACTTTACTATACCTAGACACCACTTTTATGAATATAGCAGCAGCCGTTCCGAAGTTAAGAGGGTGTGAAGGGACTTGTGGAGGTGCCGGTATATAATATTTTAACTTAGAAATATTTACAGCTAGATATTTACAGAAGGTTATTGTTTTCCCAAAACACCTACCACATATCCCCACTCTCGTGGGCTGTTTACAATGTATCTGTAAATACAGTAGACTTGTTAAATAATGCAATACAGTTTATTGATGAACCCTGTTCACAATCATTGGAATATAATAAAACCATTGAAAACTAGCAATATTGCAATAACTACTATTGCGCTTACAATTAAAAACATCAATAAATAATATAACTACCGATACTAATAACACAATAAAATTAATATTACGACTGGCAGCACAAGAGTCCTGTGAGGCGATCTTAGGGTACAGCTTATCAATGGTGAGACACACACTGGTACACGGGAACACTCTTTAGTCGGTGAAGTTGAAGAATCCGGTGCTACAGCAATTGACGATAACCACCAGAAATATCCTGCAGCTTGAGCACACGAAGAGCTCGACGGGAACACTATGTCGTGAGCGTGCGGCCAGGCGGATCACTGCTCTCTCTCCCCGCTAGAGTCGAGTGGAGCCCGCTTATATGTCGCTCTGGGGAAGCTCGCACATGCGCAGGCGATCACGCTAGGAATTTGCATGAAAATCTACATGATGATTTCATCTTCTTTGCGTGACCGCCACACACTCCCCCGCAAGTGCCAAGACCCTAGGCTTGGTACGGTACCACGAACCCAACCCTGCGTCCCGAACGTGTGACGACAGTTGGGGTTTGGCCTACGTCTTTCGCAACAACTTCCGAAACTGGCTGGTCTTGAAAAAATGCTGCTTTGAGTCGATCAATTGCAATGCATTTCTTTTGACCTGCTATGCTTAGTGTGAAGTGTTTCGGGTATCTAGAAATGACTTTGTAAGGGCCGTCGTATGGCTGGGTTAATGGTTTACGTACTGAATCTATTCTAACGAATACAAAAGGGGTTCGCATTAATTCTTTATGCAAAAAAACTTTACCTATCGAATGATTAGATGTGGGAATTGGCCGCAGCTCTTTCATATGGGATTTCAAACGTTTTAAAAATTCAAAACGTGTAAACGCGTGACTATCTTTCGAGTCACAAAAAAAATCTCCGGGTAATCTTAATGGTGAGCCATACACCATTTCGGCTGTCGATGCCGTTATGTCCTCTTTGAGCTCTGATACCGAGTAAAGCTAATGGTAACTTTTCAACCCAGAATTGGGAAGCTTTTAAAATACACGTTAATGTCTGCTTTAAGTGTCTATGAAATCTTTCCACTAGACCATTTGCGCGGGGGTTGTACGCACATGTCCTCCTGCGCTCTATTCCTAATAATTTTGTTAAAGTGGAAAAGAGTTCACTTTCGAACTGTCGGCCTTGATCAGTAATGATTGTAACAGGCACGCCGAACCGTGCAATCCATCCCGTGTAAAACGCTTCCGCGACGCTTTCAGCTGTTTGATCCGGAATTGGATAAGCTTCCGGCCATCTAGTAAACCTGTCAATACAAGTTAGCAAGTACTGAAATCCTCTGGAAGGTGGCAGTGGGCCAACAATATCGAGATGAACTTCCGAGAACCTAGTGTCAGGGCATTTAAATGTAGCCAGTGGAGACTTGGTATGTCTCGAAATCTTCGATTTCTGGCACTGAATGCAACTTGTGACCCATTCTTTGCAGTTAGCCTCCAGTCTAGGCCAAACAAAACGTTCTCGGATTAACTTCGCTGTACCTTTAGTACCTGGATGAGAGATATTGTGTACCTGTGCGAAAGCTTCCTTACGGAATTCGTCTGGTAGGTATAGCCTAATGTGACCTGTAGAAATGTCGCAGTAAATTTTGGGAGAACCTGTCTCTAATTGAATCTGCTTAATTTCTAAACCTGTTTTACCTTTTAATAGTTCTTGTAATTCCGCGTCAACAGCTTGTGCAGATGCTAACTCCTGTAAATCTATCTTGCACCCTAGTCTAATCGCGTCGACTCGAGACATAGCATCAGCGACCACATTTTCGTTTCCTTTGATATAACGTATGTCCGTCGAGAATTGCGAAATGAATTCAAGGTGGCGGATTTGACGGGGATTGCAACGATCACTGTGTTGCTGAAATGCGTAGCACAATGGTTTATGATCCGTAAAAATCACGCATTGGAATCCTTCAATCAAGTGCCTAAAGTGTCTGACAGCGGAGTAGATGGATAGAAGTTCTCTGTCGTATGTACTATACCGTTTTTCGGTAGGCGTAAGTCGACGGGAGAAAAATCCTAAGGGACTTGCTGTACCATCTATTGTTTGATGAAGCTCTGCTCCAATCGCAATGTCAGAGGCGTCAACCATAAGAGAGAGTTTGGCGTTAGCTGCTGGATGAGCTAGCCTGACTTCTTTTTGTAGAACGTCTAAGCATTGTGAAAATGCTTCTCGAGTGTCATCGCTCCACTGTAAAATAGATTTGTCCTTTTTAGGCTTTCCTTTTACCATCTGGTATAACTCAGCCTGAATTTCGGCTGCGTGCCTAAAAAATCTGTGATAAAAATTTATCATGGCTAAAAAACGACGTAAACTATCTACCGTTTTCGGCAAGGTATATTCAGCTATTTGCTTAATCTTGTCTGGCGCTGGAGAAATTCCTTTCGCGGTAACCAGAAATCCTAAAAATTGTAATTCCTTTGAACCAAAAATACATTTAGCATGATTAATGACTAAGCCATGATTATCTAACCTTTCAAAAACTTGAGCTAAGTCCTGTTTGTGTGCTGTCTCATCAGTTGAGGCGACTAAAATGTCGTCTATATACGCAAAACAGCAAGTGAGACCACGTAAAACGTTGTCTATGTATCTCTGGAATGTCTGAGCGGCGTTTCTTAACCCGAAACACATGTAATTGTATTCATAAAGTCCGATGGGTGTAATGACCGCGGTTTTTTGAACGTCTGCGTCATCAATCTTAATTTGATGGTAAGCCTTTTTAAGGTCAATTTTAGAAAAAATTGTCTTACCATTCAGTTCCGCAGTAAAATCATGCAGATGAGGGATGCTGTATCTGTCAGGTACCGTTACGGCATTAAGCCTGCGGTAGTCTCCGCAGATTCGAAACTTGCCATCGGCTTTCGTCACGATGTGTATTGGACTCGACCAAGGGCTTTTGGAAGGTCGAATAATATCCTGCTGGAGCAATTCCTGGAATTCATTCTTCAAAGCTTTTAGCTTTTCAGGATTCAGCCTCCTAGCTTTTGCGAATACTGGAGGACCCTTAGTTTCGATAGTGTGAACTACTGTAGTTGTTAGCTTGTGCCTATTAAGATTGGGACTTAAAATTCGAGGAAATTTCATAATTACACTGTAAAAAGGTGTACTAGTACTGATGGGGGTTAAATATGCATCTACCCGTGAAGAACAATGAATAGCTGAGGTCGCACGTTGTTCAATCAGTCTACGATTTTTAACGTCTAATAGTAGGGCAAAACTTTCCAAGAAATCAGCTCCCAAAATAGGTGTTGTAACATCAGCGATCACAAACGTCCATAAAATTTCCTTTTTCAAACCTAAGTCAAGTTTTAGTTGTATTGTACCGAAAGTAGGAACTTCCGATCCATTTGCAGCGTACAGACACTCTGGTTGTTGTCTGGACCAAGATACGAACGTCCTGGGATAGCAAGACACTATTGCACCTGAATCAACCAAAAATTTCTTCTTGGAAATCTTATCAAAAACAAAGAGACGGCTATGATGAGTCGCCACGTCAGTTGCCGTCAAAACCGACGTGCCTAGTCGTTTCCCTGGAAACTGCATGGCTTTGTACACCTCTTAGCTTTATCTGCAAACCTGTGATGATACCAACATAATCTATTAGCATTTTTACGAGATTCTGAATTCGACCTGAGACGGTTTCGAGATCCAGAGTTTGATCTGAAGCGACTTTGTCTATCTCTGCGTTCTTGTAGAGACTTAAAGAGTTTTCTTAATGTTAGACAATTCAGTTTTAATAGAATTCAACTCACTTGACTGTGCTACGGCTGTAACCGTGGGTGTTACGGGGGAAATTTCCATAATTTTATCAGCGATTTTTGCGAGGTTTGGCAGGGGATCGTTAGAAATGGACAGGATCTGTTGTGTGTTCAGCGGAAGGCGCTGTAACCACAGACTCTTTAAAACGTCGTCCTTAATATCTCCTTCAGCTAAATTCCTCATTTCTTGTAGGAGCTGGGAAGGCGTCCTATCTCCCAATTGTATGTCTTGAAAGAGAAGCCTAAGTCTGGCTGCGTCTGACCTAGAATACAAATCAAGTATACGCTGCTTTAACGTGCCGTACAAGTTGTCTGACGGGGGTTTCTCTGCAATATCTGACACTCTACTTAGAGTCTTTGTATCAACTGCCGAAATAACCGAGTGAAATTTAGTTTCGTCGGCTGTTATACCAGCTCACTTGAATTGAGATTCGAGTTGTAAAAACCAAACTCGTGGATTTGTATCCCAGAATGGCGGTGGTTTGAATGCAACTCGTGCTATATCGGAAACACCTGACCCTCGGACCTCGGTTTTATCGTCAGTCATTATGACTACAGATGGCTAGCTGGGCAGTTTTTTCCTGTTAATGCAGTAGGAACAGATATTCAGCTAGTGAGAATTAGGTTAGAATCTCAACCTGGGAGAGTGCCAGTGCACCTATAGCGAGTTTCCAGAGCAGTTATTGTATGCCTGAGCATACTGTGGTTGGCATAATTCATACACTAATTTTCAGTATAAATCTACTGGTAGTTACATAAAACATTCAAAAACGAGTAAAGAGAGCAATATGTATTAATTAAATAATACTGTAAACAGAATTCCGGGTCACCAGTGTGGAGGTGCCGGTATATAATATTTTAACTTAGAAATATTTACAGCTAGATATTTACAGAAGGTTATTGTTTTCCCAAAACACCTACCACATATCCCCACTCTCGTGGGCTGTTTACAATGTATCTGTAAATACAGTAGACTTGTTAAATAATGCAATACAGTTTATTGATGAACCCTGTTCACAATCATTGGAATATAATAAAACCATTGAAAACTAGCAATATTGCAATAACTACTATTGCGCTTACAATTAAAAACATCAATAAATAATATAACTACCGATACTAATAACACAATAAAATTAATATTACGACTGGCAGCACAAGAGTCCTGTGAGGCGATCTTAGGGTACAGCTTATCAATGGTGAGACACACACTGGTACACGGGAACACTCTTTAGTCGGTGAAGTTGAAGAATCCGGTGCTACAGAAATTGACGATAACCACCAGAAATATCCTGCAGCTTGAGCACACGAAGAGCTCGACGGGAACACTATGTCGTGAGCGTGCGGCCAGGCGGATCACTGCTCTCTCTCCCCGCTAGAGTCGAGTGGAGCCCGCTTATATGTCGCTCTGGGGAAGCTCGCACATGCGCAGGCGATCACGCTAGGAATTTGCATGAAAATCTACATGATGATTTCATCTTCTTTGCGTGACCGCCACAGACTTTAGTGGGCATATTGTATATATATATATAAGCTTATCTTTATATGTATTTTTCTCTGATAGTACTTGACATTTTATTCCGATCATTAAGTTAAGAACTTTGTGCGTTTAGAGAAGAGCAACTTTTTTCCAAATTATATTGATTGGTAAATTCAAACCATATATCCAATTCTATGATTTAAGAGCACCGGTTTATCTCGAAAATTTTAACTGATGTCTATACATGACAAACTATTTACTAGTACGAGTGAGAGCTCTCTATATTCATTGGATTAATCACAAAGTGTATCACTGCCCAGCTAGGGACATTATTTTGAAATTTAACCATTACTATTAACTTATTACATAACTCTTAACTTATTGAAAATGACATTATTTAAAGGGATATAGAAACTAAGTTTCCATTTTACTAAAGGAAAATAAAATATACATTCTCAAACTTTGAACTCAGTTCAGACTTTAAGAATGTTTCTTAACATTTGCTATCTTTTATTATAAACAGAAGTTATTAATGATTAGCTGCAGACAACGAAGTCTACATTACGCAATTTTGATGCGGCTTTACTGTCACAGCTAATTCTTGCATTATGAAAAATGTTATCTTCCTAGGGGCACCATGATGCCACACTTACTTGTACAAATGTCACTATTTATAATTCCCCATTCTGATTTTCTAAAAGCCCTTTCTCATTACTGTTTTAAATGTAAAGGGTGTTTCCTCAGTAATCACGTGCCGAAGGAATCGCACTACACAAACTGGATAAAACAAATCAGCATTACAGCGTTTTTTATTTATCAAAAACACTCGCTCCGGATTTCACATAACGAAATGCAAAATACAATATTTTATGCTTGGTACGTGACGGAAAGCAAGCAAAATTTACGTACTTGTTCAAAAGTGAGAAAATTACTGCGGACAATATAAATACTAGAATCCTCCCATTTTTCCTAGAGATTTTGAAACCTTTACGGCAACCACATGATTGTTTTAGTTATGTCAAACCATAAGAGGGCTCATGAATTTATTTACATCCACTTTTCACAAAGTTAGATCCGCATAAGCCGGAAAGTTTGATGCTTTCTATTTAGTGGCTTCTAAAAAATGTATTAGTGCGTTTCTTTAGGAAGCTCTATTAATATTTAAAAGCAAAGTAGCGTATATGCAAGGAAACTGACAGCCAACCTCAGATGCATACGAAATGCGGATACATAAATTTTGAGAAACGCCTACAATGTTTTAGATGTGAGAACCTCAGTATTATGGGTGGAGTAGAAGCCTACATTGTATAATGATAGGATTTGCACGGAATGAATTCGATATGTCAGAAACTTTACACGTTCAACAGAATTTGCACTTTAAACATGATACATTAATGGTGGAAAAAAGTTTCTATCAGTTATGATATGGTTGAATTTTTATCGATAAAAGTATCAACTTATATTTAAACTGTTATATTTAAACTAGTTTTTCAGTTATTAAAATGATTAATACCAAAAAAATCTATTTATTTTTCTAAAATATCAAAACAGCCTTATTATTTCAAAAACTTAAAATGACACAAATAAGAGTTGGTATTTATATGAAAAAGGAAATAGGGTAACTAGGGTAGTGTAAAGAGTCATCTTGATATGATAATTAACTCATATTCTATACGTTATCTACATAAGTTCTGAATAAAATATATAAAGATAACAGAATTTTTAAGATCCTAAAAAAGTTCAGGAACTCTCATAAAAAAAAGACTCCATTCAACAGCTATTTTGAGTTATTTCATTGCATTCCTTATGCAGCGTCTTTGTCAACAAATCCCCATTTTGAATTTGTGTCTAATGTTTCGTGATGTTTTTAAAACTGTTATTATTACCCTTACACCGCCTAATTAATCCTATAATTCAATTAGTAAAAATTTTAATTACTTTTCTAAATATTTATCGTCCAAAATATTATTACAAGAGAGTATTACACTATGATTCAAAAGTATCTTCATGCCATTTTTTATGAGTTTTTCTCGTTGAAAGAATTCTTTTGCAAATGATTTTTTGTCTTTATAAAAAAATATGTATATTGTTAAGGTACGCACAACAAAGAAAGAAATATATGAAGAAAACACTTAACATTCTGAATTCGCAAAGCACACATATTCATCGAAAAATATGTACCGTTACGTAAAGTAAGTGGATAGATGGAAATATAAAAGCATTAAAAATAAAATTTACATGTGGGGGAGATCAAAATATTCTGTTAAAACAGGAAATTGCATTTCAAGTTTATTCAATAAAAAGCATATTTAAAACGTAGATTAGACTTAAGTCAATAGTAATTTGTATAGATGGTCGATTTCATATTGCTTGCCTCTCTTAACGTGATGCAATTGTTTCAATAGAATGGGAAATTCATAAAAATATTCCTGTCAACTTAGTTGTCTTTCTATTGAATATAATTTCCCTCCATACTGTAAAAAAGTTTAAATGTGAGTGAGATGCAATTGCAAAAAATAGTTCTGGTAAGTCCAGTGCAGTATATCATAAATAATTTTAAAATTTAAATATTAAATATTCTGAAACTTTATTTCAATTAGTGTCAACTGTTTATTAAAGTGTTTTCTTTTACTTTATTTATTTGTTTCATATTTTGAAACTATTCCTGTTTGCTCTCAAACTAATGTTTTTCCTTATCTGAAATAATTTTTGGAAACTTCTAGTTAAAAGTCTCTCAAAATTGGGAATTTTTTAGAATATTCTCTTTTTATACGACCCGAACTCTTTCTGAGGAATGCCCGTAGCTAACTGTTTGAAGTCATTGCAATGAAATTTTAATAGAAATATTTATATATATATTGTTATGAAATCCAGTATCAAAAATAAATAAATAAAGAAACAATCCCGAAACTTTGTTAGAAAAGCCGACTTTTGCCCTTTTTAAACACTAATAATGAAAACCACTGTAATTTTTTAAGTGAGAAATTAAAAAAAGTTTCATGTTATTATCACAAAGTTTATTGTTGTGTGTATACAGATGAACTACGACAGAATATAAAAAGAACACTGTTGGGATCAATGAAGTGTACATTTACCAAACATAATTAAAAAAGGGCTTCAAGTCCTATAAGTTTTTTTTTTCTTTTCTAACATAGATAAGATGGAAGAATTGTGATGGCACCCCTTTCAAGAAACCAAAAAATCTCACGGTGATAGGACTAAAGTCAAGAGCCTGCCGAATTAGAACAACAACAAGTTCTTTTTGGACTCAATTTCAAGAAGAAAAATGAGGTATGTTGCCAAATGGTTAACACACATGGAATTCAAGCCTTTGGCAATATTTTGCAATATTTCGCTCATTTATCAACAGTGACGTTTATGCATGAAAACGCTTCACCTTTCGTCTTATCATACCGGCAGTCTTATTCTAAGAAAGAGCTAATGCTTTCATCTTTTTGTCAACTGCACGTGTAAAATAATTAAGAAAATTAGTCATATAAAATTTTCCTTTCATTACTTAAGTAAGAGTGCATATCGCAAACTTTTCCAGATTTTAATTCTACTTACAAAACAAAACAAAAATTAAGTTTTCTCTGAGTGTTTAAGACTATAATTTATGGTAGTTTGACTGTTTGAATTTTGAAAAACATCCAATAGTGCGTTTCTTTCAGGTACCACAAGGTTAAACGCAAAATGTTTTAAAGAAGAAAAAAAGAGAAATACTCTTCTCTTATTTTTGCATTTTCGGTGCTTTAAAATGTAAGCAACGTATCTAAAAAGGATAATACAAAACTAATAGTGACAACATCTGCGACTTCTACCACAGTTATTTTGAACTCTTAAAGTCACTTAGAATTTTTTTTTGAGAATTCAAGTTGTTATATTTATTTTTTAGTAAAAGAGGCGTATTTTTTCCCAGGAATGTCATTACTATAAACGTTTTCTTCTTTTGCTAGTAATATTCATTGTTTAACTTAGTATTCGTTAAATTTTCTACAAATCGAGGAAGAGTTAAATATATTTTAACTCAAATATATTAATTTTTAATCATACAATACTTTTAAAAGACATTAAATTAGACACTATATATACAGTCAGTATTAATTAAAAGCATTAAATAAGTTTATCAGTACATTAAGACGTAAGCTTTATCTTCAGAAAGAGATTTTCATTCATCAAAACCATATAATTGTAGTATTGAGTGTTTTAGAAAAGAGAAATATATGTATGAGTTTATAATCTCTTTTTATTCCTCCCTGCAATCTTCTGCCTTTTTTTTAATTAAGTTAAATTTAGCTAAAAGTCGCTGACTTCATCTAGGATAAGAAAAACCTTAAGATATTAAACTACAAATATCTGAAAATTAAATTATATTAGAGAATTTTAAAAGCAAATTCAAATTTCTGTCTCAGAGAGAAGAGCAAAAGAACTTCTACGCAGTAAACCAAAGTAGCCAAAAAGGCACCCAGGGAGTGTTGCAATGGCGCAACAGCAAAATTCAGAGAGGTAAAAGGACAAGCACAAGAAACAGAAAAGAGTTTATACCATGGAGTATAAAAAACACAAAAATAGAGAAGGGGCACAAAAATACCAGGCAAAAAAAGTAGGAGGGAGGGGGAGGAATAGCACATAATAGCTTTTTTATCTATAGGGTAACTCTAGGATAGATTGCCATAGTTTTTAAAGATTGAAATAAAAATTCTTACGATGAAAACACACGATATATTTATGCATATTTAAAATTCGTATACATACACTCATCATAGTTTGAGCAAAAAAAAATTAAACCTTGAGAACAAAAAGTGGGAAACATACTAGTTTGAAATTAAAATGGCAGATGTCCATCTCTCCTTCAAGCCGAGGAGAGATGGCCATCCAATACAAGAAAGAAAAAGTGAAGTTAAAATAGCAAAACACAACACATTTCATATAGTTAATCATGAAAAACATATAGCAATTTGTAATTATATCATGGAAAATGAGTGAATAAAATTCTAATAAACAACATTTGAAGTATAATTTCAACCCTTCACTTTTCGTAAAATTTTAGCACATTTTTGGCAAAGGTCTTGATAGTTTGTACACGTTTCATGGAACCACTTCAGGCACCTTATACATTTTATCCAGTCATCCTTTTTGGTTATGGTATTGTATTCTTCTCCCCAACCATGTTACAGTGATCCTCATCAAATTCTATTCCCTCGGAATCTGTAGAATCTGATAATTTCAAATGTATTCCATCTTCTTCGCTACTGGAAGTGTCGAGTTTTTGTTTCTTTCTCGCGTTTATTTAGGCTTTTTACTGGTATTAAGCTTATTTATCAACTTTTTTTCGTTTCTGGGATGAAAATTTCCGACGTTTGTCAATATTTTCTGGTGATGTCAAAAGCATAGCTACCTGTTTGATACGTTTTCTAACTGTTTTTGTCATGGTTACATTAGGAACTGGTGCATATAATATAATTATAAACATAAAAGTTATATAATTATTTTAAATATAATTATATTTAGTTAAAATCCTCACTCCGTATAAATTTTAAATATTGATTAAAGGTGGTCATCTCATCTCGATTTTATGTGGCCATCTATCCTGAAATTGAAGGACAGATGGCCACCCAATTTAAAGCGTCACTCCGCCATTGTACGTCTTTGTTTTAGGCTTAGAAGCAAATATTGGATTATATACGTGCCATAGAAGCCCGTAAAGTAAAAAAATGTACCGAACGTATTGCAAAATATTCAGATACCTAACTCAACAAAAATATTCAACCACTAAATTCAATAAACATTAAAATTTCTCTTACTATTTTTAAAAGAAAAACACAGCTGTACCTCGCAATGAATGAACTCGTTGAACATTTCCTACGAAAAAAGTTTAAACTGCCATTTATGATCAAGTTTTTGAAATTATTTAGACTGGCCATCTCTCCTCTATGGCCATCTATCCTAGAGTTTCTATCCTAGTAATTTTTATTTAGAAATACGCGAAGAGAATTTAATTTTCAATTATTTCTGAAAAATTCTATAGAAATTCTGAAAAATTCTATAAAATTTTAAGTTATTTTCTTATCCCTGTATTCTTTCACAAGTTTTGAAGCTATATTTCTAATTAGCTTAATTGGTATTCATTTTTGACTATGTTAAGGTATTCTCAATGCTTTATTTTTATAAACGCTTTAAATAAAAATTATTACATTTAATTAGACATTACCTTTTCCATAACTTCTGACAAGTTTTAAGCAAAATCATTCTATTTTTGAATACTTAATTGAAATTCGTAGAAATTTTGTGTATTTAAGATTTTGATAATTAGAATATATATGTTAATACATAAAAAAGAAATATTTCTGACGCAATTGCGGAAGATAGTAATCAAAAGTTTTTATATATTTTTTCCTATACTGATCATGTGCTTTCTTTATACTAGCTTTTTATTTGTAAATGCAGTTTTTGCAGTCTAGAAAAAAAATATTATTCTTCAGCGTTTTCTGAACTCCTGACCCCAGAAGACCCGACTCCCTTTGTTCAGAAAGTTAATGACCGTTATAGTTTAGGTAGTTCACCTAAATTGTTTAGGTTTTCTGCTAATGACTTTTTAAACTTTTAAGGACAAACATTTCATTTTTTGTTTGCATTAGCCGATATAATACTTTGTAGCTGTGGATTTCATTAACTCATTCTCTGTAAGTATTCAATTCTGTAAAAATATGTAAAGAATATTTTGTTATTTTCTCGCTGCATGCTCAAGCAGCACATATCTCAAATCAAAAAAGTCCTGCTAGTATTACAAAAATATCCCTTACATTACAGGATGATGTACTATGGGGAAATTTCGGGAAACAATCAATACAAAGTCCAACATTGCACTTTAAGCAAACTGTTGTTGGTTTTTTCTTATAGTTCTTTAATTGGCATCTTCTCTGTCCTTCTTTGGGGACTTTCGTCAACATATGGTCATTGTTGAGATTGAGGAGCTCTTTGTTATTTTGAATCAGACAGCATTGTCTGATGTTGTTTCTTGGGACTGTGTCACTTAAATATCTAATTGTAACAGATCTCTGGAACTCCAAGAGGCTCTGTGCTCGATCCGGGCTAAACAGTTTTGAAATTTTCCGAGTTGCGATAAGGGCCGTTTCAAAACATTTTATGAAAAGTTTCCAGTGACACTTTTTTCTCTAGATGAAAGCAAAATATGTGATCATCGAATAAGTCCACTTCATTTTTAGATCTATTGTAGGATGTGAGACAAAATGGAATATCAATTTTCTTTCTAACCCCTAACACTCTGCGCTCTACTTTGTTTTTCACTATCGTTTCCTCGACATTAGTGAGCAAAGATACCATACGATTATCATCCCAACAAACGGTAGTCAACGGTAGCATTTGAAGAACCTCTTCCCGTTTTAGCAAACAGTTTCAAAGGCGCCAATGGTCATTTTGCCATTCGATTATTCCATACAGTTCCGGTAGCACAAAAACCTTTTACCTTCAAGCGAACAAATAGCCTATAAGGGGTGAAAAAGTTATCCATATACACTCTATGAAGTTTCGAACTTTTCCCAACACATTGGAAAAGAGGCTCCGTATTCATCTCTGTAGCTCCATGGTAAGGAATAATATGAAAAGGATATTCGTTGTAAGATACATAGTTTGTAGCCGAATTTCGCGGGGGGGGGGGGGGGGGGTTCATGTACATCTTGCATTCGTCCCTTCCAAAATAAGCTCGAGGTCAGAATAATACAAACTGGACTTCTTCCATGATGAGAGGAAGTTTCGCATCTCAGATTTTATTTTTCCCGATCCTTTATCAAAAATTTTTAATGTCTGAATTACTTAGCAAAGCTCTATTATTGCTAGTGTCAAGCAGTGATATGCTGACACTTAAATTGAATATTAATATTCATACTCATAATATTTACCAACATAAATTACTGTTACTTTTTTTAGGAAAGTGGAAAAAATCATAATATTCAGTGTATACATAAATGAATATCCCATCTTTGCAGGGAAAGAAAACCAAACAAAATACAAACTTTTTTTTTCTGGGACTACATCAAACATGAGGTGTCTGTTCCACCACTACCAAATGCCGTTGACGAGCTTAAGACACACATATCTGCAGCCTTTCAATGCTGAAAATAGTGTGGGATGAGCTATCGTACCACCTCGATATCCTTCGTGTTACTAAAGGGGCTCACACTGAACACTTATAACTGTGTTGAATTTAAACTTTCAACTGTTATCTTTGATTTCCGATGAACAGCAAGTTGGTACTTTGTTTAGTTTTCTTTCAATAGCCCTGCAAAGTTGGGATATTCATTTATGTACACACTGTATTATTTAATATAACTAAATTTAACAGAGCTAAATAATTATAAGAAAACCGTAAACAAAAAACAATACAGAAATCAAGCACTCGGGGCTCCACGCATCAGAGGCAAGATTCTGTAATAGTGCCGGAACTAAACCAGAAGTACGAGGTAACCGACTAGTCACGTCATCAGGGAGCCTAACCAAATCAGTTACCGGGAACTTTCTGAATAGGATGCAGGTATAACCAGAAAACATCCCAAGGCCCCGAGTTCCCCAATCAAACAGTTAGACAAAAGAAAATGAAAAGACACGGACAACTTACAGTAAGGGCTCATCGCACCATACATGCAAGTACACATACAATCCTAATGAAAAGACACTTTTTTTTTATACATGCATCCTATTCAGAAAGTTCCCCTTGAGGTAACTGATTTGGTTAGGCTCCCTGATAACGTGACTAGTCGGTTACCTCGTACTTCTGGTTTAGCTCTGGCACTATTACAGAATCTTGCCTCTGGTGCATGGAGCCCTGAATGCTTGATTTCTGTATTGTTTTTTGCCTACATTCTTCTTATAATTATTTAGCTGTGTTAAATTTAGTTATATTTGCCTTTTTCAATGTGAAGATATGCAGCATACTGCGCAATCTTTTATTCAAAAGTTATTTATGTTTTATCAATGCTAGGGTAGGTTTTGAGTTAATTTGTTTGGCAGTCTATAACCGCCTTTTTAATTTTTTGCTTGTGTTGTTTTGTTTATATTTTTACACATTACTGTATTATTTAAATCACCCTATAGATGCCATATATTATGCTATGGGCGAGAACAAAAACATGACGTCACCAAACGAGTAATTGCACGTGTTTTTAAAAGTAATGAAAGGACAGTGCTGTAATAGTAAAGACCAAAGCTGAAAGATCTTTTCGGTGATTGAAATTTTAACTGTGAAAAAGAAAATTCTTTCATGTCTGCTATTTTTATAGTTAATTCTAATGATAAAGTTATTAAAATATATTTTCTACTGTAAATGCAATTTGAATTCCACTACCTGTAGAGGGACGAAATCCTACTTATTGGAGACAATTTTGTGAAAAACA
Source organism: Dolomedes plantarius (assembly GCA_907164885.2). Lineage (NCBI taxonomy): Eukaryota > Metazoa > Arthropoda > Arachnida > Araneae > Dolomedidae > Dolomedes > Dolomedes plantarius. The sequence goes on from OU015501.1 coordinate 140,192,454, forward strand.
ATAGAATTTTTTTATAGATTTTGATGTTTTAATACTTGAATTTCTTTTATCAATAGATTTCCTTACTTTTAACTCCAAATAATATAGAAATCAGCTCTACCTATATCCTCTTCGTTATAGTGTTATCGTTTTACACCAGTCTCCATACTCTTTTGTCAAACTTCCAAATCGTATGGGCCGTAGACATTTTCAGACAAATTAAATGCAACATACATATCGATTTATGAACGTATTAGAAAAATCTATATGAAATCTGGTGATCATAGAAGGCGCAATCTGTACTTGTTTTGTCAGTTTTGCTGCATAATTAACGGTGAAGTATTAGCATGTAAATTGGCAATATTTTACAGAAAATTTAATAGATAGTTTCGCCAACTTGTGATTTTACTCAAAAAGGGATGATATATTTTATTGATCTTAAAGTCCTTAGACTGACGTACACAATAATTTTTCTTTCTTTTTTTGCTACACAATCGAATATCAATGAGGCTGTTACACTAGAATGCAAATTTAAATTTGTGTCGCTAACTTTTTTTTTTATTTTCAGACTATTGTTAGGCAGACGTAATTTTTTTAAACATTGTTGAGTCCAAGTTACATTATCAATTTTCAGTGATCAAAGCTAAGTACAAAACAAAGTCTAAAAAAAATGTTCTTTTAAGATGTAACAGAAAAATGCCTTTTTTGAAGATTAGTGAACTAACACATACATATATAGGCAAGCAGTTATTAATTATTAATGCAATCTAGAATGAGTAAATCCTCTTAATTTTTTTAAATGTGTTTGAGCAATAAGCAACCTTACGCAATACATTTTTTTTGCATAAGAAGAAAAATTCATCTTGCAACTTACAATACATTTAGATAAAAATACATTTATAATTCATCAATTCCATATTTTTCAACTGTTTTCTCATTAGGCACTTAAAAGCAAAATAAATTTCTTCAAATAGTATGTAAATAACAACTCACTTAATTATTTCTCCATTCAAACACTAATTATTCCTAAATGATTCTAATATTTAGAAGAGGGAATTATTCAGACATAGTATTTCTACATCAAATGTTAAAATAAATTACAAGTCATGCGAACCCGAAGCGTTGGGTTTTTTTGTGTATGTTTTCTCCACAATGTGGTAAGCACTAAGTCCCGTCATATTCGCAAATACATGCACTGATATTTTGTTGACTTCTTTATTATGGTTGCCTCATTTAGATGAACCAACATACCTCCCTAGTAGGGTGCCATAGCGACTTACACCGATCACCCTCAACGGAGACAGCTGGGTGCTCGAACCCCCTCTTATCCCTACAAACCCCACGGAGGGACAATTCAGCCTATCGATTTAACGTCCGTAACACACACAGCGTAAACAAGCGATTATCCAATGCCACTCTTCGGGACTCGAACCGAGCTTAAATAGCATCGAATCCAGAAGCGCTATCCCCAAGTATGCTCCAGACCTAAAAGTATTAAATAAAAACAAATAAATTTTAATCATTATTTCTCTAAATCTCTATTTTAAAACAATGGATCGTTTACCCATGTTTATATTTTGTCTTTGTTTACTCTCATATTTTTCTATACATTTATTTATAGCACACTATATTATATCTCCTAACGCGAAAGAAATTTATAAAACAACTACCGGGAATTATTTGAAGCGAGGATTGAGTTGTGGCAAACATTAAATGTTTCTATAGGAATAACTTGAAGAAGTGAAGTTCATAGTAAGCCTCTGCAAAAATCAGCAACATTTAAAAGGTTCTTACTTCGAAAGGCCTAAGCTCCATCGATCGTCGCTTGCCGGAAAAGTGTAACATTTTATTTTAAAAAGTATAATTCAGCTGGCGAGCCTTTAAAACACTTTGATGAATGTATGGTCTTAGGATGGCAAGCACTGAAGGTGTGATCTATCTATAAAGCAAGCATGTGACATAAACGTGCACATTTACTCTCTGGATTGAGATGTCTACTTGGATTTAGCTGATGCGAAAGAGTTAGGGGGGAAGGCAAAGGTCCGTTCCAAAGGTAGATTTATGGGGTGCGAAAAAATATAGGTTTTAGAGGATTGGGGCAAATAGCTGTTTTTTTCCTGGGATCACTTTTGATGTTAAAGTTTTACTGATGTTTTCTGACTGGCTTCATATTTATGTATATCCCTTGGTAGTTTATTTTACTTTTTTTCGCTCTCTCTATTGTTTTTATAAGGAAAGAAAGTGCTTTTTCTTCACCACGAGACCATCGAAAGCTTTGAAGTAAAAAAGCAAAAATGTTTTGATACATATTTGATGAATGTTGAAGCTCGAGGAAAAAACGTTCTAAAGTTTTCGCTGTCAAACAACGCGCTCTGTATATACGACAACCCAATGAAGTCGAACACTATGTCACTTAACATAAAACATGCATTTATTTTTGAAAAACAGCTCACACAAATGTTTCGCCGTAAAGCTGTGTTCTTAGAAAAGTCAGCGCTGGCTCGTAAATGAAATATATTTCCTACCTAACCCGCATTGTATGTTGATCCTTGGAAAACGATTACGATACAAAAAATGGAGCCGCTAGCCATATGGTTAAAATAATTTTCGGAATGCTGGGGTTCGCTGACAGCCTTTTTTTTCTTCTTCTCTCCCTGAAAACCTTTGGTTTTATTTTCCATTTATTTGATAACGTGTGTTGCCGACTTGCCGCCACCGGTGGCGCATATTTTGGTGATAAATCCCTTCCGATTGGCACGTGGCGATTTTCGCGGCTTAATGATGTGGTCTTCGATTCAACCCACGGGATTCTTTGTTATAAATGACGCGGGTGTAAAGTAGAGGTTCTGTCGGGAATCATATGTTTTAGAGAAAATAGTAAGAGGTGGCAGAAAAAGGAAGGAAATGGATGCGGCTATAAGGTGTTGCCTTTTGCCCTGCTTCTTTCTTACACGCACGTACTGCATTATATATTTTTAATCTTACAAAGCATCTGCTGCCTTTTAGTTTGGTTTACACGTTAGTTAAAGAATGATTTTTTATCACCTCAATAAATATTAATTTAATATACATGTAGTAAAAATATGTGTTTGTATTGTCACGAATCTCCCGAGACGGGAAAAATTATGGCTTACTTTAAATAACAATTGTTTCGTCGTGCATTTCATGCAGTCCTGATATCTGATGATGGTTTTGATTTCAGCAAATACGCCAAATGCATTTAGGTCCCAGCTATATGATTAACATTATTCCCTAGTTTAAAGATAATGTCGAAAATGTTCCCTCTTTCAGAAATATTTCTTCATTTAAAGATAATGTTGGCCGAGAAAAGAGGACATTATTTATAAGATTCCTTTTTTCAAGGGTTGATATCAGCTTTAATATTTATCTTCTTCCTAAGAAAAGGGCTACAATTGAGCTTTCTTATAAAGTATTTCCGTTAATATCCATTAATGTATGACATAACGATTACCATATGGTTGGTGGCAAGACAGTTACCATGTTTAATGAAAGGATTTTCATGAATTAATAAAGGTTTATTTCTTATTTGCTAGTAGGATAAATGTGACTTCGAGATTATTCAAAATTTATAAATGGATCTAAGATGGAAATAGCTAAAAAGAGGGAGACATGGTTTCGTAATACAAAACGTTACTTAAATTGCAAGTTTAATAAAATTTATTTAAACAAAATTAATTCATAGGAAATGTATAGATAAAAAAACAGAAAAAACAACCTCAGATAAGGAGAAGTCCAAAAAAGCATGATCTTTATCGATCTTTAGACAGATTTTTAAAATTCCTAGAATAAATGTTAAATAAAAATTCATCAACTAATTTTCTTTTGTGGAAAACCTGAAAAAACAATGTTTTTGAGCAAATTACTATGTTAATTGGTTCGTAATGGCTTAACAAACAAATACGGGGTAATTTTTAAAGCATTCATTCAAATGGTTAAGGTTCTTGCACGAAAATTACCTTCTAATTTCTGTATAGTTAAATATTCGTATCATTCAGACTTACATTCATATTGCATTAGTTTTTCCTTATCACGTCAACATTTGTTTGCAACTTATCATCAGAAACAGAGCACTGAAAAGCTCATTAGATTAAATGCTCCATTAAAAAATGAATGAAAAAATAATTTTCAGTCCTTATGTTTAGAATTTAGAATTTCAAATGGTTATCTTTAAAATACAAGTCCATACGTAGAGCTATATTTGATTAACTTAATATTAGTTTTATCAAAATATTGTAAAAGTTAAAAATTTTAAATAATTTCAGTTTTCTACAAATAATTCCGATTCAAGCAAAAATCACAAAGTAAATAAAGGTAATAAAATATATTTTTAGCTATTAATTTGATAGCTTGTAGCAATTAAATGAGATAATAAATTATTAGTATATTCATACCAAATAATATTTTTGTTTATCAACACAATTTTTAGATAGATAAAAATAGAATACATTCAGTAAATAATCGTTGCATAGATAGTTATAAATTGCAGTTATTATATTATTCAATACTAATAAATCATATATAGGGATAAATAATGTTACATTTAGTGTAAACAACGTCAACAGAAAGTTATACTCAACTCCAAAATTCGATTAAAGTTTGCCACTAAAATATGCTACTAGAAACTAGAATATGAAATTACTGCAAGACTTTTCTAAATTAGGAGCAGTAAACTCATTTTCAAAAAGTTAAGAATACTTCATTCGCATTAATTTTAGCAACCTTCTATATCAGAGTTTGCAATACCTTTAATATATTGTAATAATTTTTCATTTACTATACAATGCAATAATGTTCTAAAGGAATTTTACAAATTTCCTATACTTTGAAATTCAAGACTCCTTACGAAAGAGAAAAATATATTTATTCACCAACTTAATCAATTATCATAGTAATTTTCCTAATGAAGCCAATTTTTGTAATATGCAAGTACTTGAAACACATTGTATGTAAAACGATAAAATCTTGTGTCCTGTTACATAACGTAATCAGTGCAAAGGATATTCATTAATAGCAAAATATGCTCTTTTCTCTAAATTATTTTTGCTAAAGCTAATTAAATGTGTGTTGCTCAGTCTAATTACTGAGTTTTAATGCCGAACAATTTGTAAATCATCGGAAAAGAAAGTGTGTGTGGATATTACCTTGTGTAGCACAAAATTAATCTTTTTATGCCAGGAGTATATTCAGAAGTTTTATACAGGAAGAATATTAATTAAAATTTGTTATACATGCGCAGTTACTAAAAAAGATCATTTAATCTTATAAGACGATAGAAACTATTGAAAACCTTGTACGTAATAAGTGCCTTCACTTTAATGGAAACTATATAAAGAAAGAAACAATTTATAATAAATCCGTTACATAAGAAGGAAAATGCTTCATGTCTGAAAGGAAACTAAAGCGATTATTTTAATGTAAACTGCGATAAATTTCCACTAATGTAGATCACAGTTAGTGAGAATGGTGTATTTATGTAAAATTCCTGTAGTGTTTGTTTCACACATGGGCACATCATTTTAGGGAGTTGTTTAAATTAGATTCATGGTTCGAATGCTAAAATTGAAACTCCCTATTGAATATTTTTGTTGTACTGTAGAATCTTTAGATTATAAATCTGCAAATATTTCCTTTTCTAAATCAAATGTAACGAAGATGGTAATTTAGACACGGCGACAAAGGTCAACTAAATGCAATGGCATTTCTTGGTGTGGTTGCGATGTGATTTCCTTTGAGTTTCCGTCACAGCCACTGAATAATCAAATAAATTTTTTCTATAATGTATTTAATATCTTATGACCTTTTATATCTATACTTATGAAGAAATTGAGGTGGTTAATTAACACAAGCATTTCAGTCATTTTTTTCTTCTTTTTAACGTCACAAGGACTAATCTTCAGAGGATCTTCTAAGTCAATTACTTTATCATGCGGCCAAACAATGCTTGGATGGGAAGTTTACCAACGCAATGAACACGTTTATATGAGACTAATGTTATATAAGCAATTGATTAAATGCATACTCAGTTTAAAGCAATAATTCAGAATGTTGGAGTAATTGAAAGCTAGAAGTAGTTTTTATACCATTCCTAAAATGGATCATTTTATACCAAATATGTAAGAAAATATTGCAATTAAAGTTAGGTAAAATATAAATAAAGACTATTATTTACAACACTAACACATTTTTAATAAGGGCATTTTATTTAAAAACTAAAGTGGGTGATAGCCGATGATTCGAGTTATCTTACCTGTTAATGATAAAGGTAATCCAAAAGAGGTTCTTTATTTTGTTATGTTAGATCTCAGAATTATAGGTATGAGGATAAAATATGAGGATTTGCCAAATCCTCATCCATGTTACAGTAAATCTAGCTTTCGACTAAAGGATCAGTTGATCAATAATTTTTCTGATGTAATCTTTTCATTTTTCCCATCAAAGTCATTAAATCAAGAAACCTCCCTATACAGGGTGTTGCCAAAAAACAGAATCACATAGGAATATATGACCGGAAACGCAAACCTGATCAGCTAGAGGGTAAACAAAGATGCAGAAATGAAAAGTCACCATTTCTCCATCTTTGTTTATCCTCTAGTTGACCAGGTTTACTTTTCCGGTCATACATACGTATGTGATTATTGCTCGTCTTGATACCTACTATCCCCCCTCTGAATTTGTAAGGTCTAATTTGGCAACACCCTGTATATATATATATATATATATAACATTAAAAATCCCTTTAGCCTTTCAAATCCTAGCTTATTCTAAATTCCCTTGGGCGAAATTTTTTAAATGGCGGCTCTATTGCTTTAAAACCAAACAATCGTGGCGTGGGTACGTAAATTAACTACTTCCGCGCAAATATCACGCCACCCCCTAAACTTTAACCAATTAACTGCTCCTATCGAGATCACATGACGAGCTAGTCTCAAAAGTCTGTTTAAGGCTCTGCGCCATGTAGATGTTGGCTCTCACCGATTTTCTGTTGCCCCGAGAGGTTGTGCCAATTCCCGTATAATAAATATTTTATCCAATGTAACGAGTGTCGTCTTTGCTCGGGCTTCAGCTACTTCTCCCATACCGTTGTAATGTGCCGGCTCCGGTCATCGTAATCTAATTTCGTCTTTTTAGTCACGGTCGGCATGTTACACACACACACACACACATATATATATATATATATATTTTGGTAATTTTAAATTTTGGTAATTTTAAATGAGACTCGCTAGTTTTTATAACTGCATAGTAAAGCAAAATTATTGTTTTCACTTTTACTTTTTAGTTTACATTTTTAATTCATGAACTTATCTTAACTCATATGACTGCATTACTAAAACTCCGGTATTTTTTAAATAGTAAATAAAAATGTCATACTAATAGTTTATAATCTAGGTCACTGGTCCGAAAAATTCTGGTTTGATGCACATAAAAAAATAATTATTATAGAAAACTTTATTCCAAATTGTAAGCGAGGAAAGGATTCAACAAATAAAACATGTAAAAGTAAAGAGACTTGAAAATCTCTTTTCAGTAAGACAACAGCTCTAAAAAGAAATTCAGGTGATGATTCAACAGAAAGTGATTTCTTTACAACTCAGAATTCTAAATTCCATTTATGAGAAAAATAATACTTTTGATACTTTGAAACGTTAGAAGTACTTACGCATTAGAAATTTCTTTTTTCTTTTCTTTTAATCTATTACGTAATAAGCTAATTGGAAACTGTGGCATTATTATTTTTTTTAAGATATGGTGATAAAAAGAAAGACAGACGGATGTAACTAAACATTTTCATAATCTTCTCTATCTAATTCTAATGAGCCTACCTCTATTAACTACATATAAAAAAATAAGTATGCAATATTTTATATATATATATGTATGAAATGACCCGAACAGTCATCTCTTGAAGATCATCATACATCGTGGCCGAAAAAATTAAAGTTGGATGCATGAAGAAAAGAATTTATTTTAGGAGCGACATGACACGTTACTCGGATCAAGCCCTTTCGCGTCTAAATCGTAGCGCGCGAAAATAGAATTAGGTCACAGAAAGGTTGCCAGAATTGGCGGAGAAAGTTAGTATGGAAAGAAGAAGCATCTCGCCAAGGAGTCTGAAAGGTTACCAGATCAGAAAAGAAAGTTCAGAAAGGGCGATTAAAGGTTATTAATAATATTATCACAGAATATCCCCCTCATCTAAAATGGATTGGAGCCGCGGCCGTTGACTCCAAGACACTCCAGATAGTAAAAACATGAAAATTAGTAGTTAGAGTATTAGGTTGAAGCTGGCTCGAAAATCCCAAATTTTTATGTTGAAATATACAATTGAAAATCATAATAGTATGGCATAATTAAAAAAGCAAATAGCTGGAGTAAAATATAAATTGAATGGGACTCTTAAATGAAAACACTAATAACAACAGATGTAAAGACGTTCTAAATACAAATACATGTAAAAATATTGTGCAGGTCTCAGTCCCATACATGTATCACAGTCTTTAAAAAGTTTTCAGAGTCCTGGACGGGTACAGTTCAACTAGTTGTAAAAATCACAAAAATTATTTTCATTTATAGTCTTATGTCGTAGTTTGGTTTAGTCGTTTTGGAGATCTCCCGGGTTGTAGTCATTTTTTTAGAAATATAATGTTCTTGGATGTTAATGTTCTGTTTCACGTTAGTTATTGATTTCAATTCGTTTCTTTTAATCATGTAAACAAAAATATTAAAATTATTCTTTCAGCAATTAGTAGAATAAATTTACCAAATACTGTCAAAATGTAACTTTCAACATCAATACCAAATGTCTGGTACCTGATGTTGCAAAAATTCGAAGACAAATACAAATTCCAAAAATTGACACTAACATTCAATTATTGTGAAGCATAAAATAAATTAATACAAACATAAATCTGAGGTATGTGACCTGTTGTGAGTACATCCTCATGAGCGTTTACCATAGAGAAGGTGCTTCCAACCTGAAACTCAAGTTGAGCAAACTGCACAAAATGAAAATGGACAGGCAAGCTTCTCAAACATGAGAAGGAAATGTAACTGTTCAAAGGGAACATTTGAACAGCGTGAAGAAACAGGGAGGACAGTGAGTGAAAATCCCAGTATAAAAATCAATAATATTTATTTAGTACATAATATTTTTCATATAAAATGTAGTAAGCTTCAAAAAGTTTAAAAAAAAATGTGAGTTTCACTTACACTCATAGGGTTTCTTCAAAATTAACTAGGATGGCGATAGAACAGGAATGCTAAAATAGAAAGATTAAGGATAACTGAATGATTTACATGTTGGGGACTTATTCGTGGTGTAGTTTGAACTTCTCAGGTGAATAGTAAAATCTCAATTTTGATGAATGTACAATTTCAGTGGGATTTTTCGTGTGGGATTTTTTTTTATCAATTTCATAATTAACTTCAGATAATTTATTAATAATCTGGTAAGGTCCTGAATAAGTTGAGGTTAACTTTCTAATGATTGGGTATTCGAATTCTTCATATGTTACTAAGTCTCCAGGTTGAAATTTAGATTCCTAAAATCTAGTATCATATCTCGTCTTATTTTTCTAGTGGTATTCAAGAGTTCTGGTTTTAGCTAAAGTTCTTGCTTCATTAAATGGAGGATAAGTGTTTTGGGCAATTGGAGAATCAAAAGGAAGTTTGCCAAATAATAAGTAGGCAGGGGAGATCTTAGTTAGGGTATGAGGGGAGTTGTTATATTCAGTAACAACTTGCTCTAGCATTTTTGTCCACGGAACCTTTTTAGAAGTAGCATTTACCTTATATTTTAGTCGGGTTACTAGGATTGATTCAGCCTTTCCACTTTTCCATTTGCCTGGGGATGATGAGACGAAGTTAAAAGTTGTTTAACATTATGGTGTTTAAGAAATTTATTGAATCTGGATGAGGTAAATGCTACGTTTCTATCGCTTAATTCTTTCTCTGGAATTTGCACATTAAAAATTTGACTCAGACAATTTGTATATGTTTCTGAAGTTACGCTCTTTGAGGGAAATGCCCATACATATCGGGATGCATGATCAGTCACTATATGCAAGTATGTTTTGGTTGAGTTGTAATAATTAAACCCTCCTACTGTATCAATAGATAAACATTCAAAAGGTTTGTCAGTTGAGGGTACTTCTTGCAGGAATCCAAATCGTTTCTGTTTTTTCTTTTTATTTAACTGACAAGTATGACAATGTTTCACGAAATTTCCTATATCTTCACTAATATGGGGCCAATAATATTGAGGGGTAATTAAATTTAGCATAATTTGAACTCCTGGATATCCGAAATTTTCATGGGTATTAGTTAAATTCTAATTTTAATATTAAGGATTTAGGTACTACAATTTTACAAAAGTTCTTTTTCTTAATTACCATCATGTCATTAATTTCTTTATAATTTTTACCACACACATTGTCAATTTTCTGTTGTTGATTATTTCATTCTTATCTAGTAAATGTACACAGTGTTGGAGATGTTGAGAAACGGGATGTCTTGAAAGCATATCCGCCTCAATGTTTCTTGAACCCTTCTCATACCTAATTTCGTAGTCATACATGCTCAATTTAATGGACCAGTGGAATAACCTACCTTTTAAATTTTTATCATTTTTTAAGCAAACAAGTGCCGCATGATCAGTATGTATGACAAATTTTTGCCCATGAGGCTAATAATGATATTTGTCTAATGCATCTACAAAAATTAAGCATTCTAATTCTGTAATCGCGTAATTCTTTTCGTAATCTCTTAAAGTTCTAGAATGGTATGATACAGGATGAAGAATATTATTTTCATCTGGATGCTTGAAAACAGCTCCAACAACACTTTGGGAAGAAACAACATAAATATGACATGGTTTACGATTAGAATCGTATAACTGTAATACTGTTCTTGACTACTGTTCTTGACATTAAGATTTTTTTCAACTCATCAAAAGCTTGTTGATATGTTTCATCCCAGTGCCACATAACATTATTTTTCAGTAGTTGAGAATGAATCGGTGATAAACATTTACACTACCGAGGACTCTTTGTAACTCTTTGCTATTACTAGGATGTTTCAGTTTTTTAATAGTTTCAATATTATGATTATCAGGAATTACTCTACCATCTTTTACTTCATAACCTTTAGCAAACATACATTTTCAATGGTTTAATTTAATATTTTCTCTATTAAACACTTCAAATAATATACTTATGTTCCAAATGTTCTTTCTCAGAAGAAGAATAGACAATTATGTCATCAAAGTTGTTACATGCAAAATCAATTTTATTCTTTGCTAAAATTCGCCTAATGGTTCTGTTAAAAATTGCTGGAGCATTTTTTACTCCAAAGGGAAGTCTTAGCCACTCGAATAAACCAAAGTTTGTACTGAAAGCCAGCTTTTCAGTATCTGCGGGGTGAAAGGGAATATGCCAGAAACCAGATCTGAGGTCAAGGGTAGAAAAAATTTTAGCGTTACTCAATTTATCTAAGAAAGTATCAATTCTGGGCAAAGGTTCTGCATCTGTTTTAGTAAGGGAATTCAATTTTCGATAATCAATACACAATCTCGTTTTCTTATCCTCCTCTCGTTTAAGTACCAGGCACACAGACGAACTATATGGGCTGCTACTTTCCTTAATTATTCCTGCTTTCAACAATTGATCAATTTGTGATTTAATTTCCTACTCTTCCTTAGGGGAAGTTCTATACGGTCTTAGAGAAACAGCCTACATCATATTTACTTTTGGAAAATACCGATGAATTTTTAAGTAACAAATTTTCTAAATTATTTTCTTTTTGACTAAGATTCTGAAAAACAACATTGGTTACAGAGTCAACAGTTTTTGGTATGGTACCATTTAGTATTATATTCTCATTATTATTTTCATAGTTATTTTGTACAAAATATTCTGGCTGAGGACTGGACTTATTTTGGTTGTTGAATAGTTGTGATGAAGCGCTTTCGATTTTAAAGAAAAATTTAATTTTTTAGAGAGATAAAGTGATCGAAGGCTGTTTTCATCACATTTTGGTTAGAAAGTTAGGAAGCCGCCTTTGATTAGAGGATGGAACAGTCGTCTTTATGCCGTAGCCAATTTAAAAGCGGCGGTGCGCGGTGGGGGAGGTTGATTGCAGACGCAGATAAGGAGATGGCACCAGAGTTTGACGTTAAAGTAAAATACCCTATTGTAAACAAATTTAGGGCCTGTTCACATAGGAGTCCGTTGCGTTGCGTTAAGGATAAGATGACGTTGAGACAAAAATAAACCAATCATATGCCTCCAAACGATTAGCAATGAAATTTTTAACGCCTATGATTCGTTTATTTTCGTCTCAACGTCATCTTTTCCTTAACGCAACGCAACGGACTCCTATGTGAACAGGCCCTTATTGGGTCTGTTTGGGAGGTAGACCGCAAAACACGTCGACTGGACTTTGGGTGGTCTGTTTTGTGACGCAAGGAAGGCGTGCATGGGTTATGGGATTATCCAATCAAAGAAATGAAAATTGATGCTAAGTGGTGGATTTTTGAAAGCTTTCCTGAATGGTTTAGGAGTCATGAGAAGGCGAGGACATTGTTGTAAAAATAAATAAATAATTGGAAGACTTAGAGTTTTTTTCGGGGATTCTCCTCTGAGGGCGGGCCCGGTTGACTTTTCCCGGTGCTTTAGCATTGCAGGGGGATGAAGAGATTGGTATTTCAAAACGTCGGAGACCGGTTGAGCATTCCCGGGAGTTGGCCGACAGTACGAGAAAGAGGTTTCGGTTTCCGGAGACCGGTTGATCTTTCCTGGTGCCTTAGCATCGAAAGTGATGAAAAGATTGGCATTTTTAAATATTGGAGACCCGGTCGAGTCTTCCCGGAACTAAGAGATATTTTTGATCAAGAGAATACAGACGAGGTGACAAAGAGGATGCGCCGTAATACTGGAGATCCGGACGAGTCTTCCCGGAGCTGAGAGTGATTTGGAGCAAGAGAATAGAGACGGAGTTGTAGAGGGGATGCGCCTTAATATTTGAGATCTGGTCGAGTCTTCCCGGAATTGAGCGTGACTTTGGATCAAGAGAAGTCGATGTCATCATTTTCCTGATGAGTGCCCCATCATTTTGAAAAGAGTAGAAAGATACCCACGACAGCCTAGAGATGCAGCGCACCCACTACCTAGAAGGAAAGAGCGATACCCCAAGCAGAAGCAGAACTTCGACACCCGAGTCACAGTGCGACAGCATCCAATCGAGTGAGTGTCGAGTCATTTTTGTCTTGTTCAGACCCAACCTCGGAAATTTGAATGATTTATTGCGGGATCAATGTTTGTTTTTTTTAAATATAGATTTTGAGAGAGAGTAGTTCTTTGCCTTAGGTAAAATAAATAAATTTATGGTCCCTGAATCCAAAATGTGTAGGTTTAATTAAGTGCATGTCATTCGATATGAATTGAGGAGAAAATCCTAAAAGATTAGTAAAATGTGTAAACTGTGTACTAAGATTTGGTGATTCGGTTTTTGAGGTAAATTGTAAATAGATAAGGTTGTAAATAAATCAATTTTATTTTGTTACATTGGAGTCAGTCATCTCTGTTTTGTGTAGTTGATCTAAAGGAAGGTTTAGAAGCAAAGTTTGTTTGACTTGTTCGTTTGCCATTTTGTCTTGAGCTTTGGGTTGTATTTAACCAAATAAATCTTAAAAACACAACGCACCGAAATACCTATTACTTATAAATAATTTGTACTAACCCAAATAATTTACGAATCACGCCCAAAAATAAATATTTAAGACAGGCAACACGACAATAGTCCTCCTTGGAATTGAATATGGAGTTACATATTTGCTTTTCGCATATTACATTCATTATTAATTATTACAGATTTTTGTTTTACCTTTTGGTTTTTACAATCAATATCAATTTCATAAATTTTACATTCATTTAGACCTAATATTACATAATCCAAGTTATTATCGATTACATGTAACACAATATCTCTGTTAATTTGGCCAATTTTCATCTTAACCTTACATATCAATTTTCATCTTAACCTTACATATCAATTTTCATCTTAACCTTACATTACAATATGGCCTTGATTTTGTGCAACTTTGATACCTCTTACAAATTTAATTGTCAAGCAGTTATGATGGATATTACTGACAGAGTTGCGCCACTGTCTATGACACAGTATACATATTTATTGTTGGACAAATAGCCTGACACCTTCAATAGTCAGGAATTAGGAGTATCCTCTGAGGGTGGTTCAATTGCAAGGGGTGAAGTCCTTTCATTATCAGCTCTCTCCATTCTAATTGGACAAATTTGATGCCAATGAAAAGCATTTGGAATACCTCTCTCTGTACAAATTCTACATGGAGTGGAAGACAAAGTAGGTGAATTATCATAATTATGATGACTAAAAATCTAGGGTTTTTGCTCTGATAGTTAGGATTAAATGGTCTTCGGTATCGGTAGTAATTATTAGGTCTCTGGTAAGTATTTTGCCTCGGAGCATAAGTTCTACCATCATTTGTATATCTTGGTACATCTGACCTATTCCAAGTTTGGGAATCATTCCTAAAGTAATCATTTCTGTTTTGAATTTGGGGAGTTCGAACAAAGGGAGTTATATATCTGGGTGAATCATTCCTAGGTTGTGGATTCTCTCTTATTTTTATCAGTCTGTGAGCTTAGTCAAGCCAAGCAATTGGGTCAGCAGGGGAATTAATGGTCATTAGCTATTTTAGTTCCCTGGGGAGGCCATCGGTTAAACCCTCCATGATCATTTCACTTCTTAAATTTAACTTTTTTCCGATTTCTAATTTTCTCCTGAAATATTTTGTAATATCATCATTGTTTTCATTAAATTTTAACCCTGCAAAATCACTAAAGGTAGTTAAAGTAGGGGTGAAGAAATTTTCTTTTAACACAGTTACAAATTCTGTAAAATTATTAATTTGATTAATTTCGGTTAATTTCGGTTAATTTCGGTTTCAACATTCAGAATTCTAAAGGAATCATCTTCATCCACATTTACTTTATCAGTGTTCATCTTGCTTCACTTATGATATTAGATATTACAAAAAAAATAATAAAGTAACTGACCTGTTTTACACCAACTTTTGTAATATAAAATATAGTACTTTACTTTAGGTAATCATTTTAAAGAGTAAAACACTCTGATGGTGATCTTGAAAAATAGCTTATAGGTGCTTCCATGATTTCTGTGCAGCGTTCGGCGTACACACAGAAAATCATAATTATTATCTTGAAATGAGTTTGTTAGTGATTATCGCGTACACACAAAAACTTGAAGCACTTCTTGGAGATTTGGAGCTGAATTACAGATGTATTCTTAAAAGGTTAAGATCCTACCGGCTCATGAAATCACTCGAATGGTCATTTCTTGAAGAAAAGCATACATCATGGCCGAAATAACGAAAGTTGGATTCATGAAGAAAACAATTTATTTTAGGAGAACAGCGACGTGAAACATTACTCGGATCAAGCCAGCCCACGACTAAATCATAAGGTGCGAAAATATAATTAGGTCAAAGAGAAGTTGCCAGAATTGGCGGAGAAAGTTAGTATGGAAAGTTAGTATGGCGAAGCATCTCACCAAGAAGTCGGAAAGGTTACCAGATGAGAAAGAAAGATCAGAAAAGGTGATTAAAGGTTATTAATAATATTATCACACACACATATATATATATATATATATATATATGTCATAATGTTATTAATAACCTTTAATCGCCCTTTCTGAACTTTCTTTCCCATCTGGTAACCTTTCCGACTCCTTGGCCAGATGCTTCGCCTTTCCTTACTAACTTTCTCCTCCAATTCTGGCAACCTTTCTTTGACCTACTTCTATTGTATACACTGAAGTGCCACTGAATTAGGGATACCTACATAGTAACGAGTTTGGCCTCCTCTGGCATTGATAACGGCTGCCACACGAAGCATAGATTCAACAAGTTTCTGGAAACGTTCCACAGGAATAGCTTGCCAAATATTGTCTAAAGCTGCCCATAATTCAGTAAGGTTCTTTGGTGCTGTGTGATGGCCTTTCACGCCTTGTTCCAAAACATCCCAAAGATGCTCAAAAGGATTTAAGTCTGGGTATTCTAGGTGGCCAAATCATGACAGAGAAGTCAGAGGAATGCTCATCCAACCAGCCAGTAGCCAACCGGGACTTGTGAGAAGTACAGTTGTCTTGCTGGAAAACTGCATTACCGTGCGGATAACAGAACAGCATAAACGGATGGAGGTGATCACCCAGCAACTCTACGTACCGAATTGCATTGAGGGAGGTTGGTACACGCACCAAAGATCCCAAACTGTGCCACGAAAAAACACCCCTGACCATGATTGAGCCACCATGCCCTTGTACAGTTCCAGCCAGGCATGCAGGATCCATTGTCTGGCTGGCTGACGCCATATTCTCAGCCTCCCGTCGGCGTTAAGTAGTCGGAATCGAGACTCATCACTCCATGCTACTCGTTTCCAGTCCTCTACACTCCAGTCTCTTGCCCAGGCAAGACGTGCAGCCCGATGGCGAGTATAGAGCAATGGTACTCTCGTAGGTCGACGGCTCCGGAAACCCATACGGTGAAGCGAGCGTTGCACAGTCCGTTTACTGACTGTACGACTGGCACCGTCATTAAAGTGGGTGGTAATTTGAGCTAATAATTGGCTTCGCTGGCTACGTACAATACTCCTGAGCCGTCTCTCACCACGCACTGTCAAGACTAACTGTTCTTTGCAGTTTGCCCGATCGCTAGTTTTTTTTCCACCATCCATGTATTCTTGGTATACTCTTGACACTGTCGACCTTGAAAATCCTAGCTGTCTGACGATTTCGGAAATTGAATGTCCCATGCGTCGCGCACCTACGATTTGTCCGCGATCGAAGGCGTCTAAATCAGGCAGTTTACCCAAACTGGCAATTCCAACAACTAATTCAGAACAACCACAGTACGTGCTATATATGCAGTTACCACAGTGCCCTCACTTGCGCATACATGATGCGCAGCGCTACACAATTTGCATAGGCTTTGCTATCCCTAATTCAGTGGCACTTTAGTATATATATATATATATATATATATATATATATATATATATATATATATATATATATATATGGGCGGGGGTTGGTAGCATGAGAGGGCCCATTTGCAATATGATATAGGCTTTGCTATCCCTAATTCAGTGGCACTTCAGTGTATATATATATATATATATATATATATATATATATATATATATATATATATATATATATATATCTGTAATGTTTTTTGCCGAAGAGCTTCAGAGTGGTAGATAATCGTAGAGTCTTGGAAAGTATTCGTCGAACTGTTTAGGCAATGCGTGTAGTCGAACCGGAGACAGGCGGCTGAGAAGTCCAGGCGAGGAACACAGACATTCAAATGTTGATTAAATCGTCGTTTTATTTTGGATTACTCCGAGGTTTTAATTACACTTTATAAAAGTCACAGTTTCAATTTATTTATGGATTATCATATTTCAACACTTCCCTGAGGCTGTCGGAACAGCACAGGATAAAATAAAAGACAAAGGGACGCAGAGAGCCCAAAATTTTACGTCTTATTCATTTCGAAGCAAACACACAAAGGTCCCGAAATCGACGCTCGGAGCTCCAAGGTAGAGGCATATTGAACCTTTTATTGGCCAGAAGCGAGCACATGACCCCCAATCACACTACCGCGATAAGATCACGCCCGGCTTCCAGAACATTCGACTTATATAACGATTATATAAGGTTTTGGCCGCACGCGCCTTAGGGAAAAACTAATAAATTACTTCGTATTGGATTTAGGTAGAAATCAAGAAAGAGGGACGGTGTCCTATTGCGTTAGGGTGAAGAATTTGGAAAAAGCGTGTCAGTGATGGAAAGGATATTTTATTTTATATATATATATATATATATATATATATATATATATATATACACAGTCGGACCTCTATTTTACGAAATTTTCCTTGGAACATAGAACGTTTTGCGAATTTCTTCGTAAATTAACCTCCAAATAGCGAAGTGAATTCTCTAATTAGCGAACTTTTTCTTGGGTTCCAATTTTTTTTCTCCATATTTCACAAAATATTTCTGAACATTTCAAACTTATTCTTTCTTTTAGCACATTTTATGGTGATCAATGACCTTGAACTGGTTTTACAAGTCGCCTAACTCACTCATCGTACTATTCGCAACAGTTTTTCCAAGGCTGGATT
The DNA here is from genome assembly GCA_907164885.2 of Dolomedes plantarius. NCBI lineage: Eukaryota > Metazoa > Arthropoda > Arachnida > Araneae > Dolomedidae > Dolomedes > Dolomedes plantarius. The sequence goes on from OU015501.1 coordinate 140,210,702, forward strand.
CTTTGTCAACACTGAGAATTCGGCAAGTACGGAGGACGAAGACGATTTTCTCTTAGAGGAACTTAGAAAAAGGTGAATACAGCTAAGGGAAAAAGAAGAAATTAACGATTCGTTGACCTGTGCTGATTGATGATTTTCTTTCACTAGATTCTGAAGCTGAAACCTTGGAAACTCTAACTGGATGGGATACTTTGGACAGTGTGAAAAATAAAAACAATACAGCGATGAATTGAGATGAAGACGATGATGATGAAGATGGAAATGACCATGATGAAGAAATCAACAAACCTTCCAATGATGATATTCTAAAATCATTTGAAACAATCCGACGTGGATTACAGTTTGAAGAAAATACGCCTGAAGGGATTTTGGTGCATTGCAAAGATGCGAGACGTATTATGAGAGAAATCACTTTCTTAAACAAAAAACTTAGACAAAATTAACAGACATCTTCCGTAATTAAATTTAAGGACTCATGTGGTAATGTATGCTTAAAATTACTTAGTATAATAAATGCGATAATGTAATTAAAATTTATTAATTTTAATATAAATTTTCAATTTTTTTAATTGAAAATACAGTGTATTCCCGGACAATGTTTTGTTTTATTCTTGTTTTCCTTGCAGATTTCTTTTTGATGGGTAATATATATAAAACAAATAGATATTAATTTATAAAATAAAGGTGTGATTAATTATTATTTTTAATAATATTTAGTGTTTATAAATTTAAAATCTGTTTTATGTAGTTTAAATTTTTTTAAAAGGTAAATCTCTATTTAACGAATTTTCCATATAACGAACTTTTTTTCGGGATGTAGCGAATTCGTTAAATAGAGGTCCGACTGTATATACATTTGAAAAGATTTCTAAATATTGTGTGCCTTTCGGAGTATAGGTACCTCAGAACAATTTTGTCATAAGAATATGTGATGTATTATTAAGTTAGAAATTTTGGAATTATTTTGTATCTTTACCGATAAAAAGTTTAAAAAATCCTATTTAAATGCTTTAACACTGCAGTTCTTGCACATAAATATTACAGAAATATTTTCAATTATCTTTTCAACATTACGAAATCGAAACCATTAGACTTTCAAACTGAAAAAAAAAATCATAATCTTACTCATCTAAGTAATTAAAATAAAAATGGCAACAAAATACCAACCTGAGTAAGGAAACAAAAATAAAAAAAAAACAAGCAGGAACTTCTTGAACTTCGTTTCCCACTTGGGTTCACAACTAATGGTGTCTCCCTTGCCACTTCCTTTAGTTAATCTCCATTAGTTTCGCAGTTTTTCTTTGTCCTTTGCACCTTTCTCTAGAAGTAATTTCATTCCAGGTCATTCCCTTTGTTCTACGGTGTCAGGATGCGGATTATCTCAAGACACATTTTTTCTCGAGTCCGGGATTACGATTTGATAGCTAGGTCACATTTCGAGCCATTTTTCTTAAACCCCATTTCGTAACCTCTATTCCCACTAGCACTATTTGAATAGTGTAACATTTATTGCTTAACAGGATTTTTTTTATATGTTTCCCCTGAGAAAGAAAATGCCAGGTGTTTACTCGGAACAGTCATTTTATTTCCTGTTTGATATTCAAGCTGTGATAAATATAGATGCAAATGAATATTTAGCATGCACAAAGAAAATATTGCAAAAATTGTAATTAAAGATATTTTACTAAAAACTAAGTAAGCGTACATGCAAGTAAAACAGTGGGGGCTGGAGGTATAAATAAAGGGAAGTTAAATTCAAACTTTAAACCAAAATATCGTAAATTTTTCTTTCATAAAGTAAAATTTCTATTGCTGGGAATCAGCCGTTGTCACTGTGAATTGAAGATTAACAACTGAAGTTCTTTAACAATAATTAATGACTGCAGTTTAAAGAGCGGTTTAATGAACAATCTTGCATTGCAAATGCTTAATTAAATAAAGTACCGAACTAGAGAGTGTTCAGGCAGAGAGAGTTCTAAATTACTTAGCTAAAGCATTTCTGTTATGTAATCCACCGCAACTTGGCCCACAAAATTTACCACAATACCAAATTCAAGTAACCTTTTCAAATTGAACTTCAGGTAGTACTTTCCTCTTGTAGGCATAAAAATTTTAAATTAGTACTTATAATACATCAAATGGTATGCGTTCTCACACCTTCACTTTGTATAAAGATCTCTATTTATACGCTTAATAGAAATGCATTATAATTTAAACATTTCGATTTAGATTACGATAACGATTAAACATCCCATCCTTGGACTCGGAAGAGAGACGCTAACAGTTCAATGGAGCTAGATGTAAGGAATTTTAAAACTTACTCATTTGTCTCCTCCTCGTTGGCCTTTGCGGAAATTTTTTAGAGAATATAGAAAAAGAAGAAATATAAATATTATATTTAAGGTTTAAATCTAAAGAACCCATTTACACCTTTAAATATTCTTTGGAATAATTATAATTTCATTTGTTTAATTTGCTAGCACACTCTATAACCTCTCAATCCTCAAATGATTATTAAGTTTAATTGATTTAGAAAAGGCTATTGTAATATATGAGTCTAAGGAAAGAGTAGCATGGGTAATTAACATTCAAAGTTTATATTTTACCTTTATAGAATTTCTTTTCCTATATTCTCTAAAAATTTAATGAAAAGTCCAAAGATGAGAAGGTGGAAGGGCAAGTATTAAAATGCCTTACACTTCGCTTCACTACGCAGTTAGTGTCTCTCTTCGGACTTCAAGGATGAAAGCTTCCGTCGTATATTATAATCGTAATCGAAATGCTGAAACTATCCAGGAAGAGCATTAAATAGGTGTTACATGGCATTATAGGCTATATTACTGCAGGAGAATCATCAACCATTACGTATACTTCTTCCTCAAAGCTCTTTAACCATAAACACTTGTGTTCCATGTTCAGAATTGTTGATATATTTCATGTTGATATATTTCTCATGACAGATTCAGAGTACATCAACACGCTTATTAACTCAATTTTTTAAGCACATTATCTGGAATTCACTAAATTATAATCGATATAGATGTTAAAGAAATTTCATATTATAAAAAAAAACTATATACTTGATGCTAAAATGTATAAACATTCAAGAACATCGTATTTCAAAAATAAAATTAATTTCAATACAAGAGAGTGTCCTTCAAATATCTTTGTTGGGGCCAGTGAAAAAGGTTATATCTATAAATAACGTATAAATGAAATGGAACATAAAAAAATTAATAAATCCAATTAAAATTGATTCTAATGTACAGAGTAAGGAAATAAATGAAAAAACTACATACCATCGATTCACTAATTAAAGACACTCCATAGTTTAACTTATTTATTTTTAAAATTTATTAAATTTCTGGGCTCTGTCACATAATTTCATTTTCTTTTCAATCAGCAACAAAAATATTCAATATTTGTCTGGATTAAAATGCTTTCAATATTTAGATTAAAATGTATATTTATAGAACGAGGGAAGGTTTTGTTTTAAATTCTTTCTTTAACAGTCTGTTACCTTCATTTGGGAGGGTTTCATAAATAGAACTAAAATTGTTTTTCCACTGTTTAATTATAAAATATTTGTGATGTGCCATTTATATTATCCTTTACTTAAATATGATTTTATAGTGTTGAAACAAGGTTCCTTTGCAGGTTTTGAATTCCTCATTAAACTAAGGTACTTTGCAGAAATGTAATGTTTTTCTCTTATCAACTGTCCCCGGATTCTTTTGTATTCCCCACAATTTCGTCTAGAGTTACTCACGATGATCCTGAAGTTGTGAACCCCACTCAACTTACTTTTAAAATGCATTTCCTTCGAGTGTCAAAGTAAACATTATTTGCTGCACATGATAAAATACTCAGTTTGACTCTCTAGAAAAATAACTAATCCGATGGAATATTAGCTGTGAACCCCACTCAAGATACTCTTAAAATGCCTTTCCATCGCATGTCAAAGTAAGCATTACTAGCTCCACTTGATAAAGTGCTCAGTTTGACTTTCTAGAAAAATGGCTAATCCGATGGTATATTCAGCTTTTCTCCTTTCGCAGTTGGGAAAAATTCGTATAAACGATTGTAAGGAAGAGAAGAATAACGTATAACTAAAGATATTTATCGTTATTTTCAACTAAAGTGAATCGGGGATTTAGGAATTTCCGTATACCTGGGAAACACTTAATAGACATGTTGCTGTATTTCAATATATTTAAACCTTTTTAATCTCCCTTAATTTAAAATTTCCCTTATAAGTGACATATATTAACTTTTCAATGTAACCTTACAGCCATAGATTTTGTCATAACACTTTAAAATTTCCATCTAGAATTTCGCTTTTAAGAACTAAACATTAAAGTCTCAAAAACAGGAGTTGGGATTTTTATCCCAATTATGAAATACTAAGCTGAGATATTCAGTCTCAGATTAATATGTAAGGGCCAAATGTATTAACACTGTTAGCACAGTTTTTTTTAAATGTAGTTTTTCTTTTCATCATTAGTAAATGGGCTTCTCTCGTGCCATTGTATTTGGGTGAAATAAATATTATCCCTCCCCCAAAATCTTTCAGATTTTAAAATAAATATTTACTTTGAAGTCATTCAAATAATCAACAACCCTAAAAAATATCTCCCAACATCGTTGAGAGCAGAAGTTTTAATTTACAATTTCCTCCCCAAAATATTTCTTTACATATAGCTTTTTATCACCTGTGAGCAACTTCATTACCATAAATCCATTAATAACATTTTTCTCTAGTATAAAAGAAAAATGAGCCGAAAAATAGAGAACAATGAACATTAAGTAAGCATTCATTAAGTACATTCTTATTAATAATATATATGAAGTTTTTAATTTGGCTTGTAAATGTAGTTAATTTAAACATAAAAGTTAATGAGCCCTTTTTATGATAGTAATGCTTACATCTTTTTCAAAAAATGATAAATTGATTCTAGTGAGAATTATGAAGCTAAAATGTCTAATTTTACAACTGAGCAAAATTTAATACCTAAAAGTTTCTTCAAAGTTTTAATTTTTGAAACTAAGAATGCTAGAAAGTAGCTATTCAATTGCTGAAAGAAATTTAAAAAAGAATGCATTTTTCACCGTTTTAAATACATTTTAAATTACAACTTATATGAATAGGATACGGTAGGATACAGTTGTTTTAATTTATTTGTATTTCTTCTTTATACATAAGTTTATAATCTCTTTATATCTTTTCAGAAAGATATATTTATTTACTAATATCTTATTTCTTTTCCTTTTTTTAATTTCGAGTGATCATCTAGTTTATATTTTCGATTCCCGCAATCAAATATGTGTTCCGAATTTCCCAGCATACTTAACAACATAAAAATTTTCAGTTTATTTTTCATTTTTCTTTTTTCAGGTCTATCGAACATGTTGCAAGAAGTTTCTGTGGAGTGTTATACATATGTAAATCAAATTGAATGAAATGTCATGAAGCAGGAAAGTTTCATTTTCAAATGCCTACCTGTGTCATTAGAATAGTTCATTGCGAATCTGTCAAATAGGTAAAGAATGTAATGTTCACGTGAATATGTTAAGTTTTATGTTGTAATTACACCTAATCATACACGCAACTACATAAATATAATTTTTATTTTCTTTTAACCAATATCTTATTTCTTCGTCAGTTATTTTATACAGAAATGTTTCTCCCGAACCCGTCAAATGAATAAGAGTTTAAAGAGTAATAAGAGTAATATATATATATATATATATATATATATATATATATATATATATATATATATATATATATATATATATATATGTATATATATATATGTATATATGTATATATATATATATCTATATATATATATATATATATATACATATATATATATATATATATATATATATATATATATATATATATATATATATATATATATATATATATATACAGAGAGAGAGAGAGAGAGATGTTGGTACGACACTTAGGACAAACAATGAGACAATGGACAACAATGAGATACGACTCTTAGGACAATAACACTGTTTATTCACCACATGCGTGGGATTTCCTATTTCCTCGATAGTATGTCTCCTATTAAGCAGTTTACACTCTTTAATGTAAATCGAGTTACTTGGTAGTCCAAAGGAAACACCCATTTTCAGAATAAATCTGCTCTTAATAATCACTAATCTCTAGATTATTACTCTCTTAAATATTTTAAGCTTTCTGATCTGTAAGGCAATGTCAACCTATTATCTCTATTTACTTCTTTCTATCTTCACTGTGACTAGAAGACAAATTGTTTAAAATTGAATAAATTAATTACTATACACAGTATTTAACTCGATATCATATGCCATTTGTTTAAGCCTTAGGAAGTCAGAGAAGTCATTAATATAAGTGGTTTATTCAAATAATTTCGTACATAAGCATCGTTTCAGAATACTAATGTTGACAGCTTTCCAATGTTTCAACAATCAGCTATTTTGGGTTTAAACTTTCACGAAATTTGTTGTAAAGAAATCGGAGTTTAAATACAATTGTTCGAATTTTTCGGGATAAATATTAACATACTTTATCTACATTTTTAAATTCATTCCTTCATTTTTAAGGAATATATAAGAAAATAAACATTTGAACCTAAACAGTTCATCAATTTGTGTCTAATTTATAACATATGTATAATAAAATATGAATATGTAGATGCCTCTATATATCTCAGTCAAATTTTTAAATTTGGGAAAAATTCTGAATGTTTATGCTCTACGTTAAATACTGGCGCATCTAAAAATATAATAAAATATGTCACAGTAATATACTTAACACATTCCTTTTTAAATGATAATTTTTTTGTGTTTTATTGTTGTTTTTACTGAAATTGCTCTGAGAATAGAATTAAAAAACATATAACTGCAAAACTCATTTAAGATCAACATTTTTCTTTGGCATCGTCTTAATAGGTTTGCTTACCTCAAATTTACTTCTTACAGTTTCACATTTAATATGTCTATATTAAGCTAGATGATATTTACTGGATATCTATGTTCTGAAATCGAGGGAATGCTGACCTAAAAGATTTTTTAAAGTTCATGATGGTAACGATAAAATTTTGAAAAGAGTTCAAAAAGCATGAAAAAGAATATCAAGCATGTTTAAAAATTCTTTGCTCATTTAACATATTATATAAGGTTAGTACATCTTAAATAACCTAGGGCCTATTCTATTTTTCTTTTTTTTGCATGCATATTATAGCAGTAGCTTTTAAGTTTTAGCATTGTAGAATGTATGCACCTTTAGCAAGATATACTTTTTCTGTTCACGTATGAAATAATTCTCTCGAAATTATTGAGAAGAGAAAAAACTATGTTATATACATCCACTTCAAAGCTGACGTACGGCAGAGATCTAATTGGATCCCATAAACTTAACTGTTAAATCACTGGAGAGATATCGAAATCTAAATTTTTTCGATCATATTAAGTTAAGAGAATGCTCTCTAAATATAGTGCAATTTCAAATTATCAATAGTTTTTAATATCATCTGTTAGAACACAAGTTTTCTGGATGAAACTGCATATGAAAAATTTCTTTGAAGAAATTATCTGCGAAACACATAGGATTGAACACATAGAATTAGTGGATATTTCTCTGTTGTAGATCAGCAAATCTTTATCATATTATGTTTTACAAAGGTCTTAATACTTTAGTACAATATTTTTATCCTCTCCGGCAAATTTCTTTTTAAAATAATGGCAGTTATAATTCTAAAGTACTCATACAATTGAATTTATTTTAAATTATGATTATACATATTTTATCTACTTTCTATAAAGTTTAACATGCCAAAACTAGAAGAGTATAATTCCTTTTTTGAAACTTCCTATTATGAATTACATTGGAATGTTTCCTGCTAATGCATGAGTGCCAAAAAGAACTTTAGGATGATAACATGACTTGGCCATCCTCTATTCAAAGAGTGGAAAGTTTCTGTTTAGTTTCCTAGAGCAGTGAATTTGTTTTCGAGTCCGAAAATATTCTTTTTTAAATATGAAGATGAGTGTCGTTAACTCGCTTCAGAAGTTTACAGAAACACATTTTTACAGAATCTTTAAGAACCACATCTTCTATGGTAACTTTTGCATACAACAAATATTGCTCCTGTATACATTCAGACTGTTAAAATGATTATCACAGGCCTACAAAATTTAACATTTTATCTGGGGTTTACATAAATTTATGAAAATTATAGGATATTTGTTATGCTGATTTTAAAAATATTATCCATTTTTCTGTATGGCATAAGGATTTTTTTATAATTGTGAAACTAAAAGTTTAAAATTTGAGACATTTATAAAAATACTTATACTATATACAACTTACAAAACATTCATTGGTTTAATAAAATGTACTTACAAAAAATACTTTAAAAACCAAATAAATAATAATAAAGTCAGGAATATATTATCCTAAAATTATTATCCTAATTTATTATCCTAAAATTTGACCAATTTATTTTACTTTCCTTCATAGGAACGAAAATGTCCTTTAGATTTTGAAACTGGCTCAGTCCCTCTTTTTAAGCTTCAATAGTAATCCGCCCTCATATTGGCATTCCAGTGTCCTTGATATTGTTTATATCTTGGCGAAATCTCTCACCATGTTCCTTACTAAACGCACCAAGATTTTCAGGAAAATTCTCAAGATGGGAGTGCTAAAAGTACATTTTTAAGCTCATGATACGACCTAGTTCTTAAAAATTTTGTAGCATTTTCCCCTATCATTGTACAGTTAGGATTCTTGGAATTTCATTAAAATTTCTGATTGACATCTTTGAAACTAACCTATGCTTTTATCGCGTTGTATTTCATTTTTTCTTCCTTCATTGACAGTCTTATAACGACGAACAAACCTTCTTTGATTTTACTTTCCGATAAATGTGGGAAAACCTCATTTAAATATCGAAATCAAACACCATTTTTATCTACAGCTTTAACAAATTGTATGTGGAAAGGGGGTAAGAGAAATTGTTTTGGATCCACTAAGTTCTGCCGAAACACATTCTTTGATCCTGGAATAAAATTATTCCAAAGATAAATGAGCTATAAGTCCAGGAATATCTATGCAGTATACAAGTGAAGCTGTAAAAAATATCAGTAAATGAACAAAATAAACGTGTTATCACTACAATATCAATGAACGAGCATAATAAAAGTGTGTAATCACTACACATGCGCGAATGAAAAAAAAAGTATCTTCACAAGCAACGAGTCACTGACATAGTGACGCTATCTACAGATTTATTTTATGATTTTCAATCTTTTAGTGTAGTATTGTGTTTTATATTTATTATATTGTCATTTTACTAAGAAATTAATTTTCAATTATAATGACAATGCATTTTATTCGATAATATTTTACATTAATTTTATGAAATAGCCCTCCCCCTTTTTAATTTGTGAAAATTCTGTGGGGGATGGAAAAAAACAAATGTCATGTTTGTGATCAGCGTGTCTGATTTTCTATAAAATATCTGACATTATGCAAACCCCAGATTTCTTTTGACCTGTGTTATCGACGTAAAGTTAATTTCTGTTTTCTGAAATATGATGATAATACAAAAAAGCGAACAAAACACGATAATATTTTGTATCAAATGAAAATAATTAGTTTGTTTTTTACTCGGAAAAACCAAGAAAATTTAATGTGATTTGACTAAAAAAATAACAAATACTTATTTCCCATTTAGATGATAGTAGTTACAGCGGTTGAGAGAACTATCAGGTTTAAAGGTTATAAAGGATCTAAAAGTTGGCTTTGTGAAAGTAATGGTACCCCATGCAAGTTTTTTTATAAGAAAGGGAGTCAGGTTTACGAATGTTGAAAGGTATGCCGGTAAAATCTTGAAAATTATATCACACTTAAATCCGTTTAAATTGCAAGATTGAAGTTTGAATCTTGACTGAAAAATCATTGAAGTTCTAATGAGTTAGTATAGTTTGAAACTTTATCAATAATTGTCTATGTGGATGCCCACCAACATGTTCTTCTTTAACAGAAAAAAAATTATGAAGATCATCACATACAAATTAATTCTTCCACAGAGCGTTTGTTACTGCTCAAGTTCGGTAAACATGGATTTTGAAGCATGGGTTTTTTGACTTAATGCTATACATTTTGTGTACTAATTATGACACGCTTCTTATTAACTAAACTGGAAACTCATTCACCACATTTAATCAACTCAAAAACACCGGACATTTGCACAAATTTGAAATCATTTTCGAAGCTTCCCAATATGTTTTGCATTCATAAACTCCTTTATTAACAATTCCCTTTTCACTGGAAAACCTTTGTACTAGATTCAGCAGAATAAAACTACTACAACATTTGTGCAAGAGGGAGCTCCACTCCACATCTTAAAATAATCTCCTCATACTATCAGCTTTTGTAAGGTACTCAGTCTTTCTGCACTCAAATCTTTATCCAGGGTGACTTAACCTTCTGAAAGTTTATCATGACACTTTCTGAAATCATAGGTAGGTCGTACTAAGCTATATTCATTAGTTAGATTGGAAAGAAGCAATCAAGTTTAAGCCGTGTCCACAAAGATTCTGTATAACTAGGGAGTAATTTTGCCTGCAAGCAAAGCTCTTAAAAGATGGACGCCAACTCTAACTACACTGCTGGCCACTGTAAATGCAGCACCCTGAAGGAAACATGCAAATAACATGAAATTTACAACATGCATTAGCGGAGGTGAGATATGCAAATGATTAGAATTTCAGCGCAGACGCACATCACGCGCGCCTGTGGTGCCACTTCAAAGCGCTGTTTAAGGCTTGGAGATTTCGACGATTTCAAGTTCGGCAATTGTGTTTTTCTTGTGGTTTTTTCAAAAAACGATCAATTATGCCTCGTCGAAAACAGCGATCATCTTTTGATCAAGTATCCGAGTTCGACAGAGCAAGGATAGTGACCTACCGAGATTGTGGATTAACTTTCAGGGAAATCGGTAGTCATGTTGGACGAAACCAATCAACTGTAATGCGGATATGTGATCGTTGGATGCAGGAGGGTACGACGGACCGGCGTGTTCGATCGCATCCACCTCAGCGCACCACTTCACGTGATGACAGGCAAATTGTGCGCATGGCAGTGACGGATCGCTCAGTCACATCACGAACCATAGCACATCACATGCAGTCTGTAACGCATCATCCAGTGTCTGCGCGTACCATTCGACAGAGTGGTCTGTCCGCAAGACGTCCATTGCTTTGTCTACCCTTGACGCAGAACCGCAGACGTCTCCGCCGCCAATGGTGCGATGACAAAAGGATGTGGACGGCAGAATGGAATGAAATTGTCTTTACTGACGAGTCACGCTTCCGTCTGCAACACCACGATGGTCGCATTCGAGTCTGGAGACACCGTGAAGAGAGGATGCTGAACAGCTGCGTTATGCACCGCTACACTGGTCCTGCACCGGGTATTATGGTATGGGGCGGTATTGGATATCACTCTCGCACACCTCTAGTACGCATTGCCGGTACTTTAAACAGCCAGCGCTACATCTCCGAGGTGTTGGAACCAGTTGTCCTTCCTTACCTTCAGGGCTTGCCCACAGCCATATTTCAACAGGATAATGCGCGACCACACGTGGCACGCATTGTCCAACGGTTCTTCGTCAATCGCCAGATTGAATTGCTTCCCTGGCCGCCTCGCTCTCCGGATCTTTCGCCGATAGAAAACATGTGGTCCATGGTTGCTCTACGATTGACCCACATTCCATCCCCAGCTGCCACAGCAGATCAACTTTGGCAACGTGTGGAAGCTGCTCGGTCTGCTGTACCCCAAGAACTCATCCAAAATCTCTTTGAATCAATGCCGAGGCGTGTGGCAGCGGTGATCTCCAACAATGGCGGCTACTCTGGCTACTGATTTTGGCAGGAACCACACTTCACAGAAGTCTATAAATTTAATCATTTGATACTTGGTCAACATGTTATCTACAAAATAAATTTTGTTGTGATATATCTTGTCTTTCTTGGTGTTGCAATTTGGGTGGCCAGCAGTGTATTTACTATCACAACGGCAAAAATCTGCTACTTTACGCAATCGCACTTGTATGCATGTACCCGGAAGTTACTTTTCGTAGAAGAAGGTGTCAGTAACACTTCAACACAATATTTCACATTTAGATGAGACACCGTCATGTAGGCCATAGTTGCACTACTTTAAAAACACGGCAAAATATTAAAATTTACAAGTTTGCGTGACATGTAGACCCCGTATTTTACTATAAGAACACTCCATTAAGAATACTGTGGTGATATTCTAGTGAAGTAAATTTTCTTAATATTACGTGAAGGTGTTAGGCTCAGTTTTAAGCAAAACGGGGAGAAAGAGGCTCAGTTTTTAAAAAAATGGAGATAGAGTTACTCTCGTCCATAGAATTCTTCCAACTGCACTTCCTTGCTTAGTAGTGCTAAATGAGTAAGTTTTCGCCATGCAGACACCTACATTGCATTTATGTTGCATCTTCTCCTGGCTGTCCCTTTGTTCTGCTGGGGAACTTATAGATTTTAACCCCCTTCAAGCGTGTTCTTCTCTTCAAGATTGACACTTTTCAGCCGCAAATTTTATGATAGAGCTCACCTCTACTGGGCAGCCCGTGGATAATTATGGTCTCTGGACTTTCCCCCGAAGTAGGAAAAAAGTTTCAATCAAAATATGTGTTCAGATATTTTGATAATATATGACTGTCATTTTATCTACAGAAAATCCACAGTTTCTTCAAGCATCAAACAGTTTTCATCTGTTTTAGAATTACAGTCGAACCTCCATATATCGAAGTAGCAAAATGCAGGAAAAAAATTCTATATATAGAATTGATCTTAGTTTTATCATAATTATCCTAAAACATTAAAATTAAAACTAATTTTCGTATACGAAACTCCATTTCCAATTTCTATGCGAATCACATTAAATGAAAGTTAATAACTAAAAGCTGAATTAATGTGAAAGATTTATTGTGTATTATATACCTTTAAAAAAACAATAATCCAGACAGTGGTTACAGTGATCACAGTTAGATTCTTTTAAAAAAATCTACGAATATCTTGCCGAACAGCCAGTTTTGTGGAAAGTTCATCAAAGAAATGCTCGCATTTATTCAGTCCATTAAAAACTTCATCAGGGACATTTTCCACGAATTGAAGTCCAGAAAGTAATGTTTCAAACGCCAAAAATTGGGATATTTTATTCTAAAGTGGAATAAAATCTCCCAATATGTCGTGAAAAAAATTTCGATATATAGAGATTTTTTAGATATATAGAAACAGTTTTTCTATGTTATGAACATGGAGATTTGCTAAGAGTTCGATATATAGAAAATTTCGATATGTGGAAGTTCGATATATGGAGGTTCGACTGTAATAAAATTTTAATAAAATGACTTCGATGAACGCGTTCCAATTCATGAACTCGTTCCCATTCATGAACTCGTTCCCATTCATGAACTCGTTCCCATTCCGTCCCATCCTTTATATCTTAATCACTCGGCCACAAACTCCCATACACGGGTTGCTTTAAAAAAAAGTCCATCCTTTAGTTGCTTTACAGATAGGGTCATTAGAAACATTATCACAATGTTTACCTTTACGTCTATTAAAATACTTATTAATCATCTAAATATGTGTTCAGATATTTCGAAAACATATAGTCGCTGAATTTTCAACAAGAAATCCCCAATTCTGGTATGCATTAAGTAGTTATTATGAACTCATAATACACTTTTTATACTTGATAAAATCGTAATAAGAAAGACTGAATGCAGGACAACAGAAAAACTGTTTTCATTAGGTTGACAACGAACAGATAAATTTTGAATAACTTCAGCATGAACTCACTGCCACTTTGTATAATCCGGTATATCTGAGCCATTCTGCCACAAAACTTCATTTCAAATCCGTTATACAGAAAAAGAGTTTTATCCTTATAAAGTTTATTCATAATATTATGCATTTATATTTATATTTCTTATAAAGTTACATTTCTTCAACTAAGGACTTTTGAAAAATTATCATAATGTTAATATTATACAAAATTTATATATATTTTTTACTGTAAATTTTAAATAACTTTAATTCGTTGTTTGAAAAACGAGTTGTACCATCTTGCAGGAATATTTAATGATGCAAAAATGGATTGAGTAATTAAAGGAGTCGAGATTAGAAAAGGATAAATTCATTATTTTAAATTTCTAAGCTCTAATATCAGCTTGATGATAGAGGCCTGTTCTTGTAGTGGTTCAATCACTTGAGAACAAGTAACTCCTAGAATGATTTTTTGTTGACTATAACTTATTATTGTTAACAATAAGCAAAAGAATTTTTCAAGGATATTCAATTTAAAGAGTTTTCTAGAATTTTAAAAGCTTCACCTTAGAAATGCCATACATTTAAAAACTGCTTTAGTACATTTAAAAAAAGTCTTTTATAGGGCTTTATGAGATGGATAGATTTTTGTAAATTTTTTAAGAATACATAACCAAGAAATGATGTTTCATAGGTTTTATGTTAATTAAAAAAAGTCTTAATCGTGCAAATGTATTTAAGAAGAAATTCCTACGGCATTCAGCTTTAAATACAAAAGTCCTGCTACTTTAGCAAAGCATTTTTTTTTATTTTTATAAAATGAGCAGTTTAAAAAATCCAATGAAATTCAGGATAGTTAAGATTTCAAAATAATTTCTCCTACATCCATATTTCTAAATACAAAGCGGAGGTACAAAAAAATGCTTTTCTTCCCAACCCCACTTTTTAGTAGAATTTCTAAAGTCAGAGTTTACATCTCAAAAGAATTTTTATTTCTATGTCCATAGTTTCGCAAAATTTCTAAAGGCAATTTCAAAAAAAAATTAAAGCCTTAGAGTATTCTTGAAACAATTAAGTTCCTGAAAACAATGTTTAGATGCGTTTAAAATAGTTAAATTCACTTTAAATACTTGTAAATGTTGCAAAGCATCCTTTGAGAAACAAGTTTATCTTTGAAAAATCTTCAGAATTCCTCAGAACGCGTCCAGAAAATATTATTTTCTTGAGAATCCCTGAAGAAAGACCATAATAATGACGTAAGTGGTTCAAGATTTCAGTGGGAACATGCAAGGTATGTATCAAAACCGTTGTCAACAGGATTTATAAATACACCTTAATATGTTTTACCAGGCATTATGTTAATTCATAATTTTATTATTATATTCTATTCCATTGTGAACTTCTAAAGGACAAGGTGATAAAGAAAGCCCTATAAATTTCCAACTAGCCGAGTTTTAAATTTAAACAAATTACACGTTTATGACAGGCCAAATCAAATCAATAAAACTAGCTCAGAACTTTTGACCGAAAGGGCGCTTGAGGCCCAGCTTTAGTTTATCACGACCATTATGGCACACCAATTCCCGGTCTGGGTCGGTTCAGGAGCAATCAATGAGCTAAGCACGTTTTCCTTTTATGGCTGAATGTTACACCTTGCCTTGAGTGATTTTGAGTAAGCGAATCTCATTCGGGTGTGTGTTTTTTTCTGTTTTGCTTTTTCGACTACCTTGACTAAGTTTCGCGGGTAATTTATAAACTAATCTAAACGTAGGAAAGGATTAGAGTGAAAAATTCCATTTTACGTGCTTCAACTCTTTAGTAAGTATCCAACTTTAAATGTTCTGTGTCCGAATGAAGCTGTACACACGGGAGGTAAAACCGCAGACACAAACAATTAATCTGTCGCCTGATAAAGAGAAACATTAAGGCGATACAAGAATTCAGAGAACTTTTATTGACTATAAAGGGCTGAATATATAATAGGATAACGTGTTTATTGCCACATTAAAAATAGCGCTAATGAGTTAAGTCATTGTCCAGATTTTTACAAAATATCGCGCGAGATCATTTACGTGTTTTTTAACTTTTACAAAAATATTTCTATAGATAACCTTTAATATCTTAATTATGAATATTTAATACCAGTATGTTATAAAAGTTTAGATTTTTATCACTTGAAAATTGTTTGCATATAATATGTACATAGCTGTAAAAATCTATGTTGAGAGAAATGGGGGAATATATAAATATACATTTATAGAGAGAGAAATATAGAAACGACAGAAATATTTTACAGAGAATTTGTGGAAAGTCGCACACCTTCAAAGCGATCTATTGCACTTTCATCTTTGAAAAAATTAATTATTATAAAATCTCCTTAACATTAGAAAATTTTCTCTGGCTATTATAATTATAGAATAACATGAAATATATATCTACACATTTTTTCAATGAACTGATATCTATGAATTTGTTTCAGAGAATATAATCCTAAAATGTTTTTAATATAATGGTTTAGTTCTTTTATATCAATAAAGTCAATTATTTGTATTTGCTTGTATTTCAGTGCAGTACATTCCAAGAATATTTCCGAAAGACAATATATTAAACTATATTTACATTTAAAATTTTTTTGACATGTTCTATCTATATTTATTTCTAAAGCATAAAGTGATTAAATTTTCTTTGAATTTCGAAATAGAAATATAATATCAATTATTCAAGAATAATTAATATGTTGCCTAATTAATGGACTTAATAATAGACAAATATGTCTCTTTTAATTAATTCTTCAAATTTGTTTCACGTTAGTGAGAGATGACTTTACTCTTAGTTTAAAAGATTAAATAAAAATCTTGCACAATTTTAGGATCCAAAAATTAAGCGCGTTTTAAAATATTATAACAATGAAATAAGATTTCTGACTCTAATTAAAGGGATCATCTCAGGGAAAATTATAAGAACTTCATGAATGATATTGATTAACAGCTTAAATATGATACAAATTTATTATCTAATTAACTTTTTAGATAGTTAGAATTTAATATTCATCCAGGTTACTTTAATCCTATAAAATATTTGATAATAAATTATAACGAGGTGGATAATGCTATTTAAAGTTTACATTAAAGTTTATTATAGACAAAATGCTGCTTAAGAACAAAAGCAATTTAAGCACCTTGTATTGTACTCATCTCATACCCATCAACAAAATAGCTCATTAAACTAGTGTCATTTACAAAGAGATCGCTGTGATAATTTATAGTATCAAACTTTTACACTTATAATATTCAGATTTTCTTTTGAGTTAAAAGTTTGAAATGCGAAATTTTAGCCTTGGTAAGGAAGTAAATTTTTCTCTGCTAATCATAAAATTAACCAAATTTCAATTCTAAAAATTCTGGACCTTTAAATTTAGATTTCCATTATTTTAATTCAGATTTTTATAACAGTATATTTTGCTAATGCAAATCTTGTATACAGTATTTTCTTTCTACGGACCTATTCTCTACAAATGTCAAGTTACGCACAATAATAAACCTAATTCTGTGAATCACTAAATAAGTCAGTTTATCACAATAACATATTTATTTGTTCAGTTTCTACTTATTATGCACAATTTTGAACTTTTGCGAAGCTTATATATCTGGTAGGAAAGATATAATGAATAAAAGGATTGAATATCTGTCTACCTGGCTTACAATTAAACTAGAGGAGAACTAAACTCAAGCTGTTTTTCATCGTAAATATGAGTGATATATTAATATAGAGGATTGTTTGATGGTTTATAACGAGGAAAAAAAGAATTTTCATGTGCCAGTGTTCAGCATTCATAACATCTATCACAGCAAAAGAGGATCGGTTTCATTGTAGCCCTAAAAAATGGAAAAAACATTATATTTACACTACAAGAAAAAAAACCCAATTTAGGATTTAAACGAAAACATATGTCTCTATATGATACATTGTGAAAAATTTATATACAGATTAAAATTTATTCTTCTTAATTTTAATAAATATTTATTATTATCATTGTATTAAAATTTGACTTCGATCTTATTGAGGAAAATAACACATAGTTATTCACTCGTAGAATAGATTTATTTAGTATTTCAAACATCACAGTTACTCCTGTTAATCATTTTTGGTTTAAAGGACCTACGAGTTTTATAGTATTTGTATTCGAGATGAGCTCAAGTGCTAACTAGCAATGGAATAACTAGCAAGAAAAAATTAGAGATGATAATCTAATTCTAGGATTATTAGTTTAACATGCATCCAATTACACATTATTTACCTCACTTTCTGTTGCTTACCAGTAAAAATTACCAGGATTTTTTTATCCTGACAAAACTTTATGCTTCCTAGCATTTCGTTATGGAGAAGAAAGAAAATCTCTTGCTGATAGTTTCAAAAGAATGCTTATGCACTGGACATCAAATTATTTCTGTAGAAACGTCAATTCAATATAGTTGAGTGATTTGATACAAGATTGGGCAGCACTCACAACAATAGAATAAGAACAGCTGTTAGAAAAACTCTGTCGGAATGCATTTCATAAAGATTCAAGAGGTGAGCTGAGGATACTAGAGGAAAAAACAAAAGATAGGTCTTATGATCTCGAACTGAACTAGCAGTGATCAGAAACTGAACTAAACAGACTTGCTTGCTGAGTGGAATCTCTTTTTGATAGCACTGTGAGGACATAATGCAGAGGAGTATGAGTAGTGAGGAGTATGTGATGTATGTGAGGAGTGTTACTGCAAGAAACTTCAGTTCAATAAAGTCGAACTCAGTTAGGACTATGTGGAACAGTAGAGGAAGAACCTGTATATGATAAACTCTGTCAGAATGGCCTGCACACAATACTGAGATACAACATACAGAGATTAATAGTAGAAGGATTTGATTAAATGAGCAGGTGGCTCTTGTTATATATCACTAACTGAAATAGCGAATAATCAAGAACTGAACCAGATAGAATGGCTTACTGAGCAGAACTTCTTTTCAATAAAATTAGATTAAAATGCGATAGCAATTCCTCATAATGTGTACTTCATTCAGAAGTGGAGTTGTACTTTCATCCAAGTGGTACTTAAGATCGCAAGTATAGAAATATTTATTTTAAACACTTGGTCTTTGTTCACAACAAACTAATTACTATGTTAAGTTTATTTTGATCATGACCATTCTATAGTGGCATATTGAATGTACCCCTTTGACACCAGACTGCAACAGTACATGCTAAGGATAAAATAAAAACGATTGGAAGCTTATCTTTTTTTACTATTACTAGTCTCTAAGTAATGTTTGTGCGACGTTAAAGCTTTTATTGACAATAATTTTTATGACAACATTTAGAAGTGTGTCTGCATATAAAATTATTTTCGTCAAAACTAGGGGCTCCATATTCATGAATATTTAAAGTCAGTAATACATGGCAACAGCTCTAATCCTCCAAATACCAAAACAAAGGGTTTTATCAAAAAGACACGGGCATCTAAGATTCATACTCAAGAAGGTGAAAACTCCATTTCAAATGCACGCGCATACAAATATAAAAGTATGAATAAACGGGATTAAGTTTAATTACTGTAAAACAAAATTAAATTACTCGAATGTATGACGGTTAATTAAATTACATAACTGTAGAGAAAGAAATTGTTTCACATCTTTTAAAATGCCTATTCATATTGCATGTATAACTAATGCAGAAAATAAATTTAAATTACTTAATTTTAAACTATTATGTATTTTTTGTCATCTGCTGTTAGTAACAAACTTATTATTTCTATTTTGATTAATTTATTATCTTCCGCTGCATTTAATTCCTAGTTCCAAGGCAAATTTAACGAACTATCATTCTAAAAAAAAGACATTAACATTATTAAATCCTTTATTAAAGATAAATGTACGTTATTAAAATAGTATTTCTAATATTTTTAATACTCAGTTATCTTTTTAAGAACAAATATTCGATAGATAGCAAGTAAAAATATAATTAAATGTTTTGCTTGCGAACAAAACGCCTATTATCCGCCGATATTTAATGAGTTGTTTTTCCCTTAAATAAATACGCCAAAGGCTTTTAAGAAATATTTACTTTCATTGGTACATGTAGGACTTGACTCCCGTTTCGCAGAAATAATGAAAGATATGAAATGTAATGTAATAAGTGGCTTCATTTAATTTAATTAACTGAATTATATTAATCCCGTGCAACATATAATTTCTTATCCCATTGAAACGTTTCCGTCGATGTGAAATGTGCTCAACTAACTAAACAAGTGTTCTAGTTAAATAAATAATCTCTTGAAGCATCGAAAAATCTTTTTTGAATGCTTCACGTTGGGTTTCGGTCCGTGAAACGCAAAAAAGTAGGAATTTAAACAAACGTGCCTATTTAAAGGCAAAATAAATAAAAACGCTAAATTAACTCCAATTTATAATGAGATGAAGTTCGTCTTACTGTAGAACTCTCCAAAAACAAAGAAATTCTGAAACAGCCCAGCATTTAGTTTGCAAAAGCTGGTGGATGCACAGAGAATGCAGAAAAAACGATGAACGTTCCGTGATTTTTCTTGAATTGAGTGCTATCTGGTTGGGAGAAAACGGAAAGTTAAAGGTTGCTTATTTTTTAACGCTACAATAAACTTAAATGCATTTGAATGCTTTGCTCGTTAAAATCAAGTGCAGTTTATTCCGATTCGTAGACGCTATTCATGTCTTTCTCTCTATCCCCTCTTTCAATCGATTTCAGGCTCTTTTTTTCTCCATTTAATGCTAAGCCTTTGGAATTTCCTTCCCGATGCTGTATTGTTGCTTTTTCTCATTCTTTTTATCTTCCTCCACATATTATTAATTTTTCTTCAGCAAAAGTAACCAAAGCAGCTGGATCAAAAACGGCATGCATCTTACGCTATGCCTGTGAGGAAATATTTTCTCTTTCGAATTGCATTCTTTTTCGAGTTATTTTATCATTAGCTACTCTCTTTCGCAGACGTACATGATATGTCACAAAAATCATTGTTCTCGAATGATTTGTGAGATGACATTTAATAGCCTTTTATAGAATGGATGTTATTTACAGTAACATTCAGAATAAAAAACAGTTTAAATGCCGTTTTTTTTTTTCAGTGATGAAAGAAATGCGAATTTAGATTCGGATTTCATGGGTATGTGACGACAAATGCAAACTATTTCAACTATTTATTCGAAAAAATATTGTTATATTATGAATTTACATTTTTTCCAGCTATACCTTTAAAATATTTACTTCTTTAGCCAAATGAAACATTGATTACAGATTATTGTGATTTTATGTCTTATGGTAAACCAGAAATAGTTTAAATCATATCATACATATTTATTCATTTATATAATGCAGAAAAATATAATCTTTACAAAAAACATTTTTGTAATTTCCATGTAATCCTAAAAGGGGGAATAGAATATAGAACTGAAACACAATTTTTATTCTAATACTTGTGTAAAGCTAAAATAAACGTAATCCCAAAGATATTTGAAATGAATAGCAACTTTAAATCACTGCATTGTTTTATGCACTAGTTTATAAAATCTCTTCTGAGAGGGACATATTTTATTTATAATCTTATTTGGGATACATCAGCCTTAACGACAGGCAAATGATTTGCAGGATTCTTGGTAAGCCCTTCGTCTAATATTTGGTACGGGAACCATTAAAAACCACCACAGAAATGGTTGCCTTATATGTCTAAATGTATTGAAAGTATTACCATGTATGTAACCATATATGTATTACCATTGTCGTACAAGAAAATCGCATAACACAGGTTTTATTCACAAGTCCTGCTGGAGGAGTCTGAACAGATTTGATAATAGACTATAATTATATGTATTATTGATAAGAAGTTAGAAAAGTTTATGTAATGTCGAATCGTGATAATATTACTAATACAAAAATGCGGAATAAATAATAGAACATAACTATTTCCATCATTGAATAATCCTGGCAAAAACATTAAAATTGAGTGAGCAAGATTTAAAGTAATTTATTATATATTTGACTCTGCACCATAAATAATTTGTATCGACTATTGTTCTCTAAAAGAACAAAGCGATGTTGTATGATACACTCCAGCTTGTTACAATAAATGAAGAGTGATGAATCTTATAACTCCCTGCCATAAGTTACCAAAGATTTTACTAAAGTTCGCACATATTTGATTCCCGTGACTAAGACCTCAAAATCAATGAATATCTTGCATCGCTATGCAACATTTTTCACTTGAATAGTCATATAATTTTCTTGAATAGAGTCCGAATTTCCGTTTTTTCTAAGAGAAAGTAACAGGGTTTTAAAAGGGGTTTAGCCACGTCCTCGGAAGGAAATGTGGCGATAAATCTTTTCAGAGATTTTCTACGCAGCTCTTAAGTCTTTCTTCTATCTGAGGCAGGGAGTTTTGCGTAATAATCCCAGCAGCTTTTCAGCAACTATTGAATGAGTATGTTTTGCGAGTACCGATCCATAATTAAAATTTAAGGAGGAACTCTTGCGCCTTAACTTATTCAAGAGGAAGTAAATCGGTGTAAGAGAGACGGATTTCAGTTCTTTCTTGAATATAATGTGCTAGATTTTAAACAATGAATTTTCAAAGATGCCAGATTTCTCTTTGTGTCAGATAGATGTAGGTTTATTCAATTATGCAATACCTAGGGAAATATTTTTAAAGTAGGATATAAATTCTCCAGTCAAATATATTCTAATATCTTATTAAATATTATTTTTAGAATAAGTCCGTTATTTTAAGTTCGTCATGTGCTGATGTTAAATAGTTAAGTTTAATTAAAATTTTAACTATACTTTTCACTGTGAAATTATTTTGTGCCCCTTTATTAAATAGATATATATATGAATGTACTTTAGATAAGAACTTATTTAAGTATGAGTATGATAAAAGTATATCAGATTTATACAGATATAGCTTGATTCAAGGAATAATATCTATTACATAAGATTGTTCGATTGATTCTGTAAAATATATAGGAGGATTAATTTTTATGGTAGGATTTTAAGTGTAATAGAAGTGAATAATTTTTTAACCATGAAATTTATCCAATAACTGCTCATTTGAGAAAGCTAATACATACTTCGTTATTCCAGGTTCAAACTATATATTCTGTACACAGTACATCAATTCAAAACATTTGTAATCATGACATGGGTGAAACTAAAGCTAATTGAATGAAATATCATCCAATATATTATCCAGTGAGAAACTACCGCAAACGTAATCAAATCTCTCAGACTTTCCATGATTATCTTGTAAACAGTAATTGCGTGTATGGAAAAAGGATTACAGATTTTTTGTTCTTTCAAGATTCCTGTGTTTCATGTGCACAGCCTGAAATCAGAAAATGAGGAGCTTAAAGCAAAAATTCGATCATTCACTAATGCATTTAACGTAGGCGCTGTTATAAATTTTGCACTGACCACACAGGAAGGAATACGCTGCTAGTTTTTTTGCATACAGCCCTCGTCTATTCAGATATATTTTGAAGGTAGTATTGACAACTTACTACATACTACTTGCAAATTAAATAACTACCAGAAAATTTTATTTTAAACACGTTGTTCGTAATAATAATTTTATCTCAGTACTTGTAACATTCCAACTTGCAGGTAAAAATCTGTAGTTCATTCTAAGGACTTAATTTCAAATTCAACACGAAATGAAATTTTTTGCATTTATTTAGATAGTAAATGAAAGGTATACAATAAAAAAACACTATAAAATGTATCCAACCTAAATTACCCACCATTTTTCCTTCTATAGATTTTAATTACGGTCCCTTTCAAGGTGTATAACGCAACATTCAGAGTATTACAGATGTATTTTTTTAATTTAACGGGGTCCGAGATATAAAAATCCTCAAATTCTCGAAAAACAATTTATTGTTTAAAAAAAGTATGGTTTTTTTTTCAAAATGACGTTCAAATCATGTTTCTATCTTAATTAGAACAGGATATATTATTTTTTTGCTTTGCAACATTCTATTAGCAGCCAATCTTTGTTTAAACATTTAAATACGTTTTTCTGCATGATGGGTATTTTCAGCATTTCTTGTGTTTAAATTGTTATAAGATAAATGGTTCAAACTTGACACATGTCTTTTTCAATTATTTTACTTTAGTTTTGATTCAGCAAATTTGAAAAAATATTTACTTTTGAAAATATATTTTTAAAAAATAAGTTACATTTTTTATTTAAATTTTTCATTTAAATATTTTTAATTTATTTAAAAATCAATATTTTAAAAAATGCTGAATCCAAATTAAAACTTATATATTTGTGTTTAATTAAGTGAAAAAATTTTGGAATTTGACAAATAATATTTCAAGTTATAAGGATTTTAAATTACCCCACTTTTAAAAAAATTAAATTTTAAATTTTTAAAAATCTTTATGAGCAGTTTTATGATGTGATTTTGTTTACAAATTACAGGATTAACCATCACAAAAAATTTCAAAATTCTAATCCAAAAAAAAATTTTTTTTAATGTATCCTGGACCCCCTTAAATAGAAATTTAAATTACTGTGACATTCAAATGATAAATTAATGACCAGAAGATATAACTAATACATCTTATGCAATTCAGTTATGAAAATCTTAACTAATTTTTTCCTTCTTCTACTGTACAGGCACTTTGCCGTATGACATTAACCTTTTGTTCTTCACCTCGATTTACTGGCTACTTTATCATGGGAGCACCATAGAGGTGAGCCAGCACCACTATAGTAATAGTCTTAACACCCTCGCAATTGCAGAGCGGAACCATTCGTGGCGAAGCTTCAATCTATAGTGACTGAACTCACGGATCCTGAACCCTGAATCTACTGTCTCTTTACTCACCAATCACGTTCTTCCCTTCTACTCTTCTCTGCCAATTGGATTTCAGCTTACAGACGGCCAAGTCTTTCACCCACATAAGACCTGACAGCACCGTATGCTGCTTCACTTTGGGGAAGGAAAACTGGTGGATCCTGGAGCCGACCAATCAGATTACTCCATTTTTCTCTTCACTGCGTACTGGTTCCAAGATGACATTATCTGAAATACCTGCATTTGAGGGATTCATCCAGGGAACGCAGTTGACTCACATTTTCCTATGGCTGTATGCAGTGGCGCACCTAGGATTTAATCTAAGGGGGGGGGGCGAGTTGAACGATAAAAATATTAATAATGCAAATACAATATTCATAAGGCAATTTCTATTTCTTTCGGGGGGAGAGCCCCTTGGTCTACCCCCTGGGTGCGCCAAGGAGCTTATGGTGCTATGATGAGCCAGCATTACTCCCTACGAGGTAATTCGAGGTAATTCAAGCCTTATTCGGGATTTGAACCCAAGCCCACAGCGCGGAACAGTACGATATTAACCTCTATCTCATATGGACGGCATCTTACCTAATTAAGTTGTATGATAAACGTAATAATCACGATGAAAAAGAAATACCGTATTTTTTTGTTGTTATTTGCTTTGTTTGGTTTGCTTTTTTTACTTCAGGTTCTTGGGTCGTTAGATTGCATCCTCTGAATACAATACTCATTAAACTATTACAGTTTAAGGAAAAGAAAGTTGTTACGTTAAGCTATAGTACAAAGTACTCAAAACTTTCACTGTAGAAAATATGAATGTTTGTACATTTATTATTTAGCATGAAGAGTTTGTTTGATTTGTATATTCTGCAAGAATTTCTGATTTATCTGTGAAATCCTGTCTGGAATGAGAGTAGATCATCGGTAAATTGTAGTATTGGCATATCGAGTAGTAAACTTCTTATTACGATATGGAATTTTTAAACATAATCTAAATTTAAAACTGAAAATGATATTTACAATAATTTTTAAAAATCCCATTTTGATTATTTCCTCGTATGAGACATCTTAATTAAATGACTTTTAAAGTAGTTAAAAAAAGTGGGGAAGAGATTATTTTAAAAACTATATGCAATAAAATTTGTAGGCTTTTTTATACTTTATTTATAATCGTAGTATTAAATTATTTTGCGAAAAGATTAGAAATATTCATTTCGGATAAATTATCTGTTAAAATTTTCTGATTTAAGTTTGAATTTTTTTGACTGGTTCTATGTTTTATGGTGGACCAAAATTATGCTTTTTTTAGTGCTAATCTGCATCAAATTTTAAAGTAATCATAAATTCTGTAATAGAATAACATTTCAACTTTAATATTACCATCTAATTCCCTCCATTTTTTGTGCATAGAAGAAATTTTGGTTCATTTTGCCATTAATTCTTATTGTTTAATGAATTATTAGTATGTCAAGTAATGTTTTATTAAAATGAAAGCTTGAGTTTTCTTTTCTAATCCATTTCCAAGTTTTGACCCATTAAAAATCTATGAAATATAGTTCACAGTATAGAGATAAACAACAATTTTTTCTTTCTATAATAAAAATATTTAAAAATACTGTATGCTTGCATTTAGATTTTTCAATCTTTTAACTGCAAATAAAGAGTTATTTTCCTTGTTCAAATTTTCAATAAGCAATAGGCTTCAATATGCTTTTAGATCTATTTCAAATATTACATTTGTAATCTCATGATTGAATTTTACTTAATGCTTTATTCTTTCCGAAGTTATATATTTAATTATGTAAGTTTTAAATGAAAAGCTTTAAAGATTGTGAAACGTGATATTCTTATTTATAATGCAAGTTGTACGTTTCATTTGAATATTTGTTAAAGTTTCCATCATATTCCTCCCTCGGTATTACATTTCTTTGCTAAACCACTCGAAGATATTGGAAAACTAATTAGTTATGCGAATCGTCTAGAGATAATTACATACATTAGTGGGTAATGTTATTCATAAGAGAAGATTCTGTGTATTCAATAACCTTTTAACACTTTTGATGGGCACGCTACCCACAACATGAATATAAATTAAACCTGTAATGTCTCGACTAAGTAATAACCTGCTCCTTAAGTTTTCAAGGGTTAATATTTTAGCCACATTAAAACAGATTATGGAGAGTTATTAGGAGGAATCTTACTGGTTGTTCACTATGTACTATATTATATATTCGTATCACAGAGAATTTTGTAATAAAAGAATACATCATTAAAATAATGCATGCGATATTCACGAGCTCTAGGAATAATGGTTTGAGTGATTAAGTGCGAAATAAAATAAAAAAATTAACCGCCAATTTAGTAGACGTATAATACAGATAAGATAGTTTGTACTATATCAGCTACGCCATTACGACATCTGTGTATTCTTCAATCTCACAAAGTGTAACGTAGAGAATATAGAACTATAGTCCATAATGACTGCTTTCTTTGTTTCGAGATGTATTGCGAAATCTAAAATTAACCTTTTCATGCAATTCATTGCCATTTTTTATTTAAATAACAATTGCATACATTTTATAATGTTCCTGAATCAAGAGTAAGAAAGTAGAGAGCGTGTTACTGTTTGAGATGGGTAACTCAAATGGATGAGAAACCCTATTCAGCACTTGGTAACAGAACAACATATTTGAGGGAAAGCATAAAAATGCAGTAGAAATCATAGTCTCTACGATCCTAAGCTGAAGAATACAGGGTATCCAAAAGTCATGACTTATTTTTGCGTAACTACCCTTTAGAATTAAAAAAAATTATTTAAGTAGAAAGAACATCTCACCAAGTTTTAATATCAGTCATAGATTTCGATCATAGTATCATAGATTTCGACGTGTGCACCTTTTATAGCACGACAAACGTCTGAATGGTAATCCAGTTCTCTCCAAGTGTTTCGTAGCATATCAGGAGTTATTACACGAATTTCTAGAATGATACCCTTCTTCGACTCATCCACAGTTTCAATTTTTTGTCTGTACACAACAGATTTAATGAATCCCCAAGCAAAAAAGTCTAATAACTCCTGATATGCTACGAAACACTAGGAGAGAACTGGATTACCATTTAGACGTTAGTGGTGGCACTAAAGGGGCACACATCGAAATCTATTATACTATGATAGAAATCTATGATTGATATTAAAACTTGGGGAGATGTTCTTTCAATTACGATAATATTTTCATAATTCTAATGGGTAGTTCCGTAAAAATAAGTCACGACTTTTGGATACCTTTAGTCCGTACATCCTGTATTTTAAACATTCCTTATTATAGTTATTTACGTGAACTTAAAAATAATGAATTCCTTTTATGGAAACATGTTTAGATTAACAATATTTTGGGATACTTCAACTGAAATATGAAGGAACGTTCACAAGAACAAATATCAAGATCTCTCTCTCATAAAGGCAAAAGGATAAAAGAAATATTTCTTAAGTGGCAACAATGTAAAGATTTTGCAGAAATATGTATCGAATTATACTTAACTTCAACTGCAATTTAGAGTATGCGGAGAACTCCACTTATTTAAGATCTAAAAATAACTACCCATATTATATACACTAAGAAACCTTAAAAAAACAGTAGTTGATGGGAGCCGCTGATCTGCGGCTTGAGATACGTTAGATCGCACATGGTAAGAAGAAAATATAAATAAACTTGTAATAAATAGGTCCTCATGATAACACTTCTTACTTACTGTTCAAAAACGTGAAAGTATGCATAAAAAGAGGAAAAGATCAAATTTTTAAAGAAAAGTATTGAGGAATAAGTTTTTTTGATAGCGTTAGGACAAATTGAATCTGCATAAAGTGTAACAGCTTTGGGCTGTATTGACTTTTCAATGACCAGGATATAACAATTTTTTTTAATCAAAAGAATAAAATGAGGGAGGCATTTACAGAGAATGGACTCAAATCAAACTTAAAATGTCTCTAATGTTCTGTTATAAAAGTCCAAAAGAAAGACATTAAAAGATAGTAAAGTTAATGATTTTAAAATTATCGGCATAAAGAATTTAAGGACAATGGCCATCAAGAAAAAAATGAGACACAAGCTTAAAAAAGACTAAGATCCACCAGGGGTTTTCATGCCACTTTTGATCATGTTACACACATAAACACGATAAGCACAGTACCATACTTTCTCAAATAAGAATAAATAAATTAGAAAAGATGATATCTTTCAGTTCTCCGACAATTAATATGCAGTATTCCCATAATCAATGCACAATTCAAAGATATCCACTAATTTTCTTTAATTAAGATAGATAAATTAGAAAAGAGGATACTTTCAATTCTCCGACAGTTAATATCCAATATTTCAGCACTCAAAATGCAATTGAAAGATGTTCTCTAATTTTCTAAATAAATTAGAAACCGACACTTTTAAATATTCTGACAATTAATAAATGTAACTTGTTTTTACTAACTTGCATTTAAAGGAAAATTTGCAGTAGAAGATTCTCCAGCTAATACTGTCTCCAGCTAATAATTCCTATACTATATGTATTGTAGCAATAGAAACCCAGAACATTCTTGAAATAATTTTTTTAATCCATACTTATTATATTTCAAAGTTACTGGATAGAATTGCTAGTTAGATAAACTACTTAAGTTTTACATTTTGTAACAGAAGGGTCTCTATTTATAATAAATAGTAAAAACAAGCAAATGCACAAACATATACACACTATGCATTAATTATAAACATAACTAGCACATCACAATGTTTTATATCTGTAACTCAAAGTCTTTAGAATTATTTCATTTTAAAAATATCCAAACTTCCTCTATATCACTATTTATTATCATTAAGTTGCATATTCATTCAGGTAAATGGATGATCCTCATAAAGTTTACAAGGCTGTATACTCATAAATGCTAAGGACATGCGTGTCATTGAATGAACAAAAATTCAACAAAGCTGTATTCCAGAATAACAACATAAACATTAAAACAGAGATAGAAACTGCAATTTTGGCGAACCACTGAAGGATAATGCTATCATATCTAATCACTCGTACCGTTAAATTCTGGTTGATAAAGACATGCTTCTCGAAAGTGCAATTTACTTCTGTGTTCAATGGCTCAGATTTAAGCCAGGATAAGCATAATGAGATTTCACTTGGCACAAATTTCATAGATTTTTTTTACTTCGTTGCATAGTAAGAATCTTTAAAGTACCCAAGAGAAGCATTTAATAGAAAGAAAAATTGTGTGACCTCGCGAAATAAAATAAGTACTAAACTATTGCATGGGATATGTAAGAATATGAGAATAATAATAATTTAATAAAGTTTTGATAAAACACTTTTTCTGTTCCATAAAATTGCAACATCCTTATAGCGTAATGATTAATTTATTTGTCAGTGTAATAGTAATTGGAATTGCTGCTAAAATGTAAAATTGTAAGAACATAATATAAAATGTAATTGTAAATTGTAAGATGTGTGTTGTGTAATTGTTAAACGCAATAGTAAGTGCATTGGAGGCATATGAGCAAATTAATGCTTGAAATTAATAAAAAAAAGAATGATTTAATTACTTTTAGAAGAAATAATTATTATAAAAATGTTTACCAGTAAACCTGATTGTTAATGGTTTGTAATACAATTGTATTATGTATGTAATGTAATTTTTTAATGCAATAGAGCATTAAACAGTAGAAATGGTTGATGAGTGGAGGCAATCACAATGTAGAGTCACATAAAATCCGACGAATGACAGAAAGAGGCAGTTTGGTCATAGTACATTTTTTTATTCTTGGAAATGTTCCTGAACATCTTTTAACAGGATACCTCATTCAGAACAGTCCTGAGGTTGCCGGAAGAGCACACCATTAAAAAAAAAGAACGTAGAGTTAAGAGTTGTGCATGTTTCTCCGACTCGAGCAGAACACAGAAGACCCGCGAAAACCCAAGGTTCACGCCCTGAGTATGGGCTCGTGAACTTTTAATTGGTTAAATATTGACACCTGACTTTGACGCGTCATATGGGGTGATGATTTTCGATATAACTGTTGTCCGCACGTGGCTTTTAGGGGGGAAACTAATAGCTTAATTTGGTATGTCTAGTTCAAAAATGAATTGAGGGATAATTGTCTGTTACGGTAAGACAAAGTTAATGAAGGGGAAGGTTAATCGTTTCATATATATATATATATATATATATATATATATATATCTTAAATATTATGCCCTCCATTCTAGCATTTAAACTCCCTTTCCTAAATTCGATTCCCAGTAATATTAATTTATCGCTTTAAAACCCTTAGCCACAGAACTTCCTTTGAATCGCATAACTACATTTCTACACGTGTATATGTCCAAACTCAAGAGTGGGTTAGCTTCGCGGGTCTCTAGATCTGCTGACCCTACAAATAATAGCCATATTTTTTTTTTTCGCCCTCTCGCGTTTAATGTTGAAAGGTGATATTATTCTGAGCCGTTTTTCTGGAATGAACGGATGTATTTTCACGCTAATAAACGGTGTACTAAGAAATTTGGCCCGACTGCATTTAAATCTAATTTTTATTCCTTTCAGGCTGAGTTTAGCTCCAGCCATGCAAATATCAGCTCCAGCCATGCAAATATCCCTTTTAGGTAATAATTTAAGGACGTGACGTAATGGGGATATTACATACTTACACACACACACACACACACACACATATATATATATATATATATATATATATATATATATATATATATATATATATATATATATATATTAATAATAACGTTCCACCTTTAAGAATACACGCCTATTCTGAATGTTCCCGTTAACGTTTCAATAAAATACAGCCACCTATTTAAAATTATGACCTAAGAATAACCGAGCTAACCAGCTAAATTGTCCCTTAATACACGTGCTAAGAGTAAGTTCAAAACAGGATGATGCAATCGTTCTAGAAGCTTCCACGATATTCCATGAGATCATCCGATTTCTGACACGCGTGGTCAGATGGGTCCCAATAACCAATTAAAAGTTTTGGCGCTCTGGCACTGAACTCTACTTAAAAGTGTGAGCAAGTGCTTCTTCGCGGCTTTTGTTCCGTGCCTGAAATTTTATATTGCCCCGTCCATGCACTCTCCTGTCCTTTGTTAATTTATCGCGCTGCGTCTTTTCTCCATCCAACAATGTGAAAATTAGTGAAATAATCCGGAGGGCCCAGAATTGTACTGTTTGTGTGATATAATACTTCAAAATTCGTCAAAACGCTATCATTATGTTTATGTGTGCTGTACATCTTCACAGTGAGTGGGCAGAATTAAAGACAGTGTTAAAATTCCGTGGATAATTCCTCGACTCGACCCAGCTGCGTGGGTATGGCATATATATATATATATATATATATATATATATATATATATATATATATTTTTTTTTATATATACAACCTTTTTCCAGAAAGTTCGGTGAATGACGTCATAGTTCTCACGGTTGTAAGAGTTTGCAACCTGCGCATACCGTGCCGGACAGGTGAAGACTTGTCTGAACCAGTTCCTGAATGGCGGCGCTGCGAGTTAGCTTATCGTGTGGAAACAGTTCATTGTAGAATGAAGGTGTTGTGCGCTCGGTCTAAATTCAAAATGGATCAGCGAACGAATATGCTAATCTGTTTCAAACTGCGAAAGAGACTCATGAAATGCAGTTTACGAAGAACGTGCTGTCACCTTGAAGTGCGTGTGTGAGTGATTGATTTAAACGCTTCCGAGAAAGGCGGGACATCTCCCCGAAGATTCTCCCCGAAGTGGTCGTCCTGCAACTGCATGCACCCCGGACATCGTACAGAAAGTGAAGGAATTGTTGGCCAAGGATCGTCGTGTGATAGGTGCGTATGATAACAGAGGAAGTGGGAATGGGTCGTGAGATGGCCCATCTCATACTAACTCAGGATTTGGGTAAACGCAAGCTTGACGACTCCCGACGCTCCCGACTTGCGCCCCACACTTTGACGCCGGAACAAATGCAAATTAGGGTTGACCCCTGTGGAGAATTCATCGACATGACGGATCGAAACACAAATTTCCTGAAAACCATTTTAACAGTCGACGAGACCTGGTGCCTGATTTACGAGCCGACAGCAAGCGCCAGAGTATGGAGTGGCGGGGTCCAGGGTCGCCGAAAAGCAAGAAGGTGCGAAGTGAGAAATCCCTCATCAACACAATGCTCGTGGTTTTCACCGACTGTGAGGGTCTCATCCATAAATAATTCCTCCCTCAGGGCACCACGTTAAATGCCGCTAAGTACGTGGATATACTGAAACGTCTGCTGCAACGTATCAATAGGATACGCCCCCAGTACGCCAAGCAAGGCAACTGGGCCATGCTTCACGACAATTCCAGGCCACATACTGCCTTTCTGGGGCAGCAGTTCCTGGCCAACAGGCATGTTGTGTCCCTGAATTACCCAGCCTACTTCCCAGGCGTGTCTCCCCTGGACTTTTTCTTGTTCCCCAAATTGAAATTAACCCTTAAAGCCATAGGTTTTCGGACATTTCGGACATCCAACGTAATGCTACGACCCAGCTGAAGGCCATCCCTAAAGACGACTACGCCAGGAGTTTCCAAGACTTGTACAGCCGTTCCCAGATGTGCTACCGGGATGACTTCGAATGACAGTAACAGCTGTTTCATGTAAGATAACAATCCATTTTAACTATAGACACATTCACCGAACTTTCTGGAAAAAGGTTGTATATATATATATATATATATATATATATATATATATATATATATATATATATATATATATATATATATACATATATATATATACATATATATATATACATATAATATATATATATATATATATATATATATATATATATATATATATATAATATATAATATATATATATATATATATGTGTGTGTGTGTGTGTTTGTGTGTGTGCCCGTAAGCAAAGAAATGAATTATTCCCCATTATATTTCTTTCTTTACTCTGTTTGGAATCAAAATTATTTAGTTTACCTACAAGCCATGTAACTATATATTTGTTCAGGATTCTACACGAATATAGAAAAAAATACCACTAGAATACACAAAACATTCTCATGAAACTACATATGCATTGCAGTCATACCAATGTGTTTGACTACAATGTGTGTCTGAAGTCAATATGCTTCTTTTAAGAATAAATTCTCTATTTAAGATTCAGAAAATTTAATTACCTTTATTATCGTAAATAAAATATAACATTCAATTTTTGGAATTGTACAGAACTGTTTTTTCTGTTTTTTTTTTGTAATACCACACTTACATACTCATAAAGGCATAATCATTTTAAAGTAAGCTGTTTGAAAATAATCGAAATTCACTACTTTCACATTTTAATATCCTGTCTGAGAAATAATATCACTGTCAATATGCAGCAAGTAATACTCCTGCCGTAGTGAAATTTGAAGGATTTGTATCTATAATGAAGGCTTAGAAGATCATATATCAATTCATATGACTTACATGCATGCAACATACTGCATTTTATCTCCCGAACGCCCTATTTCTCTACGAATACGAGGAAAAAATTGAGGTGTTTTTCTGTGAATTTAAACCTTGTAGAGCGAAATTTTCTTTTTCATGCCATCCATTACGTGAAAAATTGAACGTTTTTTCGATGAATACAAATTTCTCTTTCGTTGAGGAATTTCTTCATCATTTATTTACCTCGACTACAAACTCCTTACATCATAATAAAAATTTTGTTCGAGGTTCAAAAGAAATGATGGTTGTGAAGTCATAAAAGCGGAAAAAGAGATATACTTCATCTCAATAGTAACTAATCGAAATGCTAGAGAAATTGTGACTCGGAATCTCTAGGAAAAGCAAACGAACTTTGAATCAATATTAAATGTCTAGATAAACAGAGCGAATGTTTTGATTGCACCATACTATTCATTAATAAAAGATTTCTTTGACTTTCAAAGTAACTTCATTGTGAAATTAATTTAATTAAACATTAGCTAGCGATAAATGAAATATTAGTTTTAAATAGAAGAGTTGGACATACTTTGATCAAAGCCAATTTCATTTCAAACTTAAATTTTAATCTAAAAGCTGTAACATAGTTCCCAATGTTCATTACAGAAAAACGTTCAGTTCCCGAATTTAAAACAACTCCCTTTTTATAATTTTCTAATTCATCCCAGTGGTAAATCGCTATAAAAGTATATTTGAAACTTTTCACCATCTTTTACATCTTTCATTTAACAAATAATTTAATATAAACTCAATTAGAAAATAAATGATACAATAATTTAAGAACATGTTTACAGAAATATTCCAACTCTTCTTATTATTCTTATTATTATATAAACAATTTTAAACTGATTGATCATTAATATGAGTGATTAATATGGTGATTAGTTTAAAGATATAGTAATATATATTACTGATAAGACACTATATCCAATATTTTTTTCTGTTTACACTCAGCATTTCACATTCCTGGGGATAAGGGAAACAACATTCACGTGAAAGGGAATATCTGCAATTTATGTAATCTCCCAAAAATTAATTCTTAATACCGTTTAAGCACTTAATCAAGAAGAGTTAAACAATACATTTTTCAGTTTCACTTTGTTTTTTGAATTTAAATTAGAGAAAAATGATGTGGCTCAGCAAATGCACACACACAAATGGAGAGAATAATGAAATAATAAATTGATAGGATGTTTACAGCATTTAAATAGCAGTAAAATTATTATTTATCAAACTCAGATGCATGAGGTTCAGTGCTTGGTCTTAAAAACTTTAATAGGTTTAGATTATTACCAGATTTTCCTAAACTTCACAGCAGTATCTCTCTATGTACTGTTGTGGAATTGAATGTCACTAAACTCGAGATCCAATCATTTTTATTATATATATATATATATATATATATATATATATATATATATATATATATATATATATGTGTGTGTGTGTGTGTGTGTGTGTGTGTTGGTTAAAAAAGATTCCATGTATCTTATCGATAAACCGCCAGGAAATACCCAAAATCACGAATGAATATGTTTAAAAAATGAAAGTGTTTAAAAATGTGTCTTTTATAATCTATATACTCTATCACATCTTTTTTTTTCAAAAATACCAATAAAGACGCCAGGAAATACCCAAAATCACGAATGAATACTGGTGTCTTCTTTCCAGAAACAGGTATTTCTACCTAAATGTCTCTCTTTACATTTAAACGGGAGGTCGCATAATCGATTTTATTACTTATCCGTTTTCTTTTAAATAGTTATCCCGAAATTTACATTCAGTCAACTTTGCATTAAAAGTATAAAGCTTATCATGAATATAAAACATTCTATTTCACTTGCGCCTCATATCTTTGCTCTAAGAGCCAACAATTCTGGAAATATTTTTAATTTTATTAGTTGGTAAAATACTGCTCCCTCTGCGGCAAATTTATCAAATCTTAACTCACATAAATCGATTAGCTAAAGAACAGATACGTAGCTTAAAAAAACTGTTGATGTCAGCAGAGATATGCTTGATATTTACTGGCCGTAATTACTACTGATTGGTTAGCTACATATATGGTACCATTTATGCAATGCGTCATCTTAATTACAGTTTAACGCATACAACTAATTTGCTAATTTATGCTTGTTTAAGTACATTGTCCTACCCTTTTGAATGATAATGGATAGTCATTAGTATGTTTTTGCTGTTTAAGTACCGATGAACCATTTATAGATTTTTACGCGAAATAAAGGCGTGCATCCACAAAGTAATAATGGTATTTAAGACTGAGTTAAATTAGATATCCAATAACTTTCACAGAATTGAATAGTAGAAATAATAAAAAATGCATGCATTTTACAATTATTTCAAATGTTCTTAATTTATGAGATCGGTTTTGTATGAGAACTTGTCTGTTTAATAACATATCCAATAAGTGAATGTAACAATTTATGAGAACTGTTTAAAATTAATTGGAAAGATTTTCCTCTTAAAAAGTAAACCGGATACGTTTAAATTTAAAAATAACGTTTTACTTGAAGATAAATTCAACTGTCTATTATTTAATTTTAAATATTTGTATAAAACCATAAAGAAATATATGGGTTTACCTAAGTAAAGAATTAAATAACAAGAATTAAGTAATATATATTATCATTAATATATTTCGTTTAGAAACTGAATTATTTTCCTATTTTTCTGTTTTGTTTATTGCTCTTTCAGGATTATTTAAGTGCATTTTTTCAAGTAATGGGAACTTTTTTATAGCTAGTGAACATTTCTTGAAATTTTATAAAGCTTGAATGCTTAAAGATAAAAATAGAGTAAGCAACTACAGGAAATTAGTATTAAAAATTTTTAAGCTCAATTTAATAAAAAGAAGGCTCATGTGTTGTTTAGAAGCCTGGAATTTAGTGCATCTCTATTCCATTTCAAAACTACGGTAATCAGTATTCTCAAGTGGTTAGATTATTTTGTACTAAGTGTTTAGTTTATTGCTTAAACTGAAACTAATCATCTGTAAATTTCTCTGCCTAATATATTACACAATATTTTATCGCCGTTTTAAACGTACATACCGGGTGAGTCATAAATTCGTGCAAAGTTCAAAAATTCATAATAAAAGAAGCAATGCTCGGAAGTTTTTTCTGTTTGCGCCAATAAGATCAGAGGGACATTGGATTTTTTTCCATGTAAAAAAAAAGTTTCTAAAAGTAACCGAAAGAGGGCGCTCACACGTCATACTGAGACGTTTTATGCAAATCAGGCAAACTCAAACAGAAAATCAAACAGATCACAATAACATGAGACTGTGCATTTATTTTAGAGTAAGAGATGTTCAACATTACTAGCAGCACAAGGTAATAGGCAAGTGAGGCGCATCATTAAGCCCGTTATAGCGGATTGTGGCATCGATGGCAGCGACTGTCTGTTGAATGACATTTTTCAGTTCCACCAAAGTGGTTGGGGACCCCGGAACAAACGAGACTTTAAGTTTCCCCTCAACTAAAAATTTGCGGGGATCAAGTCTGGAGATCAGGAGGGTCACTGAACCTTACAACCGCGACTTATAGAACTCGGTATTCAATGAGAGATTCCAACAGGAACGTCTTGAAATGTGGGGCGGGGCACCATCCTGCATGAATTCAACAACAGATAAAGCATGTCTTCCCTGCAATGCAAGCTTAACGTGGTCACGCAAAAGCGCCCTCTTTCGGTTACTTTTGGAGACTTCTTTTTACATGGAAAAAATTCCAATGTCCCTCTGATCCTATTCGCGCAAACAAAATTTTTTTCCGAGCATAATTTCTTTTATTACGAATTTTTGAACTTTTCACGAATTTATGACGCACCCGGTACATACACTGGTAAAAGGGCGAAGAATAATATTTTTAAAATGCAGTTATGCACATTTTGTATCATAGCAGCAACTTCAATTTCATATAACAGCATTAAAAAGAACAAAATATTATTAGAAAAACAAAATAAGTTTTAATCGATTAATTTCTAAAAAGACTGCAAATCTCAGTCTACTTAGCCCTCAAGTAGCAAAAAGTGACCGTCAAGGTTCACGCTTTTAACCAACCAACATTTCTAAAATTGTTTACTAATAATTATATCCTTAGTCACAAACAATAAAATGCCCAAACTGTACGTTCGAGGCAGGTGTGGCATAGATATAAGTTTCTGTAAATAGCCTAAGAAAAATTTCTTTAAAAATCTTTAAAACCCTTCGAGGCGTTTTCTAAAATTTATTTAAAGCTAGGAGAGCAAATTTTGTACTGCTATATTGCTGAATTATAGAAAAAATTAATTGAACACGTTTATAAAGAATTTTGTTTAGAAGCAATTCACAAGATTTAAGATAAATTTTGGGATAAAATTTTATAAGAATTTCAAAACATAATATGGTTGTGCAATATGGTTGTGCTACCGAAAATTTTCCGCACATAAGCATATGCTGTCAATGTGTCAGATTCTTACTGTGAGAATTTATTTAAACTTCAGGACCATCTTTTCACGACAAATTTTTACCTGGCAGTTTCCATATTATTCTAGGAAAATAAAAATTACAATTCCTTTTTCACAATTGGAAAACAACTTAAGTTATACGTTAAATTTCATGACAAAATGGTGGATTTATATTCTCATATTATGACCCTTCACTGTTTTCATGATTTTACTTAATACTGAACACACTGTTTAGATACGTTAACCACATATTTTTGGAAAATCTAAAATTAATATTTTTCTACGTGATGCTAAGAAGCGAAGAAACTGTTGCAAAAAAGAAGAAATATTTTTATGACAATTTTCTTCAAACTACATTTACACTCATGTCCATAAATTAAGGATAATACCAGGTCCGGCATATAAAGTTTCAGAAACAAAACAAACGTGACAATCCTTAAAAAATAAAATCCGTAAACAATCCTTAATTTATGGACATGAGTGTATTTATTTTAATACCACTTTTATTTTCTCTCAAATTTTGTTAGCTTAAAATATGCCATTATCTAATCTATATCCTCAAGGATGTGTATGATGAACGTCGTTGAGTCATCCCAAATTTTTAAAAGAAATTGGAACATTAAAACCTACATGTTTTCATAAATTTACCTTCAATTTCTCCAGCATAATTAATATTTTTTTCCAATCAGCAAAAGTACTTGTTACAACTTATTGTTTTATAACCTTTTTTTTTTTACTTTTAAGAATTTAGTGCATCGGTTAATCTAAAAAATGTAAATGAACTGGGTCAAGGCAATATAAGCTTCAGCTCTACATAATAAAACGCGCTTAAAGATCTGTCTTACACTTGAGCCATTTTAATCTCTTCTTTTAATACATAGCATCATATCGTTTTTGTTTAAATAACCCAATAGTGTACACTGGAAAGAAATAAATTCTGTCAAACCTATACCTGTCTTATTTTCAATGCCTAGTTAAACCAATATAGTCTAGCGATGTTGTTAACCAATTTTAAGCTTCTTTTCTTTTCTAGCAAATATTCTAAACTTTAAAACTCATTCTAAATTTATAATCACGTTCCATATACATTTAAATCTACTGGGCAACAAAATTTATTTAAAATTGCTTTTTAACATAAAATATTATTTTTTATCACCCGAATGAGTTAAAATGGATCGTTTAATGAATTTTGTAGGATCAATTTTAAATTTTGATTAAAATTAATATGCCATATAATGAAAGACCAAACGAGAAAAATATTTAAATGGATAATATATTTATCACTGCATATTCCTAAATTTATATTTATAACAATTTCAAAATCTAGATTGCTTGGTAGTGATAAAAACAGGTCCTAAAGGAAAGGTAAAGTATTAGATCAAAAGAATTAGATTCTCAATTAATTAATATATGTTAACTCCTCTTCAAGTTTAATGAAAGAATTATATATTTTCAACAGAAGATAAATTGAACCTATATAAAGCTGCAAAGCAACTGCTTGATGTAAAACACCTTTGAGTTACTAGAATGCTATTACTTTATTTTGTTTAGAATTAGAAGCTCCCCCAGAAAAGGATCTTAAAAAAAAACTTGTCATAAACTTACTTTCACTTTCACTTATATTTTTGCATTACTTTTTCTGGTTTAGGAATGGACTTATAGAGAATATAGCTCACTTCTAACCAGACTTGGGTGTATATAATTTGAAGTGGCACTCTAAATGAATTTGATACATGATTTTGATACACAGTTTATACATGAAACAATGTTTATTGAATTCGTTGCACATATAGAATTTGCTTTTACAGCAATAAGCATACGTACTACGTGTACGGAATATATATATATTAGCATTCAATAAAAATACACTTTGCCATACTCACAAACCAGCAGTACTGCCACGTAAACTTTGGGCCCCCTAAGCACTAGCGCAGGATAGCACCTGGAGCTGCTTTCCTCGTAGCTCCTTTAACTCGCTTATCTATCAACCTTAAAACCTTTTTTCAACCTCCTCACTTAATCAAGCTGCTTGGTATTTATACCAAGCGCGTATGCCTAAATTAGCATATCTCAAGCAGCTTCTTTCATTTATTCACTCAAAAGTTCGATTCTTGTGAATCGAATCTTATGTATACCTTACAGACTTTTATCAAGTTCCTCTTCAATTAATTCTAGAGTAATAAATTAAAATTTTGCTGTTATAAGATGTGCCTAATGCGTTTTACAAGAACCCTTTATGACTTTAATGACTTTATTTAAACTGATAGCAAGCGAATTCTATTAAATGTTAAATCTTAAAGATAGTCATTTTAGTGTAAACTCTCATGGATGTTGAAAAATGCTCATGTCAATCGGGTTGCCTTATACATACCTTTCATCACTCCGGCGGACTTCTCAATCCTGGCTATGTCAAAGTTCAATGATTCCTTATCATATTTTAACTAGAAAAGGGTGAAGCAAACTTACATTCCAAAGTTTCATCCACTTCTTTGAAGTTTTGGGTCTTCAGTAATGATGTGGGAAGACGCATGACGTGCTTTGGGTGCATATGGTGTTTTGGAGGAAACAGTGAATGCTTCACGTTATTTTACAACTGGAAGAAGACACCTTTACACCATTTTGATACTCATTAACCAATTCAAGACTAAACATTCCAACAAGATTGGGCTTCCATTCATCAAGCAGATATCGTCAGTCAGTGGTCTGGGGGATAGAACCCTAAGGTGTTTTATTGCAATGGCGTTTCTAATCACCTTACTTAAATCTTATAAACCGTTTATGACTCATGTGAGTGGGATATGTTAGGCACCATTATCCCCACCTCCGAGGAGAGA
The DNA here is from genome assembly GCA_907164885.2 of Dolomedes plantarius. Taxonomy (NCBI): domain Eukaryota; kingdom Metazoa; phylum Arthropoda; class Arachnida; order Araneae; family Dolomedidae; genus Dolomedes; species Dolomedes plantarius. The sequence continues at coordinate 140,252,267 of OU015501.1, forward strand.
AATTTAAATTTATTTAGTGTCGGTCGGACAAATGTGTCAACTTTATTCTTCCTGTTAACTTCAAGTTTAAGCACATTCTATATATTAAAGAACACAGGCTACACTAAATGCATGGTATACACTACTAAATACCGTACTAAATAAACGGTAAACCAATAGTACATTAATAAAAATTTACAAGCTTTTTTGGGTTTATTCGTAAATATCCTGTGTGTTTTTTTCGTTATTTATCAAGTTTTAAAACTTATAAAAATTATGATTTAAAAATATTTTAAAAATTTATTTTATTTTTAAAAAATTTCTGCGGTAAACATAAGTAAGTCTCTAGACGTTTAACAATTCTTTAATAGTAACAAAAAAGTTTAGCTAATGAGGTTTAAATGACTAATGAGTCACCAGTTAAATTACATACTAGAAGATAAATGTTAGGTTATGAATATTTCGACTTGGAAAGAACTATAGCATCATAAAAATATATAGATTTACGAATATTTCAGGCTTTCATAACCCCAAAATATCCCAGTCTCTACAATGCAAAAATCTCTATTGCCTTACAGTATGATGCAGAAAACTCTAAAATCAATATATAATTTGAATATGAAGGTTTCATTCTAAAATGCTTTCAAAAATTAATGACTAATTTAAATTTTTTATGAGATGGATTTATTTTTACAGTTTTATGTTTCAATTTGATCATCATGAGGTGTAATATTAGTTGAAATGTCGAATACTTTTTGAATTATGTGCTATGTCCCAGAATTATATTTGGGATTTATTACAGAAGTTTCATTTTTATAAATTTGGAAAGTGGAGAATGAACTAATCTCATAGTAGTGCTAAAAGTCATATTGTAATGTGTGGACTTAGATTATCTCTGTCAAGATATATTACGCTAGTCTGCAAATAATATAAATCATAGATAATTAGTGGTAAATATTACTAATGGATATCACGGCATTAACTAAATATTGGAGGTATATTCCATCGTAAATTAATTATTTACAATATTACAAAGGATCACTGGAATTGCAACAGGTAATCTGTTTTATTTTAATAATACTAAAGTAGTACTTATTTTACTGTTTTATATTGATAGTTGTAACTTCACTGTTCTTTTAAAAATAAGATAAAAGAATGTGATTCAACAACACATATCTTTCAATTTTTTTTCTTCGCTTTGCTGTAAGAGACGTAGCAGACATAAAACTCAATTAGATTTATATTTATTAAATGAAAAACTAAAATTGCAAAGTAGTTATACATGCTAACATAAAAGCTAAGCTTCTCGTCTAAACTTTCAAATATGCGTTCAAAATTATGCAATTAGGCTTTAACTACGACTTTTTCATGTGAAATACCTCCACAAAGACCCCATAATGATGAATGAAGCCAATTCTAATGATGCAATGGAGAGTTCTAATGATATACCATGTTAAGATTTTTTTAAATCTAAAATCCTTAGTTGTCAAGCTTTTATTTTTATGTGTCTCGTAGTGTTTGCTTGTCTGTGTTTCCCACATAACAAATGTAAGTTGTATTTAATAGAAGTTGTTAGATTCTGACATGTCTTACTGCTGTTTTTTCTTGCCTTGAAGTTTACCAGATCCGCTGGAAATTTGTGTTATTAGGTTTGCAGCTATAAATAAATGACATGTAAGCTTGATTGAAAATGGCATGTAAGCTTGATCATGTTGTTTATGTTTATAAGAGGCTTCCTGGTAACATTTTTAATATGTAAATCATATAATCTAATTCAGTTTATTAAGAGAGTGTACTATTTTAGAATACTACCAGTTCTTTGAATATAATTTATTTACTCGTGTAAGGAGATTCTCAGTAACATGTGAACCCTCTGTGGGGAATTGATAACTTATTTAGAGAGACCTCCGTACTTACAGAAATTGAAAGGGGGGGGGGTGAGTTCAAGGGTCTGTCGAATTTAATATATAGTTTCTTAAAACGAGCCTTACGTTAAATAGAAGTTATTTTAAACAAGCTTCAGACAAAGGATGTTATAAATAACGATGAAACAGGGAAATTTTTAGATAAAAGTAACAGTAATCTCAATAAATATTATTTAACTTTTGCCAACGATGTGAAAAAAAATTTACGTTTATTAAAAAGACTATCCGTAGTTTAATAGGCGTTCTTAGAGAAGAAAAGTTTTATGTATACAAAAACCAAGAAAGAATAATCAGGCGTTTTAAAAACCGTTGCCAAATTGTTCTTGATAGGATATGCTCAAACTTCAGAATTTTTCTTGGAAGAAGTAAAATGAGATGGTAAGGGGATCTTTTTGGGGCAAACTTATCTAGGTTATTTTATTACCTAATAACACACTAATTTTACATTGGCTAGTATAAAAGAATTTTTTTAGTAAGGTTTAATTTAGAAAACTTGATTCTGTACTCATGTTTTAACCTCACATAGGCTGATACTATTTCTATATTTCTTCATACATGGGGTACTTTATAGACAGCTTTTGTAAGGGAGGGAATTTAAAATGCAGTCAAACCCCGTTATAGCATACCCGGTATATAACAAACTCACGGATATAAAGAACGAAAATTTTGGTACCGCCGTTTTCCTATTGTATTTAATGCTAATTTATCCTTTTATCGTGAACCTCCGAAATCTTAAGAATCTGCTATTACGTACCTCTTTTTCATTCTACAGAATTTTTTTTCATTTTTAAACTTTTTAAGAATGCTGAAGGTGCAACGAATGTTGAGGAAGCAAAGAATTTTGAAAAAGAAGATGATGAAGATTGACCGATCGCGATGTGGATAGAAAAGCACAAAATTTCATCATTCTCAGATTGTGACATGCAATTGTTCGAAACATGCAATGATGAAGTCGTTGCATGTGAAAATACGGCTGATGAAGATATTATGGAAGAAATTAAAATGAATCTGTCTGAAATCGAAGATTCTGCTTCTGATGCTGATGAAGAGGAACACATAAATGACGAAATCCCCACCATCTCAGGTGCTACAGCAGCGATGCGTGTAATTAAGTTTTTGTCTACACAAACATTGGAAGAAAGGCTGTTGGAGTCATTTGATGTATTCAACAAAGAAATTCATAAAATAACGAAATCGGTATCACGTCAGCAGTAGATTACCGATTATTTCTGTATCAAAACAGTGAGCAACAATTAAAGGTAAAATTAATTTATTTCCGGTTGTCTTCATTTTTAGTTACTTTAATTAGTATTGTATCAGTTTAATGTAATCTATTTTGATCAGTTTAATTCATTAATTATCATTTTTAATAGATTTTATCATGTTTAATACATCATTATTGAATATACATAGCAATTAATGAGTTATACATTTTGCGAACTCAAACATTTTTATTATCGTCCAGATATAGCGATCGAAACCTTTGGTCCCTTGAAATTCGTTATAACGGGGTTCAACTGTAGGCCTTTAATCACATTTAATTGCGTTTCTTGAAAATTAATGAATCGTTTCTGAATACAGACATCCGTTGCATTCAAAGAGTTCAAAAATCAATGATTTAAAATTCGGAAAAAAAAGATTTGCGTTATTTATCGAAGTGGCAAAGTACACACTTAAAGATGTTTTGCAGTCATACATCAAGGTGAGTGTCGACCAGTAGCTCCGAAGCCTTGAACGCTACTGATATTGAGGATAAGAGTTTCACTCTCAACATTTATAGTAGTGAAGATGTAGTCATGCAAACCTTTCAACATTTCCCTGGCAACTAACGGGATTTAAAAACCTTTCCCTGAAAAAGTTAAAAGCATTCTCCCCTGTGGGCGAGAGCCTTTGCAATGCCAAGCAGTAATAAAATACTTCTCTCGTAGAAATCGTTCTAAGGGAATGAACAATCGATTGTTTTACATGGAAGCTATAGAGAGCTCTCAAAAATCTGATTTGCATAATAGAGAGAAAAAGTATTTTGGCTATTTTTTAAAATGTAATTGAAAAATGTGTTAATAAAATTAACAGTTCTTTCTACTCAGAGAACTCACAAATTCAAATTATCGAAAATATTTTGCTCATTTTTTTAATTCAAAAATATTTTTTGTAAAATTTAAGTATTTTTTCTAAACTTTGCATGCATGTACAAAAAAATACTTTCTTAGTATAAGATCTTAAACCGACTGTTATTTAATTATTACTTTCACGTTGTAATGATAAATATTCATTATCTTATATCCTGTGAAAATTAACTACAAAAATTTTAAAAATTTTGAAAATGACGCGCTCTTTATTGAAACGTCTATTTTTATACGAAATATATTGAAAATATACGAAATATATTGTATGAAATCACAGCGGGGAATGACAGCTTCCCGCATTGAAATCTTGTTTCTACTGCCCTGCACAGCGCCCTCTACCACCTTCGCGCGGCGTTTTATATTCGTCCCCTCTAACCCCCTTTAAATTTTGGCCAGGCATTTTCCTATCACCCTATATATATATATATATATATATATATATATATATATATATATATATATATATATATATATATAGATATAGATATATATATATATATATATATATATATATATATATATATATATATATATATATATATATATAGATAGATAGATAGATATATAGATATATATATATATATATGTATGTATGTATGTGTATGTATGTATGTATATAAACGTATATATTAGGCTCAAAGACCGAAAACGCTCATTGAGTGAAAAAATACATCCACAACGCGTTATTCACGTTATGGCACTTATAAAAATAGCCAAAACGCGTTGTGGCTAACTCAGAAAGATGACAATACGAAATTCGCGTCGTGGCTCTCATGATATTTGACCACTGCATGTTGTGGTCATTTAGAAGATCTATAACGCGTTCTGAACGTTAGCCGATGCAACCACGATACGCCGGACAGGTTGCAACTTGTAAACTGGCCCATTGCAGACGCCCGTCGACTTTATGTTCATTCTTGAATGCCATTTGCAAGTGTGGACATCTGTGCGCTAATCATGGCTAGTAAAAGGAACATATTTTATGATAAATATAGTCAATGAAGACAAGTACTGATCGCAGTTTTTTAATCAGTGTCGAACAATACGAAACGTTACTTAAAGGAACAAAACAGGCTGAATTTCTTATAAAAAACATCTAATCTCTATCGATAAAGCTCTAACGTCGTCTTAAATGATATGATACCTTAAAAATTGGTGGCTGAAAAATTGATTAAAAGGATTCCGTTATCTGTGGAGAAAGCAACGAGAATGAGAGATGTGGTGCAAATGTTACTTGTAAGCTCTGTGTAAGAAAGAACAGCATCAACGCTGAGAGAGATTGTGCCAAATTCGGCCAAGAGGAACAGGTATACAAAAGGATTTCACTATCCAACTCAAAATTTCCCGCAGCTGAAATCGGTTTTAATGTGCTAGTTACGGCATTGGAGGTTGATAGAGGACGTGCAGCTCCCAGAAATGTTTTAGCTGTTGTTATGAGCATTAATCCATCAGGTCTCTATCAGTTAGGAAGCAAGGAATGTCTTCTGTGTTGTTGTTGTTTCCAGTCCCCCTGGTGTAGGAAAGCCTACACCAAGTCCAAGAGACCGCGCCGGGAAAGAGAATCACAGACAATATCCTGCTCAACCGACAGCTGTCTCAAAGAGACGCCCATACATTCTAAGAGGTGAGCAGGAGAAGCAGGAATGGAGTAAGGACAAACAGAAAAAGATTTCAACCCCTCCACGAATTTCATACTACGGAGGTGTCCGCTTCTAAGTCATGCCATGGCTGTCTGGAGAGATCTAGAACTCCTGCACTGCAGAGAAAGTCCTGGGCCCTTTGCGGCATACCAGTGGTGAACAGGGGGAGTATGCCAAGATAAATTTATTCTAATTTTGGGAAGGGAATGAATTTCCGAAGGCCACAAGATGGAAGAACTGGGGTCAGGGTAATCACATCCTTTTCTTGCCAGCTCATCAACGATCTCGTTTCCGGGCACACCGATATGAGATGGTGTCCATTACAGACACACAGATCTCCTGTAACCAAGCCTTGCCAACTTGGAAATAATACCTTGATCTGTACTATCAACGATCTACGGCCAATTCCTTACATACTAGAATGTCATCTTGATCGACTGTATGCTCGTAATGAATTTGCAATTTCGGAGAATAACTTTATTAACATTCAGGACGTACCTTCAACTCCATTAACACTACGCTCAGCATCTATGTTATCATCTGGAAGTCAGCAAGGGTTTATAATGTGTCCCTGCAAAAGATACTGTATTGATAAAAAATGCAAATGTCACCCAAAGAAAGTAAAATGTAACTTAAAATGTCACAGTAATAGTTCTTGTAAAAATAAGTAACTCTGCAACAACATTGAAAATTTTATTACCGACTTTATTATTTTAATAATTTTATTTCCAACTTATAAACAATAATTTTAATAGTAATTTTATTTCCAATAATGAAAGATAATGATTAAAGTTAAAGAAACGATAGTGAAACAGAATGTTTTATTTTCTTAACATCAATTCTTTATTAATTAACATCCAGAAGATTTGGTTAAAAACCGTCCGTCGTATCATGGTTGCATCAGTTAACGTTCAGAATGCGTTATGGCTTTTCTTAATGACCACAACGCGGAGTGGTCAAATATCACGAGATCCACGTCGCGAATTTCGTATTGTAATCTTTTTAACTTAGCCACAACGTGTTCTGGCTATTTTTATAAGTGCTGCAACACGTTTTTCGTGTTGTGGCTGTTTTAAAGAGACCACAACGTGACACAATATATATATATATATATATATATATATATATATATATATATATATATATATATATATATATATATATATATATATATATATATATATATATATATATATATATATATATATATAACAGGCGTGTGGTTTGCCTGTTCTAACGTCTTTAAATTGCAGTCATGATTCATTGGCTGGTGGCTAGTGGGAATATGAATTAAACAATACTTCAGTCGACACGTTCAATTACTTTATTAAATTCTTCTTAAGAATACCACTCTCAAAGTCTTTGTCCTAAGTTAGCCATTTTTACATTCGGCGACGACTGCTAGGGAGACAGCACGCAGTGAGTTTCCAAATTAATCTGCGTAGTTCTAAGAAAAAAATTGCGCGTCTTCTCTCCTGGCACATGCGCAGAGCCCAATCTAGAATTTTCTAGAAGTATCTTCCCGCAATACCTGTACAGTATCTAAAAATAATCTCTCTGCATGGCACTTCATCCCACCGCGAATCGAAGGTCAATTACTGAAACGGGGAATAACCAACTTTTTCTACCCGCACGCATCTGGAAATATGAAAACTAGTGGCTTTTTCGCGCCACGAAAATGATTAATCCCTAAGCCCCCTTTAAATTTAACTTAATTATTCTTTCCCCGATTAATTTCTGACATATATATATATATATATAATTAAACTTTTATGAATTTATAAAATGTAAATAAAAAGGAATTATTAAAAATATTTTTTCAGGTGTAACGCACTGTCCATAATTATAATGTAAATGCCGTTTTCATACAGTTCTTCCAATTTTTTACTCTTCCTATCGAAACTATAAATTTTGGGCTACTTACTGTTCTATGAGAAATTTCAGCGTTCTGCAAACTAATGTGACCTTAATTGTGAATGAATACTAATACTCATACTGTTAGCTTTTAATTTAAAGTAAAAAAAAACTTTCTTCCTTTTGCTCTAAGAAACAGATTAAACTGGTTTTGAACTTCCACGAAGTTTCAATTAATGGTTGCACACTTTTATATGCTACCAAAACCTGTTTGGTTATTCTTTTTAATTCTGCCAGGAAATATGTGAATTAAGAAACTTCTAAAAAAACAGAACTGGAGTACCAAATTTCTCTCTAAATTATGAGTATAAAAATGTTTTCGTAATTATGTTGTTATGCTTAATTTTTCATGAATAAAAATTTTGATCCATCTAAAAACCCTCCATGCACCACTTTTAATTAAAACTCAAGTAACTTAATCTCAATTCATTTTAAGTACAAAATTTATGGAGTGTAAACATTTACCTCTCAAATCCCTTGTCTTTATCCGTATTTTTCTATTTTACACTCTTAAAGATATTAACTAACTTAACGCAATTGAATGGAGAAAATAACCATATTTTTATCTTTATGAAAAATTAACAATTCATTTAAATGCTTCTTCAAGTTTATATAACATTCATAAATCTATTATTGTTAGATTCTGGGTCTTTTGAAATATGATGTGTTTTTAGGATTTTAAGTTAAACTTTCTTATTACTTAAAATTTTAATATATATATATATATATATATATATATATATATATATATATATATATATATATATATATATATATATATATTATAAGTAATAAGAAATATAGTATATTTCTTATTACTTATAATTTTAATATAATTGTATGATTGAAATTTTATTTTATTATTTGATATTTTCTAGTAAGATATGTATGACAGAAATGTGTCATATTAATATTGTGAAGTTAAGGGCTTTTTCATTATTCTTTCAACAAAAAACTTTATGATAAAGGCTTGTTAGAAGTCTTATAATATTCAGTTCCAGGGGAGCCAGGAAGAGGTCAATAAAGCAAAAAATATATGCATTGGAAATGTTATTTATTTTTTGAACTTTGCAGCCGTGTTTCCTAAATTTGTGAAGTAATCCTAGGTTTAGTGAAAAGAAAACATTTTAAAAAGACTCCGTTCAAAGTTCTGTCTTTCCCCAGTATACGCTTCTGCTGAAACTCTTGAAATGATTCTAAATATTTCCCAATATTTTGCGACCAGTGTTATACTGTATTTTAAAACTGCTTTCACTTCCTCGTTGATGTCCCAGAGTATATCATCTTTGGTATACTGTGCATATTCAGTCCATGCGCAGTGTCCATGTTATAAGTATGTCTTGGTGTGGATGCTTCTGTTGTCTAGGTGTCCGTGGTGTGTCCTAGACGTCTAGGACAATGTCTAGGTGTTCGTGTCTAGGTGTTCGTGGTCTGGTCTAGGACCACGTCTAGGTGTGTCTAGGTGTCGTGGATGTCTAGGTGTTCGTGGATGCTTCTGTTTGGATATCTGTCAGCAAAAGAATGTTGAAAATGCTTTGTATAACTGTAAATATGCACCTAATTATTGAATACCTACTTATTTATTTAATTATTATACGTATAATTATTTAATAATTATTGAAAGAAATATATTATTAGCAATATATTTATTGCTCGGATAATATCTGATGCAAAAGGAAACTTGAGTCAAATAAAGAGGAAAAAAATCAAGTTAAGTGCTTCACAGGCAGGTGTTATTTTGGCAATGTAAGAAATTTTGTGACTATTTGTGGATTTCCCCTAGGAGTTTGAGTTTTATTGTGGTGTTTGGACTGGACAGATGTTTGACTTGTCCAGTGCTACCAATTGGGACTTTTCAGCAGGTTTGCTGTCGAACGATTAGTTTTCAGATGTTCTGTATGCCGTAAGGCGGGGCAGTGAATTTATTGAATTTAGTCCATGCGCTACGATTGCATGAAAATTTCAAATTGAAATTTCAACGTTTTATGTTCTCTGATCAATCGTTTAACATCCTTCTGTATCCATAATTTCAAGCACTTTTTGGAACGAAGTTCTTTTACGCGGCTTACAGTAGAGGGAACTGGCAGGAATCGTCACGTAACGAAAAACGTTATGCCCCCTTCATAAGAGCTTTTTCTCAAGTACTCTGTGGCTGAATGGTTATCGCATCGGACTAAGGAGTATCGCGCTACGAAGCGAGAGGTCCCTGGTTCAAATCCCCGCACAACTGCTGGCCGTTTCTATTCCCACTCATTCTGGGAATAGTGCAGTATATATATATATATATATATATTATAATGTATGTATATATTAAAAGTATATATACTAAAATTTTTTATTTTAATAAAATAGAGAGAGAGAGAGAGAGAGAGAGTTGGTTGAAAAAAACTGGGCTACGCTTTTCGGCGTGACAAAAATACACTAATATAATCAATAGAAATCTACATATTAAATCACGTTTAAAATTGAAAAAAGAACGTAAGAAACTTCGTTCCTGATGGGGGTCCCCCGACCGCACAATTATTTTTTTTTCTCATAGTTCTCATTTCAATAGGCAAGCCACCCCAGAAGATCATCTTCATCAAGTCATTCTGAATCCCTTAAAGGATTCAAACGCTTTTTATCGAAACTGCGCATTCTTTCATAAAACTTTCCTTACCTTTCTGAGGTTACAGTGGCGGATTTACCTAAACTTTAATTTACTCTTTGCTGAAATCGTGACATCTCTTCCCTTCGACGAATGAATGAAAAGAACTTTTCTCGAGCGAGTGGCACACGCATGCCATGATCACGTGATGAAAAATTCCTTTTTAACACTGAAGGAGAGATGTCACTACATATGCCAGAATTCGAAGGCAACGCTTTCATCCTATTTAATTATTTTTAGGGCAAAATACTTGGAAACTTTAGGAGGTACCTCGAACGAATTTATATATTTATTTACCCTTTGTCGAATTTGTATCGACCAGATTTTTCCCAGAATAATTTAAATTTTAAAATATTATTTGCCGTTTTTTAAAAACGAAAAATGCCCCAAAGTGTAAAATTCTTTACTCTATTACGGAGTACAATTTAAAAAAATAATCTTTCAATCCAAGTCGGCAATCCTTGGACAATTTTCTCTGTAGGCTGACATTGAGGTGAGCGAATCCAAAAGGTTTTTTAGACAGCAGACTTAAGACAAGATCTACCATACGTGAACCAGAATATTATATCTTAAAAGACTGAATACCTTTCATAGTTTTTAATATTTGATTATGAGTGTTAAAATGATTATAATAAGGATGTTTGAAGTGAAAATTTGGGTTAAGCAGATTAGAGTAAAATTTGCCTGGTAAGTAGTATGTTCAATGGACACATAGATATCAATCTTCTAAGGTCTTTCTGCCGGGACCGGGGAATCGACAGCGGATCATCTTTTATCGACTTGGAGGAACACTTTCCCTGTAAAGTTCCTTCATTTATCATAATGAAACAGAACATGAATGGACAGTATTTCAACAAAAATAGATTAACATCGTAACTCTTAATATGAAAAGGTCCACGCTACAAGCACGTGATAGTCAACATCTCAGTCCTTAATGCAACATACGCGGAGGCTCTCAAAAGGATTAGAAATCCTTCGTAGCCCTTCACCTTTTACCTTAAGTCTACCCGTTGTTATTCTGTTAGCTTAAGAAGTCCGACTCCCGGGCATGCCTGCGAATTCACACATGCTAGCAAAGACTACACGAGCACCTCTCTTTATTCCAGTGCTTTCCTTATAAAAGTTCATCTTTCACAGAATATTAGCGCGTCAACACTTTGATTACGATAAAATTTAACTTCAGTCCACACTGATGGCCGTTTCGGAAAGTAAGTTTGAGTGAATACAGAAATAGACAAAATATAATAGCAAATTTAAAGTTTAGTAACTCGTCCACAACTCTTAACATCCCTGTTGAAAGATAGTAGCGATGTCAGGAATTGGCGAGGAAATAATATTTACTTTCTACATTGCATTTTCCCTCCCCTCCCCCCTTATACACACTTTTTAATGTAAGATCACATTCCTCCATAACGGTCCTTTGGAAAGCAAAATTTCAGACGCTAAAGCCGTTCGTCAATTCGTCTTCGCGAGTTATAAATTTGATAGCGTGCCAAACCCAGTCTGTATCGCTTCGAAAAGCAGTAAACAGTTAAACGGAAAAGTACCAAAATGCGTTAAAATTTTGACATACATATATGTATATAAAGGGTGGTCATAAAAAACTTTGCCGATATATGGACTTCTAGCGGCTGTTCTATTCAACCGAATGAGATGAGATTAAACATATAGTTATTCAGAGGAATGAGCTCAGGATTCTGTAAACGGAAACCAAGTAGCGATCATGGTTATGGTTATGGTACTGAAACTCGAAATTTTCGAATGGCGACGCCCACTTTTTCCAGTCACAAAATGCTCAGCACATTCGAAAACCTTAAAGATCGTTGGGACGGCACGTGTATCACAAAAAAAAAAAACGGACGCGTTATGCACGCACAAAAAACAGCTCTGAGAACGGCCTGTAATGACACCCATGTGGAAAATGTGTAATACAAATAAGAGTTTTCTTTTGTCTGATCTGTGTTGTCATCAGTGATTGGTGTCTTGAATTATAATTAATTTTAGTAGTTTTTTTCACTAATTAAATTTATTGTCTTACTTATTTTTTATTAATAATTAATTGCAAAAGAAAAAGCTATTCATTATATCTAAAACAACTAATTATGTGCTTGGAAAGATTATCAGAGTAATGATTACGTTTTAGCACAACTAACAAGTCTAAAATATGCCTATTCTTATTGTCTTTAGAACAAAGCCTATTTATATGTACTAGCTGATTTACAATAATGTTACTGTAAACAGATTTATGTAAATAAGTTAGGTAATTTTGAAATTTAACAATATTAAATTCATAATCTGATCTTTTATCATATAAGTGAAAAGTAAAATTGCAGTGAGAATTTAAATCGATGTTAATATCTAAAATGTTTACATTAATATTATTTTGACTACTTTCCTGATTATGAGGATAAAAATTTAAGGCTATATTATTACTACGTACTTTTATTAAATACTATTATATCATCAATGTATCTAAATACTTTGTAATTACAATTATGAATAGTATCAATATTATCAACTTCAAAAAAATGTAAGTATAAATTGGCTAGCATACTAAAGCATTTCCACCTTGTGGTACACCTTTAGTCTGTAAGTATATACTATTATTGTGTATTATATAACTGTGTTTAGTAACAAAATCTAAGAGCCTATTGAACTGAGTAAGATTAAAATCTTTGCTTAAGTATTGTATATTATTATGTACTAACGTTATAATTACTCTTTTTAAATCATTTATATTGATATTATTCAATAAATATTTAAAATCAAAAGTAACTATTTATTTACAATTATTTATCGTTTGTAGTTTTCTAATAAGACTAAAGCTATTATCAATAATACCACAAACACCAGAAGTTATTATTTTATAAATCAATTTAAGGCAATTTAATAATATAACACATGCTTTACAGAGCCTGTTCGCACATTTTTTAGACGATTTTGGTAAGCGGTAATAAAAAATCGTTTGCTGCAAAAGAAATAATTGCAATTGTACTATGTTTTTAAAAGTCAAAATTATCGTCTGCAGCTTGAAAGTTTTGTTTTTATTCAAAATGGCGTTTTTAACAAAGCAGTGGTTCGAAGGCTACATTTATGCTCTTTCCGAAGAGAAATATGCATACTCCGTTATCAAAAAACGATGTGAGAGTCATGGTTTTGTGATATCTAAAGCGACGATAGGTAATATCGTCAACAAGAAAGGAAAAAAACGTCAAATTGGAGCCTCAAGTGGGACAAAAATTTCAAACAAGTATCCAAGGAAAAAACGGACATCTTCGACTATTGCAAAGGTACGTTGTTTAATGTTAAAAGAAAATCCCCTAGTCAAAGGACAGTTGCACAATCATTAAAATGCTCGGTGTCCACTGTAAACAAAATGATAAACGTTGATTTAAATCTTAAGAAAGCGAAAAAACGCAATGTGCATCTTCTTTTTCCAAATCATATCGCTGAACGCAGGACACGCTGCAGAATTCTATATGAGAAACACTTATCCAAAGAAAAATGGAAAACAATTGTCACAATAGATGAATCATGGGTGTATTTAAATGATTGCAACAAAAAAGAGCCATTTATTGTCATAAAAGGGGAGAAAAAAATTTAAGTACATAGTTCAAAGAATCGAAAGAAACTTTTTCTAAGGGATTCATGATTGTTGCTGGTTCTTCTTATAATGGCAAGTTAAAAATAAAGAGAGTGGAAAAAATGTCAAGATTAACTCCAAATACTATCAGGAACATATTTTATCGCCAATTTTTCTGAATGAAATACCATCGCTTTACCAACAGTGCCATCAATCTGTGAGATTCCATCAGGACAAAACTAGCAGTCACACATCAAATTCCGCTGTAAATTTCCTAAAAGAAATGGAACAAAAAACTCGTATCAAGGCCATACCCTTCACTGATATCCTTACTAAATCTCCCGATGTATCACCTATGGATTTTTGTGCTTTCGGACTTTTAAAATCTGCATTTTCCAAACGTCGTCCCAAAACCCGTACAGGACTCTGGAAAGCTGTTCAGGAGGAATGGAATAGAATACCTCTTCTGACACTTCAAAAGGTATTATTATCCTGGAAATTGCGGTGTCGAAAGATAGTTCAGAAAAAGGGTTGTCAAATAGAATATTTAAAACTCAAGAATATTATGTAATTTAGTTTTGTGAATACAATATACATCGTCTAAAAAATGTGTGAACAGCCTCTGTAGTAGCATAAGTGTTGTGACCCCAAGTTACTGCTCTAAAAGAAATAGGTGTTTTATGAAACTTAGGAACTAAAGTGATATAAGGAAACAGATAGTTATCTGCTGTTATACCTAGAAGTTTATATTTAGCTATAATTTTCTTAATAATAATACAGGTAGTATTTAATGTCTGAAATAGATCATTATTTTCTAGCTGTTTTTTTAAACAAATAGCAAAATATATTTTCAAATAATTGCATAATTATTGGCTGCTTTATCTACATAAGTTATAATAAAATATTCTTGTTAGTTTTTTATATCTTCTTTTATGTGTTTATGGGAATTATTAAAGAAATAACTATTATTAGGTAGTTTGGATTGTACAAGTTAAAGTAAATTAATTTTCCAATGATTAAAGGCTTCTGTTGGGATAGAATAATTAATAGCTATTTTATATTTAAATTTATCCAAATCAGTATTTTAGAAATTTATAACGTTTTTATTATTAAAAGAACTAGGTAATCTATATTTAGTTCCCAAATTCATTAACTCACGTAGTGCTAAATTATCAATTAGTTCCAAATTGTCTGTTATAACATGACCATGTGCTGTGTCTACATAACTATTGTATATATGGGCAGATGACATAAACAATTTATATTGACAGACTGTGAAAAGTTTATGATACCTAATTATAGTTAAATATATGTCTACCCATAGGCAGTGTATATTTAAAGACACGTTTAATTTTTAATTATTTTACAGGAAACATATCATGTAGTTTATCAAAAATACTATTGAAATTTATATTATTAAATTCAGAGTTAGTAAAATTTATTACACAATAAGTACAGGGTGCGTCATAAATTCGTGCAAAGTTCAAAAATTCTTAATAAAAGAAGTAAAGCTCGGAAAATGTTTATGTTTGTGCCAATAGGATCAGAGGGACATTGGATTTTTTTTTCATGTAAAAAAAAAAAAAAAAAATCCAAAAGTAACCGAAAGAGGGCTCTCACACGTCATACTCAGACGTTTTATGCAAATTAGGATATCAATAAAACACCTGGCTGTAAATGGATTCGTCATTCCAAGCCGGCAGCATGCTTTCTTTACCAGATCGAGCGTTGGTGGTTAAAATTTTATACAAGAATGGTATATCCACAACTGCTGCATTGCGAAAGTTTCGCACGGAGAAACGCCTCTAGGCAAAAAAGTCCTATTTCATTGAATGGGATACTGAATTTAGTAGACGTTTTGAGGAAACGGGGAGTTTGGAGGATCGTCCACGAAGTGGCAGACCATCCTTGAGCGAGGACAGCGTCCATGTTGTACAAAGTGTCATGGAAGATTTGGCAAACGAGACGCGCTAGTGACGCGCCTCACTTGCCTATTACCTTGTGCTGGCGGTAATGTTGAATATCTGTTACTTTAAAAAGAAAGCACAGTCTCATGTTATTGTGATCTGTTTGATTTTTCAGTTTATGTTTACCTGATTTGTATAAAACGTCTCAGTAGGACGTGTAAGCGCCCTCTTTCGGTTATTTTTGAAAACTTTTTTTTTACATGGGAAAAAAAATCTAGTGTCCCTCTGATCCAATTGGAGGAAACAGAAAATTTTTCTGAGCATTACTTCATTTATTACAAATTTTTAAACTTTTCACGAATTTATGACGCACCCGGTATTATTTGATATGTTATATTTTTTAAATAAGTTTTTTTAAATGATTAGCTCGTGTTAATATTAAATCATATACCAGATGCTGAAAATGATAATTCTTAAGTTTAGTAACTGAAAATAGATGATAAATCTTAATGATATGATTTTTATTGACAGAAAATATATAAGCTTTTATTTTTTTATATTGATAATCATTGATAAACCTTTCTTGAAAATTTAATAAAGCATTTTTATAAATATTACAATCAAAAGACTTGCTTTTATGATTACTTTTACCTCTTTTTGTTCTTTTAGCAGTCTTAAGTTCCGAGATTAGTTGAGGGTAAATAGGTTTTGCTGATACATCAGTAAAGTTGAACTTAACAATATTTTTCTGTTTATATAATTTATTGAGACCATATGGAAAAATAGTTTTATTATTTTGCATTTATATATTTTCATAATATAACCTGTCAGAGGGTGATTTAACAATATCAACTATGGAAATAATAATATTATCAAAATTATGTTTATTAAAATGATCAAATTC
Organism: Dolomedes plantarius; assembly: GCA_907164885.2. Taxonomy (NCBI): domain Eukaryota; kingdom Metazoa; phylum Arthropoda; class Arachnida; order Araneae; family Dolomedidae; genus Dolomedes; species Dolomedes plantarius. The sequence continues at coordinate 140,268,892 of OU015501.1, forward strand.
GATATTTTGTGGTTGACAATTTTGCGTGTTATATTTTTTAATATTAGAACTGTGTAAATTTATTCTAATATGTAAAGAATTAGAGGTTTGTCCTATATATTCCATATTACAACTACTGCAGGTGACTTTATAAATGCAATTATAAGTTTTACAGAATTTTTTCTTGTGAATTAAATTGAATTTGTGAATTGTTTGCAAGGGGACAAGTTTTACAAAGCTTATTAGAGCATTTATCAAAAACCAATGTCTTTTGCCTGACTTGATAACATGAAAAGGGCACAGAGAAATAGGAAGAGAAAGATTGGTAACGGTTTGACGATCCATTGATACCCCAATAAGTATCAATGTACCGAGCATTGACATCATTAGTATGACATGCCAAATTGCCAGTCGCTAATAAATGTTTACTAAAACTCATGAAATAATAATAATAAAGTATAAAAGGTCAATTGAACCAGCATATTAAGTAAAATATAATAAATTAAATGAAAATCTAATGCAAATAGCAAGTATAAGAGTAGCATAGTAATAAGCAATGAGAAAATATAATAAAATAAAATAAAAATGTTTGAACGAATTAAACAAATCAAAAGAAGAAGTTCTTGAGTAAAATAAAATATTTACAACAAGTTTATACATTTAAACTCAAATAAAGTATTATACTAAAAATGTTTAAACCAATTAAACAAATCAGAAGAAGAAAAT
>OU015501.1:140272096-140534596 GCA_907164885.2 Dolomedes plantarius
ATATATATATATATATACACACACACACACATATATATATATATAACGGACGTTGATGTATAAATGGTAGTACAAATGAGTTTGTAGTTCGAATTTGAAATAACCATATTTCGCATACAGAATATTTTAAAAAGGAATTAATCAGCGCAATAATTGTGCAATTTTCAGCTGGTCCCTGAAACTCCTGCCCCTCTTGCCATACCATGTCAACGGACAAGCAGGCATCCATCTCCAGCCTGCAATCCCAACATCCCTTTCGCCGGGCATTTCTCGCACAGCCATCATCACCATATATCAGACTGTCACATGCTACGTGTCTCAGAGCCCTCAGCCCCTCCCCCACTAGTGCTGAGGCCCCCTTTTACACACTCCAGCTTTTTTCCCGTTCCCGTCTCGATTCCAGAGAGGACGGCATCTCTTGTAAGGAACTTTGTTTCGGGAAAGATCCGTCCTCCCAGGAATGGAGTCGGGGCGTAGTCGGATTTTTCCTCGCTTGGCAAAGTTTGGCGATTGTTGATGTGACGGGAAGCTTCTTTATCTTTTTTGGAGGCATTTCAGTAATTTTAGTCATGCGTCTGGAATGGCGAACAATTAAGCGCCATGGGAACAGTCAAAAGGCTGCGAAAAACTTTCGGACCCTTATCGCTGAAACTTTAAATAGCTACTAAGTGGAGAAAACACATGTTGATAGTCACAGATTAAAAGTTTACCTTTAATGGTTTACTACGGGGATATTCATTATATGTGGTTAAATCTTTTAGACTGTAGTGATATTCGAGTAATTTTTAAAGGGCACAATTATTTGATTTTCAGTTTAAAAGAAGGCGTTTTATCATTATACCGTTAATTTGACTACGTACTTTTAAGATTTTTTTAATTCTGTCTCTCAGTTTAGTTCCAGTATTTCAACCATTTTGTTATGGAGAAATGAAGAAGTTATAGCAGAAAAGTTTGAAATAATTAAAGGTTCGGTTGGGAGAAAATATTGCTTTATTTAATTATTCATAACTTCATTACAATCTTCAGTAGAGGGATAAACTGAAGCCTGAAAAATTAATTGAGATAAGTGCATTGATAAGTAACCCGTTTGTGTCATTATGACAGTTTTCCTTAATTGGTTATCTATTTAAATTATAATACTAAATCAATTTTCTAGATAATTAGGATTTACTTATTATGATAATGATTATATACATTTGACAAGCCACTGAACTTAAAATTTGACTCCCGTTTACTAAGGTCTGGAATAAACTTGCAATGTTTTAATACTCTAAATATTCTACTGGTAAATATCATTCTGTCTTTGGTAGTTGATCCAAGAAGAAATAACAAACAGAATAGTCATGTCTAACTGATTTGCTGGGGGGAAAATGACGTCTTCCGGTCATTTTACAGGAAGTAAAAGTGTCGTGTTTTTTCAGTATTCGCTTGTGATATGCTTCTTTAATAGAAGAAAAGAAAGATACAATATCATTCGACGATACTGATCCGAATCAAAAGAAGACAGATTATCTTTTAGGCCAAGGTTTCCTTACGCATGTGACTGCCATGTTCCCAACAGGGCCCGATTTCGAAAATTCTTGACTATAGGCACAACTAGGGATGGGGGCCCCCTAACACTGATGAGGGCGTAAAATTTCCAAAATTGACACAGAAAAAAATTAAACATGAATCATTGTGAAAGTACCATTTTACCAAGAATTGGCTATTTGAAGCGCAGAAGCCTAGAACATTATCAAATAACAAAAAGCAATACAACATATTAACTTCATCAGTAAAACACCAATACAATGCAACCAGAAAAACTTATTAATCCCTTATATACACTATAACATACATATGATGAACTTATCAATGAAATTTGAAAAGATATTTTAAAAAAATGCTATTGAAAAAGGAAATATAAAAAAATTGAGAATTTTTTCTTTTAAAATAAATTTTTTTTTTTTTTGGGGGGGGGGCCCAACATTCCGGGGCCCCTAGGCCCGGGCCTACTGAGCCTAATGGAAAATCAGGCCCTGGTTCCCAAGCGTTTTTTTTCTTTTTTTTCTACAAATAAGTTACTTGCCAAATCCTGTCTTAAAGGTTGGGAATATGGGCTTGTGGCGGCCCAGTGGTACAGCGCGCTGGTTTTCGGTGCTGAGGGTGCTCAGATCGAGTCCCAGCGTTGCGCCACGAAAAATGCCTCCGTTCGTGTCGTCCCTTCATAGGGGGTAATGCTGTCCGCCTATATGGTGCCCTCACAATAAAATGGACAAAAAAAACTGCGGCGTAGTAAGGGCCAATGTTTGAATACAAGTGCCTCCGCATTGGAAAAAAAAAAAAAAAAAAAAAAAAAAAAGGTTGGGAATATTGATTTACAATCAAATTTTTAAGGTCATTTGTATGCATTTAGCACTGTACAAAAAAGCTGTGAAACAGATAATACGGCAGAAAACCAATAACCGAATGCTGTAGAATGCCACTTTAATAAATTCATCTCTATATTGCAACAACAGAATCGGTAAACAAGACAAAATGGTAAGAAAAATAACAGTACAAAGGTAAATGGTAGATAACATAAAATAAACGTCATGTACCACCTAAATTGCGTTGTTCAACACATATCTAAACTCTGAAATGTAACATGCGTCTTCCAGAAAACAAAATCACTCAAACTTGTGAATGTAAATCTGGAATGAAAAGAGAGCCTCGGATTCCTTGCTATTAGCTTAGGGCAAAAAATGGTCTAGGAGTTTAAATTTTTCTTTCATTTTCAGCACTTAGATTTAAAATTTGACGGACTTTAACGCAAGTTTTAAAATTAATCATTTAGAGGTGTAAAATGTTACCTTCCCAGAAAAGATATAAATGTCTATGTTGCATGTTTCGAGAAGGAGTGATAATCCAAAATGCACAGAAAAGCTCTAAAAGTGATACTTTGGACGTTACTAACGTTAAAACACATGCTTTTTAACGTTAATCGTAAATTTTAGGAAATATGCTTAGTATTCCAAACTTCTATACTAAGCACAATAATGAAACCTTTTTGAAATTTATGCACCGACCTCCTGAATTACAACATATTAAAAGTATTTGATGAAGTTTCTACTTACCGTTATTCTTCATTTTGACTGAGTTGAAATGTGGTGCAAGTCTTTATAAATAATTTATGAATGCAAAATTCTAAACGTAATGAAAATCAATGTGCCTAAAAACTTTGCATTTACATATAATTGATTAGCAAGCAGCGTCATGTTCATTCCATGTGAATCGTTGTTTTAATGTAATTACAATCTTAAAGCTGTCACTAAATAATATAAGACATTCTTCTTCATTTCAGTTCACATATAATCAAAATTTAAATCCGTATAAATAAATGTGATTTTAAATAGCGACAATTTGGAATAAAGTTATCTGGTAAATGAAGTCAGGACTATAATAAGTAAAGCAATTCGAGAAAGCATTTTCATTAAACGATTTTACTCAAGAACGTGACTGGAATTTTTAAATGAAAGACTTGTTTGCGAATTAATTTATAAAGTTTCAAAAGGAAATTGATTTATACTAAGCTTTTAAATGAAAAGTTTTGATGAAAATGTCAAGGTTTGCTTTCAAAAACAGAATTGTTCTTAATTATATATGAGCTATCATTTAAAATTGAGATTTCTGAAATATAAAGCTTTAGTCTATGAGGCACATAATTTAAAATTTTATGTTTTTAAAATGTGTATTTCGGTTTAAGGGACTCCGGGACACATTTAAAAATATTTATCTATTTATTGAGTTAAAATTTTGAATTTTTTCTGATGGTTAACCATATAATTTGTAAACAAAATTACATCATAAAACATCTCAAAAAATATTTTTTTTTTAAAGTGCGGTAATTTAAAATCGTTGTAACTCGAAATATTATTTGTCAAATTTCAAAATTTTTTATTTAATTAAATAGAAAGATATAAGTTTTAATTTTTATTCAGTATTTTTTAAATATTAATTTTTAAAAAACTTCAAAAAAATTATGTAACTTATTTTTAAAAAATCATAGTTTCAAAAGTAATTTTTTTTTCAAATTTGCTGAATAAAATTTAAAGCAAAATATTGAAAAAGACATCTTTCAAGTTTGAACCATTTATCTTTAACGGTTCTTGATTTATAACAATTTAAAGATGAGAAATAGTGAAAAAAACACATCATGCAGAAAAACGCACTTACAGGTTTAAACAACGATTGGCTGCTATTTGAATGTTGAAAAAAAAATTATATATCCTATTCTAATTAAAATAGAAACATGATTTAAATGTCATTTTAAGCAGAAAAGAACACACAAATTTTTAATGCAATATTTTTTTTTTGTAAATTTGTAGAATTTTATGTCCTGGACCCCCTTAAGTGAATTCGTAATTTTTAAAATGACCTCTGTTGTTTCAATAAAACTCTATAAAACAATCTTTTGAAACACAAAAAAATAATGAAATTTTTTCATGATAGTAAGTAGTAAACAAGTCAGTGAAACATTTCAATGACAAATTTAAATTCAGTTGTCTGACTCAGAAATCTTATCCGTAACCTTCCCCTTTCTGGAGATATATGACCATAACACCATTATGAGGCATCTCATATTCTTTACTGATATGCTTCATAAAGTATTTAATTAAAAGTGTTCATTCAGAAGGAAAGAAATTAAGATAAGAGTATGTACCACTACTGTTATTAGTCAGTATTAAATGTGCATTTTTGAAGTATCCTACTCCACGTACATAATATTAATGTGTAATCTTATGATTCGAACGTTGCAACATGCTACAAGAGAAAAAAAACTCATAGTCTATACGACTTTCTTTATTTGACGAGGAAATCTGATGCTTTTTGACGTGCCAGATTTACTTGCAAAATTCCCTTGTATTCGTATTATCATTGGGATGTGTTAGTAAAACCTAGTAATACTAACTAACCTAGTAAAATCGTATTATTCAGTTATATGTCACACAAATGTCTTGCATTTTCACTATACGCTATCGTTACACGTTAATATAATTTTTAAATTTCGTTAGTAATATGTTACATTATGTTATAGTAACAATACGTTAATTACATTTTACTAATAATATATTGGTGGAATTTATATAATATATAATATATAAAGGCATAGTAAATTATTTATAATGAGATGTAATACTAAAAATAAATCACTATACGTTGAATTAATAAGTAAACGCTTAAAGTGAGATTTCGTACTTCGGGAAAACCATGGGAGACGATAAGCTCTTTTCAAACTTATATACAAACAGGGAGCTTCAAATTAGGTACCTGAACAATCGCAATAAATTATTTGGGACGGTTACTGATCCATATATTATTAGCTATAACAAAAGTGTACTGTGAGCGAGATCTTTAATGATATATCTCTAAATCATCATTCACTTATTTAATATATGCAAATATTAAGTATCTGGAAAAGGGTTTCCCGTGTCAGTGAATGAAGTATTAACCATGCATAATTTTCTACTCTTTGTACACCCTCAGGAAAAGTGAGTGAATTCAAACTCATGAAATTAAAGGATGTGTCACAAAGAACATGTCAGTAAAATTTCTTGAATTCCTCAGTAGAACGTATAAATGACAATAAATATAGTCCGTCTTCAGTTTTCAGAGCCTTATATGTGAGTGTCTGTATGGAAGAATTTAAAATGCATTGTGGTTTTATTGCTGTTTTAGAAGCGATATTTTAAATTCCCTTCAGTAAATACCAGTGAAATTTTTCTACGTCTGTGCAGAGCCCAGACTTAAAAATTATTGATCAGATCTTACTTAAAGATATCACTTTTAGAGAAATAGAATATGCTGAGTCAAAATGAATGGTGATATCTTCAAAACTGTATTCTAACAATTTTGTTCTTATACATTTTTGATATTATATTAAATTTGTCTTCCTAAGTCGAAGTCTGGAACTTGCTGCAACGTAACTTTTGCATTGAATAATTCAGCTACTCAGAAGACATATTGCTGTAGAATGTTCTTTTCACTACCACATCCTTCCTTCTTTATTTCTATATTTCTTACATTTCCACCTGAGATATAACCAATAGTCTCTCATTTAATAATATTTTAGTTCCTCTCATATAAATCTTAATAATGTATTTATACTGACAATTTCAAAGAAAGCGAGAACTCTCCAAAAAGAAATATTTTACAAACTTATGATTCATAATACATTTCTTTCATAATTTATTTATGTATCCATTAGTTTTCTAGTTATCAATATCTTATCAAAAGAAATCGATTCATGGCTCTTTGCTCCTTTTGCATGTAGTAATTTAGTTTCATTCCAAAATTACCTTTATCTACCTTTTTCTGATACTTTCTGAAGATCCAGCATGCTATAAAACTCATTAAATTAGTTTTTAAATAAATCCTAGTCACTTCAATGAACTTTAAAAATTATCAGCTTTTGAAAAAATTCTATAGATCTCATTTGCTTATTCTATGACTGTAGTAAAGTAAATATCTTACCAAAAATTGTAGGATTTAAGAGTTTTATCCAAAATAATCCTCTGGTTTTTTGACGAAAAAATACGAAATTTAAGAATGCGTATGGTACTACAACAATAACTGATTTTTTTAAAATACAAATAAAATTATTAGTTTTCATTTAAGAGTGATAAAATTCTAGACGTTTACAGAAATATCGCAAAATGAGATCTCAGTCACCCAATAAGAAAGATTTTTAATGTCCATATGTTATCCGATGATTGTCAAAGTTAGCTAGAGAAAATAATTTTCTTAAGGTTGTATCAAAATGGGTTTGTTGTCATTAGAGAATTTTTATATTTCAGTCTAATTTTTATAGTTCAACAAAGAAAACTATCCCTCGGGGTCGTTTTCTTAGTTGAATACACTCAGTTGTCCTTTTTCCTATTTAATATACATGATATACACATCATAATAGTTCGATCTAGAATTTAACACAATCATTATTTTGATGCTTTGTTAAAAGGTTTTGGGGAACCAGATAAGATATTAGAGTAAAAATATATTTTACTTTATTAAATCTGTACTAGTATATCTAGAAATATCTTTAAAGTAAAAAAATATATCTGTATAATTTGTTACTTTAATTTGTTACATGTAAAGTTGGTTATTTTTCCTCTTAATACTTATTTTACCTTATCACAAAATTTATCCCTATGTAGAATAGCATAATGAGAACTGTTTATTTTAAGATGAATATTAAAAATTCATTACACTACTTTTTACAGTTCTTGTACTCGTATGATCAAGAAATTTATATCGAATTTTCAGTTATAGATAGAAAATGTATAAATAGACAGTTAAGGAAAAAAACTATAGATGATATAATTCTAATGCCCCAGATTTCATGACGTAGATAATTCTTAGAATTAAGACACCTATTAAAGTGAGTTTAGAAATTTCCCATTATCAGTATCCGATAATGAATGCTTCGAGAACTTTTAGTTCGAGGCAATGGGTTGTACACTTATCATATATATGTTTTTGTAAAGTCTGTACTTGGTATCTTTAAATTTATAAAAAATTTTCTAAATAATTTATTACAATTATCATCTTTATGTGTCATAATTCTGGAACTTATAATCCTAAGAGTTAGTTTATTTGCTCTGAGCATTGCATTCAATAAAGTAGTAGTTTAGGCACCTATTTATCTTTACAGGGAACTTCTAGGGAGTTAAAAGGGGAAAAAAATAATATGTGACTACTAAGGTCACTTGAGTTCAATTTGTAACAGTTTCTTTCTCCGCAAAGTAATTGAAACTGATTTGCTAACGAAAATCTTATAGAATATTTCTTTATTGTTGGGTTAATTGTCCTAGCTATGTGAATTGTAATCCTTAGAACGCTATTTAGACATTGTTCCTTTACAATATTTGCCATGGATATTACGATATACTGTCTGTTACGTTACCTACTATTTAATAAAAACCTTCGCTTTAAACCAAACAGAAAATGTATACTAAATTGTTTATGCCTTTGGAACTCCTCTGAAAACTGTTTTCAAAGGGCTTCCTTCAATCGAGTGTATATCACTTCTAAAGGATTCATTTGAAAACTGAGAAATGTATGGCTCCGCATCTGTTTTTACTTACACAAGTCCATGTTTGTTTGACTGAAAAACCATCAGCGTTCTTAGGTAATTCTCTTTAGAACTGAACCTATTTCTTTCAAGTTCGTAATATTTGTTTTACGTTTTTGATACAGACTTCACAGAAAAGAGGCAGTATTAGATTTACCTAAATTTTATTGGGTGCGTAGAAGATAGCGCAATTGGAATCTTTTTTTTTATCTATTGAAATTCTTGTGAACGTGGAACATTTTAAAGTTTTTATATATTATATTTTGTCTTTTTTTTTCGATTTCAAATGCTTCTTTCTATTTTAGAGAATATATTCTCATTCTGTCATTTTTCAACTTATTTCCATCCTTTAGATCTTTTATATTTGAAATAAAAATTTCAAAACAATTTGCATGGTTTTTTTTATATATATCAAAGATTCAGAACTGTCATATACACGACTGAATGACGTTTATCATCCATATCTAAAAAAACTGATAAATTCCTGGCTTATATACCCAGTTACACGAAACTTTATTCAAGACGATAATATTATCTATATTATGATATTGAGTACTGATGATTTTATTTTCTTGTAAACATTTGGTTTGCCGACTGTCCACTAATTTTTAAAACCTTTGCATGATCTTAAAATGTTGTGTAATCGTCTTACGTCACGAACCATTGTTGCAGATATCTGATTAGCCTCAACTTATTTTCCGAAATAGTCATAGAGTAAAAATTGATTGTTTTAGGGAAATTATACCATGGCAACTTTAACAAAGGTATTCGGATGAAGAAAATATAAAAAATTTAAATTTTACTAGTATTATTTCGCAGATATTTTACAATATCAAAACGTTTATTAACGCTTCGAAATTTCAGTTAAAAATTCCGAACATCTAAAAATTTTCAAAAAATTATGAAACAAATTCTCATTATTTTTAGAGTGATAGTTAAATTTCATCTATTTTAAGGATTTGCAAAAATGCATAAATCTCCAATCTCGTAAAATTTAATTCTTCTGTTATATTTTAAACGGAAGGTTCTGAAATTTTTGCGTATTTAGCAAAATTTTCAACAACACGCATCACATTTTTTCCTCTTCGAACACTCTAAATTTTGCATCCCTATTCTTTATAGAGGATGGTTTTTCCAATGTGTTTTGACTATCAGTGAGTACAAGGATTTAAACCCATGTCCAAAGTCTTATTTACTTTTAGACAATAAGCTTTATAAGATAAAGCCCACCAACCCTGTCTGTCCCTCATTATATCCTAGAAAACTGGATGTTATAATCACTCGCTTGAGAATAGGTCACACTAGAGTCACTCACAAACATCTAATGGAGGGGGAAAATGCCCCCATCTGCTTTCACTGCAACTGCAACCTTACCATTCTGCATATTTTAACTGACTGTACAGGACTTACCAATTTTTACTCTAAATACTTTGGTTCTACTCCACTCACCATAAAAGTTCTTTTAGGTGAAACAACTCACCCTGCTATTTTCCAATTCTTGAACAGTACAGGATTTTACCCTTTGATTTAATAACTTTTTCCTTCCTTTATATCATTTTGTAATAACTTGACTGTAATCTAGATGGGGAGCCCCATTTAGAGGATTTGACATTACCAGTACTGCGTTTTATCTTCCTCGTTCATGATCTACAATCATTGCTTTTTACCATACTTGTGTTTTATTCCTTTATAATATTGTTATTTTATCATATTTGACAGTTTCTTACGTTTATTACACGACTACTTTTATCATACTTATACATCAATTGTTTTGCAACGTCTATAATTTTATCATCGGTTTGACGGATCGTGGTTTTAAAATGACTTATATATGTGTTTTTTCCTCATTTCACCATGTGTTTGGAGCAGCATGTCCTCTCTGCACCTTGCGCCATTAAATTCCAAACAGCCAACCAACCAACCAACCAACCAACCAAAGTCTTATTATTTTACCTAATGATTAATGAACTATGACAAAAATGTTATTTTCAATGACTTCCGTTACATAATTTTCCCCTTTTTAAACTAAAGACTGGGCTTGAACTTATCTATCCCTTTATTATTATACAATTTGACGATATAGATTTTTTTCTATGATGAGTATTTATCATGCACTTCCAAACGGTTCTTTATTTCCAATGATTGGTCATTAGTGAAACTACACCTATCCCTCGATTTTCTAGGCACTCGGTTTACACGGTTTCGCTTTTACATAGTTTCTAAAATTTATAAATTAAAAAAAATATCGATGTATTATTTGATTATTTGAGTGATTTACATTGAACGCAGTCATTAATTATCTGCACAGACATCCCAAGTGCATTGCGTCACGTTGCGTTGCGTTTATCATTGGCGTCATTAAAGTAGATTTTGTTTCATTTCCATACTGTCATACCTAGTTCAGTTCTACACGAGGTAAGAAGTTAACTTTTTAAATGCATATGTAAATAAATAATTTATCATTGCATATTACCTAAATTGCTTTGTCTTCCCTTCGGCATAAACTCTTTTTATTTTTACACTGTTATTATAAACATAACTACGGCTTGCACCTATCCCGTTGTTTAATATGAATGCTGTGTCTTGTTTTACTCAGTTTCGATTTATACGATTTGTCGTGGAACGCATCTACTGTGTAAATCGAGGGATAGGTGTGTCATTTACATGAACCCAGAGACAAACTATGTGTCCAATGCTTCAGGCTGGAACTCTACTTACTGAACTCGAATGTGTCAGACAGGAAGTGTTATTTTTTATTACTCCCTTATCGAGATCGGCGCTGTAAACACGCCAAAAGTAGGCAATCTATATAATCCACCTCGGCCCCCTCCTCTTTCGAGTATCGGCCATGAAACACCTGAAGACCAGTCACTACGTAGCAAGAGCCTGAATACGTAGTAGAGGGTTAATTTTCCAAGTTCGGATGCATTTTCAATTGTTGTGGGGCTGAAGGCTGCGGGATATACAGTACAGATCTGCAATCCACCCAAGGCACCCCCAGCCCCCTGCCCCAGAAGTAGGCAAAATTCCTCATTCAGAACCATTTTCGCTCAAGCGTACTTGCCATGCCGAGGAACTCGTAACTAAGACAAAACCTAGATCTTTAGCTGTTTATTACGGTGCAGGTGTATATCCTTGCATAATTGACCCCTCCCACGAGATCGTGTTGTATACACATTTTTTCCTCTTCAAACAGTCTAAATTTTGCACCGCAGTTCGTGATAGTTGATAGTTTTTTTTTCTCCTGGGGACAAGATGACTGTAATTTATCCGTCACCGGTAAAAATTAAGAGAAATTCCACATTTCAAAGTCTTTTCCTTGCAGCGGAATTGACAGTTATTCCTTGCTCGGGAGCCTATAACGGAAATGAAACCTGGGTCTATGGCTGCTCGGTGCGCTGGAGGGGTTTATCTCAGTTCTGGGTATTTTGTCAGTACTATTTAATTAAAACTACATCCATATAGTAGTAATACCTTAAAGAAATTTACAAGACTTCCTTCATTCCGTAATTTTTTCAATTATTTTAACAGTTTTGATTGTATGTATATTTATCTTAATTAATTATTTTTAAAAGAAAGTGTTGGATACATTGGAATATTTAGATTGCCACACTGCAATTGGAAAAAAGACCGATTATTTTTAATATAAAGAAAAATATCCCTTGTCCCTGTTATTTTTATTTGCTATCAATTTACTTCTTAGAAATTATTTTATTTTTATCACAAATGATAACAATATTGCCCGTTCTAGTCTTTGTTTTATAGAGCCTTTCCTTTAAGGAGATTATTTTGTCCATGCCTATAAAATTAAAATGTTAGTGTATACTTCTTTTCACTAATTTTACCCTACATTACTTTATAATAGCGCATAAATAACCATTTTTTATAAGTCTTCGGTTGATTTTGCAAAATAATTTATATCTTTTTATGCATACAAAAGGATATTTTGCTGGAAAAAAAAAAGAGAATGATCAAATTTTGAATATAGAGGAGTAAATATATTAAGCAATTTGCTCCATGACACCACATCAGAATCTCTTACTTTTCCCTTCACAATGTTCATAATGTTTAATACTTCAGCAAACATGTATCGAATTATATGCTGAGAAACAGACACATCTCGTACTGATAAAGCCCATGTAGGACATACAAAAAATAGCCATCAATTTAAAATTACCAGCCAAATCTACAGAGCAACAAAAATTAGTGCCATGTCCTCACTCTCTTCAAAAATTGCAGCTTAATGAGCAGTTTCAGAATATGCCCTTTGTAAAAGCGTCAGACATATGACTAAGCCCAAATCAAGCCCTCGCAGAGCTGATCTCAGGGTATAGACCATTTCAAGGCTAAGATGAGAGAACAGGGAATACCAGTAAGTCCAACTACGTCTGCGGGCGTCAGGGAGATTCTATTGCCCTGCGTTTTGCATTGTTCTTACGTAGGTTAAAGTGGCACTTAGAACACTGGTTTTAAAGTATGAGAAGCGTAGGTAAACTTTGTAAGGAATACATAAGATTCGATTCACAAGAATCGAACTTTTGAGTGAATGAATTAAAGAAGCTGCTTGATATATGCTAATTTGGGCATACGCGCTTGGTATACATACCAAGCAGCTTGATTAAGTTGAAAAAAATGTTGTTAAAGTTGATAGATAAGCGAGTTAAGGGAGCTACGAGGTAAGCAGCCCCAGGTGTTAACCGGCGCTAGTGCTTAGGGGGCCCAAAGTTTACGTGGCAGAACTGCTGGTTTGACTCTCTAGTTTGTGAGTATTGCAATGTGTATTTTTATTGAATGCTAATATATATTCCGTACAAGTACACTGCTGGCCACCCAAATTGCAACACCAAGAAAGACAAGAGATATCACAACAAAATTTATTTTGTAGATAACATGTTGACCAAGTATCAAATGATTAAATTTATAGACTTCTGTCAAGTGTGGTTCCTGCCAAAATCAGTACCCAGAGTAGCCGCCATTGTTGGAGTTCACCGCTACCACACGCCTCGGCATTGATTCAAAGAGACTATGGATGAGTTCTTGGGGTACAGCAGACCAAGCAGCTTCCACACGTTGCCAAAGTTGATCTGCTGTGGCAGCTGGGGATGGAATCTGGGTCAATCGTAGAGTAACCATGGACCACATGTTTTCTATTGGCGAAAGATCCGGAGAGCGAGGCGGCCAGGGAAGCAATTCAATCTGGCGATTGACGAAGAACCGTTGGACAATGCGTGCCACGTGCGGTCGCGCATTATCCTGTTGAAATATGGCTGTGGGCAAGCCCTGAAGGTAAGGAAGGACAACTGGCTCCAACACCTCGGAGATGTAGCGCTGGCTGTTTAAAGTACCGGCAATGCGTACTAGAGGTGTGCGAGAGTGATATCCAATACCGCCCCATACCATAATACCCGGTGCAGGACCAGTGTGGCGGTGCATAACGCAGCTGTTCAGCATCCTCTCTTCACGGTGTCTCCAGACTCGAATGCGACCATCGTGGTGTTGCAGACAGAAGCGTGACTCGTCAGTAAAGACAATTTCATTCCATTCTGCCGTCCACATATTTCTGTCATCGCACCATTGACGGCGGAGACGTCTGTGGTTCTGCGTCAAGGGTAGACAAAGCAATGGACGTCTTGCGGACAGACCTCTCTGCTATGAACGGCGTCGAATGGTAAGCGCAGACACTGGATGATGCGTTACAGACTGCGTGTGCTGTGCTATGGTTCGTGATGTGATTGAGCGATCCGTCACTGTCATGCGCACAATTTGCCTGTCATGACGTGAAGTGGTGCGTTGAGGTGGATGCGATAACACGCCGGTCCGTCGTATCCTCCTGCATCCAACGATCACATATCCGCATTACAGTTGTTTGGTTTCGTCCAACACGACTACCGATTTCCCTGAAAGATAATCCACAATCTCGGTAGGCCACTATCCTTCCTCTGTCGAACTCGGATAATTGATCAAAAGATGATCGCTGTTTACGACGAGGCATAATTGATCGTTTTTTGAAAAAACCACAAGAAAAACACAATTGCCGAACTTGAAATTGTTGAAATCTCCAAGCCTTAAATAGCGCTTTGAAGTGGCGCCACAGGCGCGCGTGATGTGCGTCTGCGCTGAAATTCTAATCATTTGCATATCTCACCTCCGCTAATGCATGTTGTAAATGTCATGTTATTTGCATGTTTCCTTCAGGGTGTTGCATTTACAGTGGCCAGCAGTGTAGCACATATGCTTATTGCTGTAAAAGCAAATTCTATATGTGCAACGAATTCAATAAACATTATTTCATGTATAAACTGTGTTTGTATCAAATTCATTTAGAGTGCCACTTCAAATTATATACACCCAAGTGCGGGTAGAAGTGAGCTATACTCTACAACTTCTTGATAACTAGCAAAGTGATCAAGACTACTATAACATCACTGAGTTTTTTTCTTTAGAATGACTTAATCTTTACTACGGACGTTTGTGAAACGGATAACATGAAACACATTAAATATGAAATAAAATCGAAGAAAAAAAATAAAAGGTTATTTCAGCTTCGTGTCTAGGTTTTTGTAATAATTTATCTTGTTGTAAAAAGTGAAAAACTGTATAACTACTTGTAAAAATTTTTGAACGTTTCAATTTCTTTTATTCTCATAACGACAGTTTAAACAATGAACCCAGTAAAGAGCACACCTGTACGAAGGAAAACTCCCAAGTAAAGTCACTTCGTGCAGTGACTAAAGAGCGCACACCTCTTTCCTTAAAAAAGTATATTATTACTCAAATATTCTTTTCTCGAGAAAGGTAAATTGAACAGGTTTTGAAAACGTAAATTCAAAGGTAAATTGAAAAAAAGTATATTATTACTTAAATATTCTTTTCTCAAGAGAGGTAAATTAAAAAGGTTATTGAAAAGGGAATATCCCAAGCAAGATCACTTCGTGCAGTGACTTAAGAGCGCACCCTCTTTCTTTAAAAAAGTATATTATTACTCAAATATTCTTTTCTCGAGAAAGGTAAATTGAACAGGTTTTGAAAAGGTAAATTCATAGGTAAATTGAAAAAAAATTGTATTATTACTTAAATATTCTTTTCTCAAAAGAGGTAAATTGAAAAGGTAATTGAAAAGGAAATCTCCCAAGCAAGGTCACTTCGTGCAGTGACTTAAGAGAGCACCCCCTTTCCTTAAAAAAGTATATTATTACTCAAATATTCTTTTCTCGAGAAAGGTAAATTGAACAGGTTTTGAAAACGTAAATTCAAAGGTAAATTGAAAAAAAGTATATTATTACTTAAATATTCTTTTCTCAAGAGAGGTAAATTAAAAAGGTTATTGAAAAGGGAATATCCCAAGCAAGATCACTTCGTGCAGTGACTTAAGAGCGCACCCTCTTTCTTTAAAAAAGTATATTATTACTCAAATATTCTTTTCTCGAGAAAGGTAAATTGAACAGGTTTTGAAAAGGTAAATTCATAGGTAAATTGAAAAAAAATTGTATTATTACTTAAATATTCTTTTCTCAAAAGAGGTAAATTGAAAAGGTAATTGAAAAGGAAATCTCCCAAGCAAGGTCACTTCGTGCAGTGACTTAAGAGAGCACCCCCTTTCTTTAAAAAAGTATATTATTATTCAAGTATTCTTTTCTCTAGAAAGGTAAATTGAAAAAGCCTGTCAGGTAGGGAGCTTCTCTCTCAGGATGTCTTTGTTCAGTATATTGTCATTATTCCCTAATGTCATGAAATCAAACTTAATAACGTTGTCTAGTGATGTAAAATCGGACTCGACTTATAAGGATTTCTCAACCCCATATCGTTTCCTTTACATTATAAATTCTTAAAGCAATGCAAGAGATATATGTGTATTTTCACGATAAAATTTCTTTCAAATATAAAATTAATATCCACGAGCTACATTTATGTAATTATTACAGAGTTAGGGTTATATAAAACAACTTAATCGTCACTAGACAACGATGGGACGTGATGCAATGGTAGAATACATTATCACCTTATATCATTTTCTATCACATGTCAACTGTTCCTGAACATTTGCCTGTATACTTTTACAACAGACAAAAAAAAAGTTTTTATGGCATGCAATAAATTTATCCGCTGTCACAGTAAGCATAAAAATACATTTGAATACAGATACAGGACATTCTCTGCAACTTTATCGTTTTAAAATAATATGAAAAATATAAGGTGAAATTTTTTAGCTTGAACTGCATTTATGTTTTTCAAATCCAAATAAATTTGATATATTGTGGAAATAGTAAATAATATAGTTTGATACCGTAAACGAATATCCAGTACTAGTTTAACTTATATTTTCGCAAAATTCTCCTTTTAACTATGCCAAGCAAAATTTTAAAAGTTTTTGTCGTTTCCGCATTTCTGAAAGCTTCTTCGAATATTTACTCGCTTTCTAAAGTAAGGATTCAAAGTGAAAGAAATTATGGTTATTTAGCTTTGTTCATACGGTAGTGCAAGAGATATTTCAAATTTGACCATTTTAACTCTTTATCCCATTTCGATGCTTGTATCAATGAAAATAAGCATTTATATAAGGGTAAATGTGCCTCTCACGTTATGCAACGGTCAGTGACGCAAGCAAAGAGAGTACCTTGTTTTGAATCCCCGCTAAGGCATGGATATTTCAGTACTGTCCCCTCATAGGCAAAAACGCTTGATCCCCCCAGGGCAGCACTAGAGAAATGATATAAGGGAGCATAGACATTATATATATATATATATATATATATATATATATATATATATATATATATATTCATGTCGCATTCCTAAGCGACAATTTCGGATAGGAATAAAATAGATTAATTTTATAGTGAGGTCGGTGGTTTGTAGTAGGATGAAAGAGGAACCGGTTCATTTGTAACCATTGTTTATTTGTCAAATAACAATGGTGCGTAAGGATAATATAAAACCGATTACAAATGCATACACACACACACATACATACATATATATATGTGTGTGTGTGTGTGTGTGTAATATAAAAATGATATTTATATTAATAATCTGACTTCTCCATATTCCTGTAAGACATAATATATTCAATTTCTAAAGATGATAAAGATTGCAGTACTTAATCCCTTCGTTCCCCTGTGGACAGAGAAATATCCTTGCAGAATTAGTCCAACCCTTGTCTAGGGAGACTGAACTGATAAGAATCATCGGACACACCCTAGTCCATGACGTAACATAGCGTCATAGGGATTTACCGTTGCACCATATCTTCTGTACTTTCACGATATAAAAATGTGAACACGGCTGAAATCCAGATCTTTTTCTGATAGTGTTTGTACATATAATATGTCCCACGGTCTAGCTCCCTCCCTATGGGGAACTACCTATGAATGACAAATAAAACTATTTTAATTGATTCGCCTGTTTACTGCGTCCCAGAATTCTTTTACAGCTGTTCCATTATCTGCTTTTCCAACTGTTTTTATTGGTATGTTATGTCATATATATATATGTATATATATGTATATATATATATATATATATATATATATATATATATATATATATATATATATATATATATATATATATATATATATATATATATATATATATATATATATATATATATATATATATATATATATATATATATATATATAGAGAGAGAGAGAGAGAGAGAGAGAGAGAGAAAGAGAGATATGGACAGGTAGATTAATATATAGATAGAAGGATATAAATAGAGATATAGATATATGAACTTTGCATATAAACGTCTTGAACTCATCTTAATCATTTGATATTGTACTTGTTAATGTTATTAAGGAATTTTAAACATTAAGTATCTAAATACTGAGTGAACTGTTAATTAACCGGCAGTTGAGTCCAAGTCAACTGCATCGCAGATCAAAACGCTAAACAATATACTATGTGGGCGGCTTATTACACTTATCTAGAATTAATAAAACTCATGAATAAATTTACAATGAATGTATTTGAAAATTCCATGACAATTTTATGGTAATACTTTTCGTAGTTTTGCCATCCCCTTAAAACATGTATTCGGAAATTTAAAATATTTCATGTCAAAATAAAATAAATTCAATGCCTATGATTACTTAAACTTTCCGATTTTAATTTCAGACATTTATTTTACGTCTCTAAGGCTAACATAATCCACTTCTACTTGCCAAGCTTTCAAATTTTTACGTTCTGACAATTTATACTATTTTGAAAGCCATACAGCTCTGTTATTAATTTGCAATTCATGATCTAAGTCATCACTACCGAAATTTTTTAATCCAAATTGTATTGCATTACCTATAGGGATTTTTAAATGTATCTGTTATTTACTTTTTATTACATAAAACTTGTTACAAGCTGATAAATACGTCTTTCTAAACCTGTAACATAGAATTCTGCTTTGAACTTTTCTAAACATTCTGAATAGAAAGGGAGGATCAAAGAAACCCTGAGAAAGAAGGTAGTTTGCTTTGATGTAGAGAAAGATTACAAGAGCGTATACACGTGAATAAAGAGGGAATTACCTACCTGACCATGTTTTAATACTTTTATCCAATAAATGCCAATTTATATTTTTGCTACGTTTGAGTTTACAGCAAACATTGTGCTTCAGCTTTACGACAGTTGAGAAATTTTATTTATTTAATCCCCAGTTGGGATTTAATTTAACCCCTTGTACTTCTTTAAGAACTGAAACATACTTTACTATTAATGCAATACGCATGCATCTTTCTTATAAAAATACATAATAGTCGCAAAACCGTTATATAGGCGCTTTATTTGTTTATGCTTCCACCAGAAATGTGTATTTCCTTATTTATCATAAAATATGCAGTTGTTGTCTTATATATATATAACCTATGTATAAATATATATATATATATAAATATATATATATATATATATATATATATATATATATATATATATATATATATATATATATATAAATATATATATATATATAAATATATATATATATATATATATATATATATATATATATATATATATATATATATATAAATTTACACCGTTCTAATATAAAAAAATATAATACGCTAAATAGTCATCCACTTAACATTGAATTTGATCACTTCAAAAAACATAATTTTGAAAATATTGTAATCTCCATACTAGATATAATTCAATCACCCTCTGAAAGGTTATATTATGAAAATATATATATGCAAAAACATAAAACTCTCTTTCCATATGGTCTTAATCAAATGTTTAAACAAAAAAATATAGTTAAATTTAATTTTACTGATGTGTCAGCTCAACCTATTTACCCTTATCTAATTGAAGATACACAGTCCTCAAAAAGAACTAAAAGAGGTAAAAGTAATAATAAAAGTAAGACTTTTGATAGTAACATATATAAAACTGCCTTATTAAGTTTTCAGGATAGGTTTATAATTGATTATAAATATAAAATATTAAAAGCTTGGATTTTTTCTATCGTTAAAAAACATATCATTAAGCTTTATCAACTATTTTTAAATATGAAACTAAAGAATTATCATTATCAGCATCTGGTATATGATTTAATACTAACAAGGGCTAAACATTTAAAAATAAACTTATATAAAAAACATAATTCATATAATAACACATTTTGTGTACTAAATTTTACTAACCTTAAACTTAATTATATTAACTTCAATTGTATATTTGATAAACTTCATGATATGTTTCCTATAAAAGAAATAAAAATAAAACGTGCCTTTAAATATACTCTGCCTATGGGTAGACGTATATTTAACTATAATCAGGTATCAAAAAATTTTTCTGAGTCATTAAATTTAACTTGTGTTTGTCATCTGCCCTTTTACAATAGTTATTTAGATACGACACATGGTCATGTAATAACAGGCAATATGGATATTGTGGAAGATGATGCACTGCGAGATTTGATGAATTTAGGAACTAAGTTTAGAATACCTAGTACTAATAATAATAAGAAAATCATTAGTTTCTTAAATGCTGATTTAGATAAATTTATTTACAAAATAGCAATTAATTATTCTGTACCTACTGAAGCTTTCAACCCTTGGAAAATTAATTTACTAAAACTAGTACAAGCTAAATTACCCAATAATAGTAATAACATTAATAATCCTTATAAACACTTTAAAGCTGCTATTACAAAATTACAAGATGACTTTATAGTCACTTATGTAGATAAAGCAGCCAACAACTATGCTATAATTTGTAAAAAATACTTTGCCATATGTTTAAAAAAACAGTTAGAAAATAGTGATCTTTTTCAGCCATTAAATGAAACTACTAATATTATTATTAAGAAAATCATTGCTAAATATAAACTGCTAGGTATTTCATCTAACATTTATCATTTTCCTTATATAACTTTAGTTCCAAAATTTCATAAAACACCTATTGCTTTTAGAGCAGTAACCTGTGGTCATAATACTTATGCTACAAAAGCAAGTAAATTATTATTAAAATACCTTAAATTAATCTATAAAAATATAACATCAGGTGTTTGTGGTATAATTGATAATAGCTATAGTCTAATTAGAAAACTACAAACATTAGATAACTGTAAATATATTGTAACTTATGATTTTAAAGATCTATTTAATAATATTGATATAATTGATTTAAATAGAATAATCATAATGTTAGTACAAAACAATATTCAATACTTAAACAACGAAATTAAACTAACTCGTTTCAATAGGCTCCTAGAATTAGTAACTAAACATAATTACATAGTTCATAATAATAATATATACTTACAGTCCAAAGGTGTACCACAAGGTGGTAATGCTTCAAGTATGCTAGCTAATTTATACTTATATTATTTTGAAATTAATAATATAGAAAATAGCAATTACAATATATTTAGATATATAGATGATATAATAGTAATAAATAAAAGTAATAACCCTATAGACTTAAATTTTTACCCTCCTAATTTGGAACTAATTAAAAGTAGCCATGATAATAATAATGTAAACTTTCTAGATATCAATATTAAATTAAGTACTAAAAATAAATTAACTTATGACTTATATGACAAAAGATCTGAATATAATTTTAATATTGTTAAATTTCAAAATTATCTAACCTGTTTACATAAATCTGTTTTTAATAACATTATTGTAAATCAGTTAGTTCGTATAAATAGGCTATGTTCTAAAGACAATAGGATTAAGCATATTATAGACTTAAAAGCTGTGCTAACTAGTAATAATTACCCAGTTAGTCTATCCAAAAACATAATTGGTTGTTTTTGTTTTAATGAATAGTTTGTTCTGTTGCATTAATAAGTTAAACATAAATAGGTTAAAATAAAAATAATAACTACTAAAAACAAAAATAAAACATAAGAATAATAAAATAATTAACTAATAGTAGTAATAATAATAAAACTAAATAAATAATGGAATAATATTCTTAAAATAAGTTACCTTAGTAAGTATGTAACTAAGTATCCACTACCTCAATGGTTGCAAGTTATGACGTCAGTCATCTTGCGGTTACAAGTTCTTAACTTCCACTCTGATTAGCGCCAGGCTTGGTGTTTGGTTAAGTACTTTAATACAAATTCATTTATTATTCAATTCTTCTGTTAATAATGGATTGTACGGTGCCTGAGTGTGTTTATTTAATAGATCATACTCATCAAAAACAATCCATTGGTTTTTAGACAGTATTGACACCGCTGATGAAGAAATGCTGTCAAAAACCGTATTCATACTTATCTTTACATGTTGGATGTTCCTGGCTGCTTGTAGCTTTAGAGCTATTACTGGTTTTCTCTTTCATCTTATTCTTATTTATATATATATATATATATATATATATATATACAGGGCCGCCCACAAGGGGGGAACTGGGGCACTTTGCCCCAAGCCCCCAACTGCCGGAGGGGCCCCAAAAAAATTTTAAAAAATGTATTTATTAGATTTCCTCCGAAAGGAATTTCTGAAATTTGTACCGTACTTCAGAATTCAAAATAATCTCCTGAAAAAAGGGCCCCCCCCAAAAAAAATATTCGATTAATCATATTTCTTGGAGCCCCCAACAGAAGTTTGCCATATATATATATATATATATATATATATATCGAGAAAGAGATAGAAAACATATATATACGAATATATCTCACAACGATTTCACCAATTTATCCACGACAGAAAAATTTGACGTTTGTGTGTTTCATTTCATGATACGCAGTGTTTTGGATATCCTTATTCGGCAAAATTTTTTGATTAAATTAACGTTTAGCTAGCTTAGACTAATAATTCATTTCCGAAGAAATCCAATTACATCCACCCTCTTAACAATGCAATAAACTGTCTTTAAATAAGAATGTAATAACAACTTGTAAAGCCTTTCAGTCTAAAGTTGATTTAGAGTATCTGACCATTTAATTTGAAAAGTAGTTTCTTAACATGCTCATCCTAGGAATATGTTCTTGTACACGAACTGCTCTTCTTTCGTGAAAAGTCTTAGGTAATCGAAATTATGATAGACATTTGTCGAGTCTGAGAATCGTAGTCACAAGACGTATAATTTAAAGCAGGAGAAACTTAGAAGATGAGTTTGACAAAAATTGCGACAGTCACGCATTCTCTTCTTGTAACAAATGCATGCAACTCAACGCCCCTCAAATCCAAATTACAGACTTAGAAATGAGTAAAAGTCCACCAGGGACGCAGTACGGAGCGAATAAAAATTGATAAACGTCCACTTATAAAAAATAAATCGTATAGAATCTTTTGTTAGTATATATAATTATTATCAAATTTAGTTAGCTTAGCTTTGTAAGAAATTTTATACGACATACCAAAATAGATTCTGTTTTAAATAAAATGACCTTTCATATACATAAAGTAATGCGTTTAGTAAAGTAAGATTAAATCTACAAGCAATATACAGTTTAAATTATTTATGTCGGTCAGTAATGGCTCAGAAAAAGACTGGAAGTTTTGACGGGTGGCCGTGGAGAAGGGGCCGTTAAGAGAGTGGTTATCAAACAGGGGCGGTAGGCTAGAGAAGTTTCGCCATAATTTATTTGTATGCAATTAATAAGAGTATAACAAAATTGTCATAGAGAATATCTGGAAAGGGACTCTTACTGCAAGGTTGTAAATATATACATTGTTTATCTGTTTTTTATCGAAGAAAAATCTGCTAATATTTATTGAAGATTCAAAGTTCATTAATTTTTTACACTACAGATGACACTGCAATCGCCAGACTTCAACAAACAATTTCGTCATTTTGTGGGTATTCCTATTGTATGTTCAGCGTCGTTTTGTTTACAAACGGAGACGGAAATAGTCTTGATAATGATTTATTCCCCGGAAGAATGTGTACTCATTTTGCCATAATTCCATTGTTTGTATCGCAGTCCTTTTGCTAAGGTAAATTTCCGATGGTAGCTCCATTTTGTTTCCGCTGGCCGAAGAAATACCCGTAACGGAAATTCTAAATAGAATTCTAGAACAATGAAAATTATTTTCTTCAAATGATTATAAATATTATCACTAAATTATTGATTTTAAATCTCCAAATGAAACAACTCCAAATCTGGAAAAAAAAACTAATTATATGTGGGGAATGCCTACTTTATCCTAAAGTTTGAAGATTGCAACGCCATCTATAAATTTGGAAATTAGTCAAAGTTTGGAAATACCTATAAATATTCATAAAATCATCAATAAATGCGTATCCATCTCTTTTTAAGTATATAATTCAGGGTTTTGAGGATAATTTACCTCAAAGTTGAGAATTAAAATTATGAAACAAATCTGTTACAGATATGCACATCTATCAGAGATGCATGAATTTCCCGTCTTATATATATATCTTAAATACTGTTTTAAATATGGATAAACTGACGTCTTTGGTATAATAATATCAATTAAGGATTTTATAATGGTATGTTACATGTGCTTTTTTTAGCATAACAGGCAAAAATGAAAGTTAACAGCAGCTAGTTTTGACACGTTTAATTATTCGCTGTGTGCAGTTTAATTCTGAGCAGACTTTTCCACTTTCTTACATTTGCCCTGGCATTCCTAAGAACTCTCTTTTCGAGACGTTAATACAGTTATACTAACTATGTTGAGAAATAAATTAGACAATATTCAAATATCAAATATTTTTTAATATTTTCTTCCTTTCAATAAATCAATTCTCTGCTGACGTTGATTCATTAATTTTTCAAGATCTTTATTAAAAATTATATTTTTATACTCTTTTATGTTGTATGAGAAGGGAAGAAATAAGGTTTCAAGTAAATTCTAATTAATAAAAAATTTCAATTATTCTAGGTTTGGGAACTTATTATTTTGGACCATATTTAATTAACTATGCCTTATTTCTATGATATTGCAAAGAAATTTTACAACCGAAATAATTGACTTAAGACTATGAATATCGCTTTTGTACAATAGCTATTTGTCTCAGATTCTGTAATACCCCAAACTGCCTGTAATTTAATCATCAATTTTCAAAATATTGTTAAATGAATAAAATGTAATTGCTCTGAAAATTTAATGAATTACTTCATTTCAGGGGAAATTTATTGGGTTTCTTTTCGTAAACTCCACAACAATATAAGGATTTTATTAAATTATTTAAGCAAAATTTCAAACAAAATATCATTCCAGGATTTTTATTTTACTAAATGAACTTAACAAAAACATTATCAAGTTAACAGAGGCTTTGATTTTAATTTCTTTTCACGGTACACCTTTTATTCCAACTACTTTTTTCTCTTTTATCTTTCAAAATATATATTTTTACTAAAAGGAAACGATCTATTTTATAATATTTTCATTAAAAATGCAGAAGTTTCTATGCCTTGTGATTCCCTTTTCTTTCGAGATTTTAATGCAGTTATTCTAGAATATATATGCATTAACACTAACACTGTAAAACTTTTGAATCACAGGTATTGAAATTTACTCATGCAGATAATTCAAATGTACTTCGTTTGGCAGTTTCTCTCTAGACAAACTGAGGAATATGTGTTGACACTTTCAGGTACAGTGGCTGTGATACTCTTGTACAGTGATTACTTCTAAATGAGTGTACTATATGCCACCTAGCGAAAGAATGTGATTATCTCAAGAATTTTACCCTTAGAGCAATCAAAGTATTTGCAACTTCAGAAGATAAGTTGTTTTTCCAGAAACATTTTACTGCCAACTAACGACTGCAAATTCAATAACCCCGACAGAGATTCTTGGTACACTGATTCTCATAAATGGTTCTAGTTCTAGTCTAGAACCTTGAGTTTCTAATCGATATACGCGTGAACGCCCATCCCCAAATCCCATATAATTAAATAGTTCATTACAATGATTATCATGTAAGAAATCACAAAAAAATATGGTTGCTGACATGAAGATCACTGTGATATCAATACTACTTTCTTTTAGTTCAAAATCTCTTAATTTATATTCAATAATGAGTAGAATTGAATTGTTTGCTATGAACGTATATTGTATGCATTTTCCCTGGATACTTTTAAAAGCACATGTATAATGAATTTCACCTTAGTAATATTTTCACTGTTTTATCAAATGCATAAATAGCTATTTTACTTACACTTCCCATTAACTTATGAGCAAATATCCGTCCTCATCCAGGGAAAAACTAGTAGATTGTAATTATAATATAGTTCTAACTTTTCAAAATTTCTATAATTTCATGTTTTAATATTTGTGGGAACTTAAAGAATGATTTGAAGACCTATTTTATAACATCTGATCTCTTTTTAACCTGAGCAGTCTCATATAGCATAAAATATATCGGCTTTTCAATAAGGAAATCTTGAAGATTACGTTCCTTCATTTTCAAACATTCTTTTTATGTTAAAAAAAATGACAAACTAGTAAAATACGACAAACTAGTAAATTACAGGACTTCAAATACAAATGAACAATGAAGAAAATTCCAGCTAAAATTACATATATATATATATATATATATATATATATATATATATATATGTATGTGTGTGTGTATGGATGGATGGATGTATGGATGTATAAAGTATGCCCACTAAAGTCACTTGCCACCCTCTTAACTTCGGAATGGCTGCTGCTAAATTCATAAAAGTGGTGTTTAGATAAAGTAAAGTAGCCATAGGCTACTGAATGCAACCGCCTACTGCGCCACCTGGGGGAAAACTGCGGAGTTAGCATTCCTATCTCGAAAACGGAACGAGATAGGGAAAAGGGTGATTTACAAAGTTGTAGAGCATCATCGATTTAGTAAGAAATGATACTTTGTGGACACTAATGCAAAGAATAGAACAGTTAAAACATGCATTTGTTTTTTCGTGATTTCCTACACTGTGACATCACGAAACATGAACGGAAGGAGAAATGATTATCTTTGGGAAAAAAAAGACACCGCAATGTGCACAGTGGTATATCGCTTGTGATCCCCAATCAAAACGACCGCGGTTCGAACCCCGAGGGTTGCATTCTTGTACTGATTGTCTTTATAAACAGAGTAGGCAATACATAGATCGTGTAAAATAGTGTCGCAGCAACTCAATGCAACATTCACTTGGTGTTCGAAATTTTTGCAGTATGCAAATACGTAAGGAACGTCACGACTGTTCATCCGATACAGCTATAAAAGAGATATCTTCTTGAGGTTGTAGTATTTTGATGCTCATGGTCATGGCAGAGTATTCCAAAGCTAAGTATTGTGAGATGGTTCTCCTGTACGGTGAATGTGGACGCAAGCCATGATCAGCAGCAAGGTTGTACCTGCAACGTTTCCCTGCAGACCCGCATCCTTCTCATCAAACCATCCTAACTGTTGTAAAATGTTTAAGGGAGATAGGCTGCGTTACTAGTCCACCTCGATCTGGCAGACCAGCTAAGGTAGAGGGGCAATTTCAATCAGATGAGGTATTAGCATACGCCCTCGCACATCCGAAATGCAGCACAAGAGAGATCAGTCAACACTGTGGCCTCTCCAAAAGTCTGGTTTGGAAAATCCTAAGCGAATTAGGGGCTCATCCATACCGACCAACGCCTCAACAGGTTTTAGTGGACGGGGATGCTGAGGTACGCTATGCATGGTGCAACTTCGTCATAAATCAGATAAAGGTCCAGCCAACATTCTTGGCAGATATAGTGTGGACGGATAAGGCATGCTTTTCATGGAATGGCATGTACAATAGGCAAAGCACCCATTACTGGGCGCTGGACAATTCTAGATGCTTTACCGACGTTTGACAGCAAATGCGGTATGCTATTAACGTTTGGTGTGCAATTTACAATAACAAGCTGATCGGCCCAATATTTTGCAATGACACGTTAACGGGTGTACGATAATTACAATTGCTACAGAACGTAATACCCAATTTTGTGGAGAACCTGCCGTTGTTAAATCTTAGGAATGTATGGTTTCAACATGACCTGCGCGCCTGCTCATAAGACATCTCCAGTGAAGCAGTACCTTGTCAAGGAATTCGGGAACCAATTAATTGGGTATGGCGGTTTCGAAGAGTGGCCTCCACGTTCGCTTGATCTCACTCCACTGGACTTTTTCCTGAGGGGATACCTGAAACAGCAGGTATATGCGACCCCTCCACAAACATTGCAGGACCTTAAACGACGAATTACGGACGCTTGTTCTAACGTGTCACGTACTATGCTCCAACGTGTGCAACGTGACATTCAAACGAGGATCCAAATGTGCATTGCAGCTGCCGGTGAGAAGTTTGAATATCTCAAATAAATGTATATTTTTATAACTTGTTGTTTTTTTCGTTCTCAGATCGTTTTGTCACATCACAGTGTAGGAAATCAAGAAAAAACAAATACGCGTTTTAACAGTCCTATTCTTCGCATTGTCCACAAGGTGTCTTTTCTTACTAAATCGATGATGCTCTACAACTTTGTAAATCACTTTTTTACCTATCTCGTCCCGTTATCGAGATAGGAATGCTAACTCTGCAGTTTTCCACCAGGTGGCGCAGTAGAGGGTTTCATTCAGTAGCGCATGGCTACTTTACTATACCTAGACACCACTTTTATGAATTTAGCAGCAGACGTTCCGAAGTTAAGAGGGTAGCAAGGGACTTTAGTGTGTATACTGTATATATATATATATATATATATATATATATTTACATACACACATTTGAATAACCATATTATATAGGATGAAAACTCTAAATTCGTACATCTTTTTCTATTTTCAATCTTTATACTTTGTATGGCTCTGCTTTGCCGAGGGAGATTATAAACAGTTATCATTTGCTTTAAAAGCATTTCTCACTTATCATTCAGATGATTCGAAATTTATCAGAAATTAATTTTTGGTCGCTTTTTAAAATTTTTTACTCTTAATTTCTTTTTATTTCTATTATCCAATTTAAAATTGAATTATTTATCAGGTAAACGTTGGGGGATTCAAGTCCTTATCACAACAAATCATTATTTTTGGCACTTCCCTTCGATATTAATTCAGAATTTTATCCCTCGTGGCGCAACATGTCACATAAAAACTTAAAATGTTAGTATGTACAGAAACAAATTTCATAGTAAATCATAATGTATTCGATAAACACATGTTTTATAATCTTGCTTTAAGTTTTATAAAATAAATAATCTGTCGTTTCACAAAAGTATATGTTTTATGTAGGAGAAATAAATATTAAGAGTTATCAATACTACTGGTGTAATGCGAATTAAGGATATGTCGTGAAAATGCTTAGTTGGCCTTAGTGTATTTACTTCCACGAGCACTAGAATTGTACTACAGTTAATGCTGAAGTTATTAATTATACAGTCTTAAGCTTATATGTTTATTACCATGTATGGTTTAGAAATAAAGAATACTTTTAAACAAGTAATACAGTATAGCATTGTTGAATATTATTATTTATTTCAGAAAATGTCCGTTATACGAGTATACTTATGCTTTTATTCTTTAAATGAAGTAACAATAAAGTGACCGTGTCATTCGAACAATAGTATTCCGTACTATTACCAGATTTAATTGGCGTAGTATCTTTCGTCAACAACAAATTGAATGGGGTTTACTCTGTAATTAATTGCCTTTCCCTATCAAAAACCTATCGAATCCAGAACATTGTTATATTTCGTAGCTCATTGTCTTTGAAAGTATAGTGGTACAGTAGTTGAATTTAGACTGTTTGTAGATTTTTACTTTTCACCATTATCTTTTTCAAAATCCATCTTCAGTTCGACATGATCTATTGTGTATAACAATTGTTCTAATCGAATTTCTGGTGCTTCTGGAACATACACCACCAGTTATACAAACCTTAGGTAGATATTTATTAGTTTCTTCGATTCCAGGAGCTGAATACACTTTAATGAATAAGTCAGGACCTTACATGCATTAACATTCGAACTCTTCTATAGGTAGTACCAACATGGTAGGTTTCGCAGAGTGCATCAGTATATTTATAGTTAATTTTTTCCAGTGTGACACCTATCACGTTCGCAAGTGACCCATAAAGAGAAGACATCTTTAGATCCTTTAGAATACTTGCTAAAATTATAATTATCATTTTCTACAAGCCGAACACCATGTTTAACTTGTGACTGTAGAAGTCTTTTAATGTGTGTTTCAATATGTTAGTAATAGATATGTATTCATTATAGTTTTGTGTTTAAACTTAACTAATATTCTGTCTTAGGGATGAAATATGGGACATAATAGATAAAATATGATGAATACATTTTTCAAACCTTTGATTTTAAGGCAAATATAAGAAAGAAAGGGATATTATTTGGCTTTTAATTTTAAAGCAAAATAATTTTATCGTTTTGCAGCTAAAAAGTATGTTTGCTAACATATTGCTTTATTCCGGATTTTAAAAAATTTCAAAGGTACATATATATTCAGTTTCAAAGGAATGTATGTCTCCTTTGATGCTTTAAAAATAAACCAAAATCAAATAAAGAAAGACTTAAGAAATTATTTTAATTATTAATAAGACCATTAGCTTACTGACTTTGTCTTCCCGTCTAAGAAAAATGATCCGGTAATAATGATACCATGGGGGCTTATAAAGGGATTATCATACTCCTGTTTCTGTGTGGGAATATTGCCTCATAACAACTATATTATAGTTTTCCTACATCTGTGTGGGAGTTTTATGTGAGATAATATACACATATAATATATCTTGCTTTTCGCAGCACCATACATAGTGATTATATTACGAAAATCATAATTAAACGTAATAAAAAATAAAACTTTTTTTTCACTCCCTCCAATAAATTCATGTTTTCAAAATGTACATTATTTTTCCATTGAATGGACATATAGATTTTGAAACTTATGTAGAATTTACACAAAACTCCTTTAAAAACACGCATAAAAGCCAAAGGTTCCCACTTGGGATGGGATACAGCAGTTGCCTGACAGAACGAACAAATAACATTTATATATTCTAGAACTTCCGATTGAGTCCTACGTTTTCTCAGAAATGACCAGTCCTATGAATTATTTATCTATTGCGATTGAAGCTTCAAAACGAGGATAGTGGTGAAGCTCGATATATAGGGATTTTAGTCTAAAATTTATCCTGGACTTTAGCTTTAAGCATACTAAAGTTGAGCAACGAAAAGAGATGAAAAAATAGAGAATGTTGGAGTTGTAGGATTCAGTAAGTTAAAACTACCATCAGTTTTTAGGGATATGTTTATACGTAAATAAAAATACATATAAATAAACATATCTATATACTTATAAATTAGAGTTTTAATTTTCCCTGTATACTATGAGCTGTGTTTATATCTACTCGTATACAGAATATATAAAATCATGCATATCTAAACAAGCACACACATACATACATACATACATATATATATATATATATATATATATATATATATATAATATATATATTATATATGTATATATATATATATATAATATATATATATAATATATATATATATATTATATATGTATATATATATTATATATGTATATATATATATATATATATATATATATGTATATATATATATATATATGTATATATATATATATATATGTATATATATATATTATATATATATATATGTATATATGTATATATATATATATGTATATATGTATATATATATATATATGTATATATGTATATATATATATATATGTATATATATATATATATATATATGTATATATATATATATATGTATATATATATATATATGTATATATATATATATATATATATATATATATATGTATATATATATATATATGTATATATATATATATATATATATATATATATGTATATATGTGTGTGTGTGTGTATGATTAATATCATAGTATCACAACTGTCACAATATTATTGAATCCTGTGCCATAACACTTTACTAAATGGAACGTCGAAAAGTTTGACAAACACTTCTCAAATAATAAACTTAATTTGAGAGTAGAACAGAGCGTGTGTATCAGAGCTCTTTTAGGTGGAAGGATCGATATTTCCCTGTAGTTTTTAGAATTCTTTATTTGAAGAACGATAACTCATGACGCGTGGGAAGATATTCTTGTTATACTACGTCATATTCTGCGCATGTATGTCATATTTACGTCATATTGTGTTTATAAAAGCGTAGACGTAACATATAAGACCTCCATGTCAATTTTTTTTTCATCATTTTAAATTTTAGGTATCTATATTTTTACAAAAAGTGAACTTATTTTTTAAAGAAACAAAAGGCATGATTAAAGCGAGGAAATTTTAATAACTTTTCTTGGAATCATTAAAGGAAATGAATGATTTTATTTGTATTAATATCTTACACAAATAAATAATCCAACAGAGATAGATAAAAAAATTGTTGATTATCTTACACAAACTTATCGATGCCTGTAAGCGCTGTATATAAATTACAGTAAGATCCTGAATTCATAGCAGTATAAAAAATGAGAAGCATTTAGATATATAAATTTTCTCTAAGAAATTTTATCGCATTTTTTTAACTGCTTAAAGGTTTCAAGAGAGATTATTAGTGTTTTTACAGCATTTAGTTATGAAATGTAAAGTAGATACTGGGGATATGGTTTTATTTTCCCTTTCATACTAAAGAAATTCCATTACCTGGGATGTATTTTAGCTCTAATTTTAAGCAGTAATTTAACTAATATCAGAACCACAGACGGAATACATGGTCGTCTAACAATCAAGCAGCAGCGTTGTGCACCTGAATCAGGACGCAAATCAATATGAAGTGAAAACGGGCCAAACAATCTATGTGTAAACAGTGGACTTGACTTTTACTATATAAGTAATCGATAGAACTAATGAGACGCTTCTTCAACTCGAGAGAGTGAACTATGCAACAATTCTTTAGGTTGCTACCAAAACCATTTCTGAACAGTGTTTCACCTCATCGTCCATCGAGATAAATCTGAATGATTCCCAAGGGAAGCATTATGAATTTTCTCTGTGTACGATGCAGCTTTGACTCTTTTTTTTCTGACTGAAAATGGAAACAGTTTGTTTTGTCCTGAATAATAATTCTGTTAAGATAATTGTTTTTTTTTCTTTCTTGAACTGGATTGAACTCCGCAGTGATAAACCTGTGCAATAAACTTTTTCATGTGCTGTTAAGGGCTTATATGTATATCCACTGAATACAGCTTTTCCTATGTATAACAAGTTTCTCTGACAATGTTTTGTAGCTTATGATACCTGATGCTAATTTCTTCCGAAATTACAGGCAGTGATGTTTTCCTTATCTCCAGATGAAATTGACAATCTGTGCTATGCAGTCGTTGGTGATCACTCAATTTGTTCAGGGCACGGGTCATTTTCAAGTAACCCTTGTCCTCCTCAAAATCTCTAGCTACAGCACTTCAGACAGGGAATTCCTCCAGTCTTCAGGCATGGAAATCCGCCAGTCTTCAGCTAAAGGAGGGTTATCTTCCGTCTTCAGACAGGGAAGTCCTTCAGACTTCTTAAATAGCGAAAATCAATTGTCACCATAAACATTTTTCACATCTACGGAATCTCCTCCAGCAATCAGAAAGCGGATTACTTCCTGTATTTTTCTAAAGTTGTACCGATTTTCTATGGTTAGCGATTCGATATCCCACACAATTGATACTAACGAGGTGTCATTCGTTTTCGTGAGGCATTGGGAAGTCATTTTCGAGCTGCGGTGGTAAGATCGCTACTTACTTTCAGATACATAAGGCCAATCCATTCCAAGTCTGTTTCTATTAGCCATAGATGGCTCATTTTAATTTGATCAACATTTGTGAACACGCTTCCATCGCCTCATTATTGTCTTAATATGTTAAAACAGTACCAACTTTGTCATCAAACGAAGGACTGTTTCTGAAAGATGTAATCTTTAAGATAAACACATCTTAGCACACTAAAATCTTGAACCCACGGCTTATACAAATCACCCAGCACAAGGGTGAATGTTGCTGTTCAGCATTACTTTCACATTGACTGATGAATGGTGCATAATCGCAAAGGATAGAGCCGGGATTGTACAACGAGCCACATACTGAAAGAAGTTTTTAAAAAAATTGCGCCCTAAAAAAATAATAGAAGTAACAAATAAGAAATATTTTCATTAAAGGATTTTAAGTCAAAGTTACATCAACTGTGTGTAACAGATAATGTTTTCACTCCACGTTTATTATTAAAATAAACGTATCAAAACTAACCGTTTTAAAATTTTTAATCACTATACTTATATAATTAAAACTAACTAAGAGGCTTAAAATTGTCTACTGTCTATTTTTTTTTATTTTAAAATAAAAGACAGGTAATGATACAATGTTGCAAAAGAGCAAAAAACTATTAATCGAAAAATATTTATCATTGTGATACTAAAAAGTTCATATTAGTTTTATAAGAATACAAGGAAAACTATTCTGTGAATCTAAACCTATCAAGTATGAGGATCACACAATATTTATGGTTTTAAAGCGCTTCCAGTTTGCAATTTCGCTCTAGAAAAATTCAGCAATTTTGTAGAAGACATATATTTTCATTTATGATTCCGAAAAATGTTTCATAAAAATATAAATGTATAGCTTCTTTCATGTAAAGTAATAACACAAAGTATTTGCTGGGGAAAAATAAGCAATTTTTATGTACTCTCAATCGTTAATTAAAAACATCTTGTTTTCATCATATGAATTCTAAAATATTAAATTAAAAATATTTTTCTAAAATAAATTATCAAGGGTTTAATGTTTTAATGTAATTTCCCAGTTTAATTAAAGTTAGATATTAAAAAATGCGAAAGAAAAGTAAAATCATTAACAGACGCATGTGTGATATGCTTTATTTTTCGTGATTGTTAATTTACGTGGCTTACCTCATTATTAAGGTAGAATTTAAACTTTTTTTCTGGAAAATAAATTTCGCTTGAACACATATTTAATGAAAAATTACTTTTTCCTCTTAAGTATAATATTTTTCTCGTTATGCACTATACTTCAATAAATCAATTAAACAAGTAAGTTAATTAGAGTTCAACAATCGATAATTAATAAATGGTTTCAGTCTTTGCTCGCTGTCTTTTAATCTGAAAATTTTCTGCCAGACGACGAGAATTCATTTAAAAAGAATAGGTTTTAAATTCATCCTTGCTTATTAGAAAAAAAGCATAAATAACCAGAAATAGGTTTATTCTGAGATGGGAAATTTCACTTCAAAATTCATTTTCTAGATTCGATTTAAATATCTAGAAATAAATAACACCGCTCTACCTACATTTTAATGCTTATAGAGGAGCACTGCATTACGTGTTAGTAAGGTGTTATTCAACCGCATTGCATGTTTTTGACTCCAGCTTTTGACAGCAACCAATAGCAACAATTTGTTCCTAATAAAAATAAAATATGTAAAAGATATTTTTCTGATACTGTGACAGAAAAGCGTTCAGAATATATACATATATAAATAAATAACACACATATATATATATATATATATATATATATATATATATATATATATATATATATATATATACTATAAATATGTATATATATATATATATATATATATATAATTTTTTAAAAGTTATGTAAAGATATATATTTTTATAAGATCGTACAGGCTGTTTTGAATTTTATTTTTGGTCCTCGCTCTTAAACTAATATGTTACACAGTACATTGAATTTAGAATACTTGTCAGGTATCACTCAGCCTCCTTTTCCTTCTTCTCTGTAACTCTTATTGTTTTCCCGTAAACTGTCTCCACAGCTGGCGATTTTCTTTCTTTTCCATGGGCAGTTAATTTTTTTCTTTTTCACTCACGTAGAATCCCGATTCCTGAACGCTCGGTTTAAAGATATTTCGTGGTTTTTATTTCGGATGTGTTTAGTACGTCATTCCGTCTCTATTTAATATCCGAATGCATCGAAAACTTATATATTGCTGTTAAATATTGCGCACCACATATTATTGCTGTTAAATATTGCGCAAATTGTCACTGTAGAATTGAGTTGATTATCTTTCAGTATATACACTGCTCAAAAAAATTAGGGGAGCAAGCAAAGAAGTTAAGAAAACCGTGCGAGACAGCCACGTATTGGCATAAAATGGATAATACACGCGTATCAAAAATTTGTAATTTAGCTTTAATTCTTTGAAAATATGGAAAAAACATGAAAAGAGGATTTAGGGCAACAATTTGGTTACATGTAAACGATAAAAAAAAAGTACTTTTTAGAAATGATGCAAGATTTTTAATATGGCGTGTGGTCTCCTCGAACAGCTAAGACTGCTGCATACCTGTTTTTCACGGATGCGATGATGTTATCGATAAGACTTTGGGGAATAGTGTTCCACTCCTCAAGAAGTGCAATCTCCAAGTCTCGGAGAGTAAAAGGAGGCCTTCGTCTCGCAGCAATGCGTCGTCCGAGCATGTCCCAAACATGCTCGATTGGATTCAGGTCAGGAGAGCACGCTGGCCATTCCATACGCTGTATTGTTTCAGCTTCAAGCATGTTCTCCACAAGACGAGCTGTATGCGGTCTGGCATTATCATGCTGGAAAACAAAGGAATCTCCAATGGCTGCAGCGTAAGTTATGGCATGAGGTCTCAGTATCCCGTCTGCATACCTTCGGGCCGTGAAAGTACCATTCCGAATGATATGCAGGTCCGTACGTCCACCTATGCTGATTCCACCCCATACCATAAAACCAGCTCGTCTGTATTGTGACCTTTCACGAACGAATGTGGGGTTATTTCGAGTGCCCCTTTCCCTCCATGCCAAAACACGTCGGGTGTCACACTCCAGACTGAATCGGGACTCGTCTGTAAACAGCACTTGGCTCTAATCATGTTGCTCCCAATCTCGATGTTCAGCAGCCCATCTTCTTCGGGCCGCACGGTGGCGTGAGGTCAACGAAATGCAGATCATTGGCCTACGTGCATAGAGACCTCCCTGCTGAAACCTATTACGTACTGTTTGGCTGGACACCCTTCGTCCTGTTGCCAAGAGCAACTGTCTTTGCAGCTGAGTAGCATTGTCTGTTCTGTTTCGACGAGCTGTTAACAGTATATACCGGTCATCAGTTGCTGTAGTGGCGCGTGGCCGACCTTGCCCTGGCCGACGTCTAACATTCTCTGTTTCTTGGAATCGATTCCACATCCTTGCAACGACACTTTTGGCGACTCCAACAGCGTCCGACACACTACGTTGTGTTTGCCTGGATTCAAGTGTGTCTATAATACGCCATGCCATAGATTCCGGTAATTCACGTTGTTGAGACATTTTCAAGTCACCTTTTCTCAAAAAGAATAAATGAGCAATCGAATTTCACAGTTAAGGAAGTGAAACAGACGTTTCTCGCAACATCCCGATTTCCGCTCGTATGTTCTTTTTCTGGTTTTTGACGTCATGAACTTTGATTTGCATATGAAGTTTTCTTCATGTGTTTCCTGCTAGGCTTTAAATTATGGATGATTTATTTTATGTTACTTATCGGTGTAAGTATTTGCGTAATTTTGTTAAAACCATGTGCTCCCTTAATTGTTTTGACCAGTGTATATATATATATATATATTATTGTGTTCGAAGGAGCGATGAAAAATATTTAAATATGTGTAAAATTGTTCACTGTAGCCTACATTTTTTCTACAACAATAATTGTAAAATCGTTCTTTTTTCTTGATACCCCATAAGGCTTGCAAATTTTCTTTCTTATCCATAGGCAGTTTTTTTTTTTTTCACTCACGTAGAATCTCTGTTCCTGTAGACTCATTTTGATGATACATCGTGACTTTTATTTCTTATGTGGTTAGGGCGTCATTCCGTCTCTATTTAATATCCGCATACCTCGAAAAGTTGATCTCACCGATGTTAAATATTGCACAAATTGTCGCTGTACAATTACTTTCATTCTCTTTGAGTATGGATATCTTATTGTATTCAAAGGAGCGATGAAAAATATTTAAATACGTGCAAAATAGTTCACTGTATACTGCGTGTTTTTTTCATACAATATTAATAGAAAAATCATTCTCTTTTATTGATAACCCATTTGGCTTGCAAATTTTCTTCCTTTTCTCATCCATGGATAGCTAATTCTTTCTTTTTCTTTTTCCGTCATGTACAAACCCTGTACCTGAAGGCTCACTTTTAAGGAATTTCGTGGCTTTTATTACGGATGTGTTTAGTGCGACATTCCATCTGTATTTAATATCCGAATGCATCGAAAAGTTGATATCATTGCTGTTAAATATTGCACATATTGTCACTGTAGAATTGAGTTTATCATCTTTGAGTGTATATATATATATATATATATATTATTGTGTTCGAAAGAGCGATGAAAAATATTTAAATATGTGTAAAACTGTTCACTGTAGACTGCTTTTTTTCTACAACAATAATTGTAAAATCATTCTCCTTTCTTGATATCCCATTTGACTGGCAAATTTTCTTTCTTATCCATGGGCAGCTAATTCTTTCTTTTCTTTATACCTCATCTAGAAACTCTGTCCCTGAAGGCTTACTTTTAAGGAATTTCGTGGCTGTTATTTCTGATGTGCTTAGTGTGTCATTCCGTCTCTATTTAATATCCGCATACCTCGAAAAGTTGATGTCACCGCTGTTAAATATTGCACAAATTGTCGCTGTACAATTACTTTCATTCTCTTTGAGTATTGATATATTATTGTATTCAAAGGAGAAATGAAAAATATTTAAATACGTGCAAAATAGTTCACTGTATACTGCGTGTTTTTTTCATACAATATTAATAGAAAAATCATTCTCTTTTATTGATAACCCATTTGGCTTGCAAATTTTCTTCCTTTTCTCATCCATGGATAGCTAATTATTTCTTTTTCTTTTTCCGTCATGTACAAACCCTGTACCTGAAGGCTCACTTTTAAGGAATTTCGTGGCTTTTATTACGGATGTGTTTAGTGCGACATTCCGTCTGTATTTAATATCCGAATGCATCGAAAAGTTGATATCATTGCTGTTAAATATTGCACATATTGTCACTGTAGAATTGAGTTTATCATCTTTGAGTGTATATATATATATATATATATATATATATATATATATATATATATATATATATATATTATTGTGTTCGAAAGAGCGATGAAAAATATTTAAATATGTGTAAAACTGTTCACTGTAGACTGCTTTTTTTCTACAACAATAATTGTAAAATCATTCTCCTTTCTTGATATCCCATTTGACTGGCAAATTTTCTTTCTTATCCATGGGCAGCTAATTCTTTCTTTTCTTTATACCTCATCTAGAAACTCTGTCCCTGAAGGCTTACTTTTAAGGAATTTCGTGGCTGTTATTTCTGATGTGCTTAGTGTGTCATTCCGTCTCTATTTAATATCCGCATACCTCGAAAAGTTGATCTCACCGCTGTTAAATATTGCACAAATTGTCGCTGTACAATTACTTTCATTCTCTTTGAGTATTGATATATTATTGTATTGAAAGGAGAAATGAAAAATATTTAAATACGTGCAAAATAGTTCACCGGAGACTGCGTGTTTTTTCCTACAATGATAATAGAAAAATCCTTCTATTTTCTTGATATCCCATTTGGCTTGCTAATTTTTTCTCTCTTATCCATGGGCAGCTAATTCTTTCTTTTTATTTTTCCCTCATGTAGAAACCCTGTCCCTGAAGGCTTACTTTGAAGAAATTTCGTGGCTTTTATTACGGATGTGTTTAGTGCGACTTTCCGTCTCTATTTAATATCCGAATGCGTCGAAAAGTTGATATCATTGCTGTTAAATATTGCACATATTGTCACTGTAGAATTGAGTTGATCATCTTTAAGTATATATATATATATATATATATATATATTATTGTGTTGGAAAGAGCGATGAAAAATATTTAAATATGTGTAAAACTGTTCACTGTAGACTGCTTTTTTTCTACAACAATAATTGTAAAATCATTCTCCTTTCTTGATATCCCATTTGACTCGCAAATTTTCTTTCTTATCCATGGGCAGCTAATTCTTTCTTTTCTTTATACCTCATGTAGAAACCCTGTCCCCGAAGGCTTACTTTTAAGGAATTTCATGGCTGTTATTTCTGATGTGCTTAGTGTGTCAGTAAAAGTTGATATCATTGACAGGGTTTCTACATGAGGGAAAAATAAAAAGAAAGAATTAGCTGCCCATGGATAAGAGAGAAAAAATTAGCAAGCCAAAGATCAAGAAAGGAGAATGATTTTACAATTATTGTTGTAGTCCCATGTAGAAACCCTGTCCCTGAAGGCTTACTTTGAAGGAATTTCGTGGCTTTTATTTCTGATGTGCTTAGTGCGTCATTCCGTTTGTATTTCATATCTAAAAGCATCGAAAAGTTTATATCAGCGTCGTTAAATATTGCACAAACTGTCGCTGTAGGATTACTTAGATTCTCCTTGAGTATGGATATTTTATTGTGATATTCAAAGAAGCGATAAAACGTATTTTAACATCTGCAAAATAGTTCAGTGTAGACCGCGGGCTATTTTTTACACAACATTAATTGTAATATTATTCTCTTTTCTTGATATCCCATTCGGCTTGCAGATTTTTGATAAGAATTCCAAATGTCAGCCTAAATCAAGATTCTAAATTATAACGTGACTTACGCCTGAAGCTGTTACCCCGAGGGTATGATTTATTCATTCTTTGGCCTTGCCCTCTAGGCACTAATGCACTGAGAGGTACCCAGAGCTCTAGGGGCACTCGCCCCGTCAGTGATTAAAGCTCGGATTGGGGAGGAAGGTTCCAAGACAAAAGGGACGGCTGGGGACTGAAAAAAAAGAGTATTTTTTTCCCTGCGGCAGTGGGGCAGTGATTCGAGGAGGTCAAGTAACTCCTTTGCAATCAAGAATACGTAGAGAGAATGAAAGCAAGTTTCCTTTCTTAGTTTAAGAGGCCTTTCTTTCATAAAAAATCGTATGTAGAAGATACCCATTTACGAGATATCAGTCAATTTAATAATATACACAGAGGGTTACCTACCAATATTGATAGCTGGAATAAGAATACGTTTTATAATGATATTATTGCAGAAGAGCCATAAGAAAAATAGTTATGGCTCTTATGGCTGTTCATTATCCGATGTCATAGTTTTTCTATTTCGTTGTATTTTACACAATTAGCACAAGTCCCCATCCCCTTAAGTTTATTATTATTATTATTATTATTATTATTATTATTATTATTATTATTATAACCGAAAGGTTGGGTCGTTTATATATTTGCATACCCATTTACGAGAGGGAATTTTTTTCAATCTAATTGTTAAAATTTTGCTTCATAACGCCAATTTGTCTAATAAAAGGAACGATGGAAAATATTTAAATACGGGCAAAATAGTTAACTATAGACAGCATGTTTTTTTTTCTACAATAATGGTAAAATCATTCTCTTGATATCCCATTCGGCATGCACATTTTCTTTCTTATCCATGGACAGTTATTTTTTTTTCTTTTTCACTTACGTAGAATCCGTGTTCCTGAAGTCTCGTTTTGAAGGTATTTCGTGGATTTTATTACTGATGTGTTTAGTGCGTCATTCTGTTTATGTTTAATATCCGAATGCATCCGAAGTTTAAATCACCGCTGTTAAATATTGCACAAATTGTTGCTGTAGAATTACTTTCATTCTACTAGAGTATGGATACTTTATTCTAACCATAAAAATTTTGCTTCGTATAAATAAATTTTTATTTATATGTGGTTTAAATCTACATAAACACAAAACTTTTGTTGAAAAAGTAGTATTTGGGAAAAAAATATACACTCAAAAATTAAGATGCTGCGATGAAATTAAGCTGTTATTAGAAAAATTAAGCTGTTTTAAAACGTAAGCAATAGTAAAGAAAATTCTTTTGATGTTCGAGATCTAGCGGTTATTGAAAAATCAAGAGAAATTAAGGCGTCAAGAATTGTTAGAAAAAATAAGAAATTTCATTTAAAAACCAGCTCAAATGAACCATTTAAAAATTCTGGTTGTAAACTTCCACTTCTACATAACGTGATAACTAAAAATATAAGTGGATATCTTTGCAATGTTTTAAATAAGATGTTAACCTTTATCTTACGGGGCCCATTTTTTCCGATTTCTTCTTTAGAACGGGAATTTCCATACCCCCTTTGTAAGAACGGCCATTAAAGAGGTTATATATATATATATATATATATATATATATATATATATATATATATATATATATATATATAAATATTATATATTATATATATATATATATTATATATATATATTATATATATATATATATATATATATATATATATATATATATATATATATATATATATATATATATATTATATATATATATATATATATATATATATATATATATATATATATATATATATATATATATATATATTATATATATATATATATATAATATATATATATATATATATATATATATATATATATATATATATATATATATATATATATATATATATATATATATATACATTCTTGGGCCCGTGTTCTTGGGATACATGCTATCCCACCCCATAAGGAAAAGGTTAACTAAATTCTCCTTAAAAATATATCCTATATTTGTGATTATATCCATAGGGAACCTGTATCTGATATAAGCTGTTATCTGAGATATCTGAGAGCTTGTAGCTGCTGAAATACTGACATACTATGAAATCTACAGAAATTAAATGTTATATGAAGTTTAAACCAACTCAATTAATATTCTCTTATAATTTTAATCTGTTCGTTTCATGACGTTATAAAATATGTCTGCTGTGTGTGCGGGAATTTTTCATTGCTAATGTTTTGTAACAACAAAAATGACCAAAAAAATTAATTTTCTGAAAAATATAAAAATTATTATTAAGGGAAATTCTCCAGTTACTGTTAATTAATAATTAACCTTTACTTCCACAGACGATAGATAAAAAATTTAACAGAATAAGAA
This sequence comes from Dolomedes plantarius, assembly GCA_907164885.2. Lineage (NCBI taxonomy): Eukaryota > Metazoa > Arthropoda > Arachnida > Araneae > Dolomedidae > Dolomedes > Dolomedes plantarius. Next base: position 140,314,646 of record OU015501.1, read on the forward strand.
AAACGATTCTGCTAAATTTCTAGATTCGGATTTAATCCTGCACCAAAGTAAAACTCTGATTCCTTAACAGAAGCAAAATATATGTTATAAAAAAAGGTATTCTTCGTGTTTAACAATGTCTTAATTCTCAAACACCTGAAATTTTTAAACAACTAGGATCAAAATTTTATTTATTATAGGTTTTGATCACATAATTTCATGCCGTTAATATTGTTTTTAACATTCTTCAGATATATTTTCATTTACTCGTTAAAGCTCTCTAGTATTTTTGCTGTAAACACCCTTATGGATTGTCAAAATCTGTCATTATTTTCATATTCTTATACAAAGTATTAACATCAGAATTGTAGCAGAAATGAAAAGAAAATTTCTTAATAGGAAATACCCTTTGAAATTCCTTTCAAAATATTTATCTGGTATCTCATTTTTCCATTAACCATTTTCTAAACTATCATCATTTAAGTTATAATACAAGGCATTATTAATCCTGTATTGGCATTTTGTGCTTTTGAGGAAAAGAGGAATTAAGTGGGCTTATCGGGGCTGTTTTAAAAAATTACCTTAGAAAAAACCTCAAGTTCCATTAAATACTATCATTGTTGTGCAGTAGCAGTCCTTCTAATGATCTGATTAAAAAGAAATTATTGAAATCACTTCCTCAGTTCAAATCGATACACACAAAACATACATATTTATATATATTATATATATATATATATATATATATATATATATATATATATATATATATATATATAAACACACAGTTCATACATAATTTGTGTATCTTCACGAAGAGCTTTTATATATCACAGAAAAAAAATCTCAAATCACTTTAATGACCTCTGGCGCCATCTATGAGCAAAAGTTCAAAGGACTATCTTTCGCAGTTTTGCCTTAAACAACAAACACCAATAAAAAAATAAGTTGGATTATATAAAAAAACAAATATTAAATGTTTCAAACTAAGAGCGAGAAATATATACGTATCAATAACTAGAAGTACAAACGTATCAATATGATTTCGCTATATATTATGACACATATTTTTTTTCAATGTTTATTCAGATTACGCATTTTATGCTTTTATATTTCGTTTCATGTACAGTTATAGAAAAGTGAAAAATACAATTTTATTATTTTCTATAAATTTCTTTGTTTTCTAGGTAAATCTGTCACTTTTTTCTGTTAAATATTATTCATTCCACAGAGGATACAAAACTGTGAATTACAAACGCATTACTCACTTCTTTACTAGATAGCATGATATGAAATATATTTTTATTAAAATGCGATACAATTCTAAGTAATTAACCATGACAAAAATCCATAAAATGCCGCAAAGTGTCATGGCTTGATATTGAAAGGTATATTGAACGAATAATTACTATCGTTTTAGGAACTATATTTGTACCATTTATTACCCTGTCTGTTATATACAGGGGAATTTAAAATAAAGATCTGGTATTATCACGAAGATATCTTTTTGTAATTTGTATTGCAGAGTAGGAAACATAAAATATATGGAAATTAAATAAACAAAAAAGACAGGATTATTCTAAAATATACGAAGTCAAAGTAAACTCTTCTAAAACGAAAAACTGGAAATCTCTTATAACTCATAAAACTTATTAGCATAATTTATTTTAAGAAATTTACAGTAATATTGCAAATAAGAGCTGATAATTTCGAAACAAATTTAACTTTCACTATTATTTTACATAGGCTAAGAGGGTATTAAATTTATTTATATATGCACTAAGTATTTATCAATTTGCTTGTTTTCTTCCCACTCAAAAACAATTTAAATTTCCGTTTATGATCCCAGAGATCTTAACCTATAAAATGAAAATATTAATACAAAATGAAAATATCCTATAAAATGGAATCTGAATATCATTTTAACCTGTGAAAGTTGAATAAGTCGCTGGATTTCTAAGACAATCGTCATTCCTTCTTTTCTTGTAACCGATAAAATATTAGACAAGAATTAAAGATACGCGCTGACTTTTTCTCTCTTTTCACCAGTTAGCTTTATCTTCGGTCCCAAGCTTTGGGTCTGACAAAGCTTAAAATATACTTGGTGTGTATAGGGAGCAATGCTGGCTCACCTTTATGATGCTGCCATAATAATGTAGCCAGTGAATAACCATAATAATGTAGCAGTGAATAACCATAAGCGGATGTCTCACGACAAAAGTGCCTCCGCATTAGACCACACACACACACACACACATATATATATATATATATATATATATATATATATATATATATATATTTATATATATATATATATATATATATATATATATGTGTGTGTGTGTGTGTATATGTATATATATACATACAGTGGAATCTCGATCGGTCGTTTTCGGATCCATCGTTTTTCCGTATGTGTCGTTCATTTTATCCAGTTCCAACTATCATATTGCTTTGTTATGTTTCCGCATCTATCGTTTTCCCGCATTTATCGTTCATTTCAATCGGTCCCTTGAAAAACGATAGATCGAGATTCAACTGTATATATATATATATATATATATATATATATATATATATATATATATATATATATATATATATATATATATATATATATATCTATATATATATATATATATATATATATATATATATATATATATATATATATATATATATATATATGTGTGCGTGTGTGTGTGTGTGTGTGTATGTGTGTGTGTGTAATAACAGGCAATTTGGAAATATTGGATAATTTGGCACTGCGAGAGTTGATGAGTTTGGGAACAAAGTATAGATTACCTAGTACTAATAATAATAAGAAAATAATAAGTTTCTTAAATGCTGATTTAGATAAATTTATATACAAAATAGCAATTAATTATTCTATACCTACAGAAGCCTTCAACCAATGGAAAATTAATTTACTAAAACTAGTACATACTAAACTACCCAATAATAGTAATAGCATTAATAATTCCTATAAACACTTGAAAGATGTTATAACAAAATTGCAAGAAGATTTTATAATCACTTATGTAGATAAAGTAGCCAACAACTACGCAATTATTTGTAAAAAATGTTTTGCCATAAGTTTAAAAAAACAGCTAGAAAATAGTGATCTTTTTCAGCCATTAAAAGAAACTACTAGTATTATTATTAAGAAAATAATAGCAAAATATAAACTACTAGGTATATCATCAAACAATTATCTTTTTCCATATATTACTTTAGTTCCTAAATTTCATAAAACACCTATTGCTTTTAGAGCAGTAACCTGTGGTCACAACACTTATGCTACTAAAGCAAGTGTAATATTAGTAAATTACCTTAAATTAATCTATAAAAATATAACATATGGTGTTTGTGGTATAATTGATAATAGCTTTAGTCTAATTAGAAAACTACAAACATTAGATAATTGTAAAAATGTAGTAACTTATGAATTTAAAGATCTATTTAATAAAATCGATATAATTGATTTAAATAGAATAATCATAATGTTAGTACAAAATAATATTCAATACTTAGGCAACGAAATTAAACTAACTCGTTTCAATAGGCTCCTAGATTTAGTAACTAAACATAATTACATAGTTCATAATAATAGTATATACTTACAGTCCAAAGGTGTACCACAAGGTGGTAATGCTTCAAGTATGCTAGCTAATTTATACTTATATTATTTTGAAATTAATAATATAGAAAATTGCAAATACAATATATTTAGGTATATAGATGATATAATAGTAATTAATAAAAGTAATAACCATATAGACTTAAATTTTTACCCTCCTAATCTGGAACTAATTAAAAGTAGCCATGATAATATTAATGTAAACTATTTAGATATTAACATTAAATTAAATTCTCACAGCAAATTTACTTTTGACTTATACGACAAAAGATCTGACTATTATTTTAATATTGTTAAATTTCAAAATTACCTAACCTGTTTACATAAATCTGTTTTTAATAACATTATTGTAAATCAGTTAGTTCGTATAAAGAGGCTACGTTCTAAAGACAATAGGCATAAGCATATTTTAGACTTGAAAGCTGTGCTAACACATAATAATTACACCGAAAGTCTATCCAAAAGAATAATTGGTTATTTTAGTTTTAATGAATAGTTTGTTCTGTTGCATTTAATAAGTTAAACATAATAATAAGAAAAATTAGAAAAAATAACTACTAAAAATAAAAAATAAAATAAAAAACATAAGTAAAAATAAAAATAAGAATAAAAATAACTCTTAGTAATAATAATAAAAAACTAAATTAATAATGGTTAAATAGTCCTAAAATACAGTAACCATAGTAAGTCAGTAACTGAGTATCCATAATCTCCATGGTTGCAAGTTTTGTGACGTCAGTCATCTTGCGGTTACATGCTCTTAACTTCCCCTCTCTCTAGCGCGAGGCTTGGAGTTCTTTGGTTAAGTATCTCTTAATTCAATATTTAATCAATTCTTCTGTTTTTCATGGATTGTACGGTGTCTGAGTGTGTTTATTGTATAGATCATACTCATCGGAAACAATCCATTGGTTTTTAGACAGTATTGACACCGCTGACGAAGAGATGCTGTCTAAAACCTCTTTCATACTTTTCTTTTCATGTTATTTGTTCCTGGCTGCAAGTAGCTTTAGTGCTATTACTGGTATTCTTTTTCATCTATTTCTTGTATATATATATATATATATATATATATATATATATATATATATATATATATATATATATATATATACATACATATACATCAACTCTCGCAGTGATATATATATATATATATATATATATATATATATATATATATATATATATATACATACATACATATACATCAACTCTCGCAGTGATATATATATATATATATATATATATATATATATATATATATATATATATATATATATATATATATAATCAAAAATTAATACGCAGACTATGGGTACATAGTCTACCGTAAAAAATACGAGTTTGTGTTTTTATCTTTATTTTGTAAATTTTCTAGTGACCTCTTTCTGGTGGCAGAAATAAGAGGATCCTAATATCTTTATCCTATCTCTTTACTTACCACTATTTTCTTCTAACGGTGTTAGGCCTATTACAGGAAAACAGATTAAATTGAGAAGTAGAGGGCAATGAGGTCCAGGCAGTTCTCCCACCACTACTGCCTGTGTTGCCTGTCCGTTGGTAAAGTTATACATCTGCAGTATACTAGGTAGATTTCGGTTTCGCCCAAGCAAGGCTGGTCCACTGCATTTGGTCTTCCGCGCGCATTCGCAAGTTTCTCAGGGCCCGATTTAGAAAATTCTTGACCGTAGGCACAACTCGGGATGGAGGCCCCCCTAACACTGATGTGGGCGTAAAATTTCCAAAATTGACACACAAAAAAAAGTAATCATGAATCATTGAGAATGTACCATTTTACCAAGAATTGGCCATTTGAAGCGTAGAAGCCTAGAACATTATCAAATAACAAAAAGCAATACAACATATTAACTTAATCATTAAAACACCAATACAATGCAACCAGAAAAACTTATTAATCCCGTATATACAATATGACATACATGTTATGACGAACTATACATTTAACTATACATATGATGAACAAATCGATCAAATTTGAAAGCATATATAAGAAAATTGCTATTAAAAAGGTAAAATTAAAAACAAAAATCGAATTCGGAATTTTTTTTCTTTTAAAATAAATATTTTTTTATTTATTTATTTTTTATTTTTTTTTTTGGGGGGGGGGGGGCTAGGCCCGGGCCTACTGGACCTAATGGAAAATCAGGGTCTGAAGTTTCTGCTACAATGCGTGATGGTCGGTGGTTCTTTCTGAAGAGGGATGGATGACTGCGCTTTGCCAGTCACCAGTCAAAATTTAGAGAAATTACGCATTTAGAATTATTTTCTCTCCAGCCTATTTAACGGCTTTTTCTGCTGAGGAGCCCATAACAAAGGTGACATCTATACTCAAGTCTGCCCGGGGCACTCGATATGTATATTTTTACAATGCGGGCTCAATGCGTTTGCCACTGGTCGAGTATTTTTTTCTTTTCATAAGTTGAATAAATGTAATTTAAGTTATCGAATTCCTTCTCCTATTGGTTTTATCTACAAATTCTTACAATTTTTGTATCCTTATGATTTATATTTTTTTTAAATTGAAGCAGTATAACTTTAGCATTGAGTTTTCCTCTTTAGACGTTCATAAGTTGGATTATTAAAACTTTTCATTAGAATACCTCCCACTTTTTTACATGCTGTACTAAAATAAGTTTAGTCTTCAAATTCACTAACTTTTAGTACTGAGATTTCTTCTTTAGACATTCATAAGTTGGATTATTATAACTTTGCATTATAAAATCTCCCACTTTTTTATATCCTGTACTAAAATAAGTTTAGTCTTCTAATTCGCCCTAACACCACTGCCTGTGACACTTTTTTTATACAAAAAATCTCTCTAAAACACACACACACACATATATATATATATATATATATATATATAGGAATAAAAATGTATTTTACACTATATTTTACTGGAGTTAAAATCTTCAAGTATGAAAATATATGTATATATATATATAAATATATGCATATAAATATCTGTATATATATATTAATATTATTAGGTATTTCCATATCCTTCTTTTTCATTCTTTTCTTTGCAGTTTGATTCAACAGGCATTCAATATAGATGGGTGGAATATCTGCAGTTTATGTAGTATTTATTGATTTGCTTTAGGGAGAAAATAAAAAAAAGTGATATGAGTGATTCGGATTTACATGAACACTCCTGGTCTGCTTTTTTTTAGAAATCCAAAGTTCTGAAAAATATTGGTAAGCAACTTTTATACTCAAAGTGATACTTCAGAAGAATCCCAGTTTCTAGAACAGGGGACTGATGGGACGAAACATCGATTACATTTTGTAGAGTATAGCTACTTCTACCCGCACTTGGGTGTATATAATTTGAAGTGGCACTCTAAATGAATTTGATACAAACACAGCTTATACGTGAAACAATGTTTATTGAATTCGTTGCACATATAGAATTTGCTTTTACAGCAATAAGCATACGTACTACTTGTACGGAATATATATTAGCATTCAAGAAAAATACACTTTGCAATACTCACAACCTAGAGAGTCAAACCAGCAGTTCTGCTACGTAAACTTTGGGACCCCTAAGCGCAAGCGCCGGTTAACACCTGGAGCTGCTTACCTCGTAGCTCCCTTAACTCGCTTATCTATCAACTTTAACAACCTCTTAACTTAATGAATCTGCTTGGTATTTATACCAAGCGCGTATGCCGAAATTAGCATATCTCAAGCAGCTACTTAAATTCAATCACTCAAAAGTTCGATTCTTGTGAATCGAATATTATGTATACCTTACACTTTTATAACAATATTGATTCTATATTGATATCTCATGCGTATGTAATTATTTATGAATAAACTGATATCTCTTGATTTAGTTATATTTTAAGAAATTTTATATTTACTTCCTATTTTAATTTCAGATAACTAGAATTTACAAAAAATGTTTTTTTCAAGATTTTTGTCTTATTTCAATTTTTTTTCACCGATTATATACAAAAATACCCATTGCGTAGAATAAAGTTCATAACAGAATGCTTTCTGTTATTTTAATAGAAATCAGTTTTCACAAACACACACAAATGTATTATATGCATATACGACAGTGTACGAGTAGGCGTGTATTATTTAATGTGGCATGCATTTTATGTATGCCACATAAGTAATACAAGCTTCATCAGAAGCTCCTCGAAAATTCTATATCATTCTGTATTTTTTTATACTTTTGATTAGTAACTTCCGAGGATACACACACACACATATGTGTGTGCGTCTGTATGTGTGTATATACTGGTGAACAAAACCTAAGGATGGTGAAGAAATGGCCATGTTTAGAAAAATCGCAGATGTGGTTTCATGTGACGTGGGAAAAATAGGTAAAGACAGGATGTAAGACATGATATAACGCTAGATTTGTTGCGATAAGAACTACATAAAGTGTTGAAACAGGTTGTTTCAGCGAAGGGTACATATTGACCAGGAAATAGTAAGGGATATGTCCACCATGCAGTAAGGGATATGTCCACCATGTCAGTAAGGGATATGTCCACCATGCAGTAAAATGCAACTTCTCACACGCCGTGACACGTCGTGGCATGTTTTGAATGACATGATCCATGAGGTTTTGAGGCAACTTGTCCCACTCTTCTTTCACTGCAAGGATGAGACACGACTTGTTTGTCGGAGGATATGGACGAGCCGCAAGACATCGCCCCAAGACATCGCGTACATTTGTTATTGAATTAAGATCAGGTGAACGTGCTGGCCGCATGATACGACGAATATCCTCGCTCTACAGACAGTCCTGAACAACGTTGGCTCTGTGACAGGGTGCGTTATCATCCATGAGCAGAAAGCTATCGCCGATAGCAGCACGGAAAAGGCGAACATGAGGCAGCAGAACTTCAGAAATGTACTTTGCAGCGGTCATGGTCCCTGATTCAAGCACATGTATTAGTATTCGGTCTTTGAACATGATGTCTGCAAATACCATGATGCTAAAAGTACCATATCGATCCCTTTCCTGCATATTTTCTGGACGATAATCACTACCAACTTCACGCCCTATCAGTTGCCGTCAATTATCAGAAGAAATACTGAACAGGCTCTCATCTATGAAGAGGACATTGGCCCAATCGTCCTGGGCCCAATGGCAATGCAGGCGGAAGCATTGCAAACGGGCGCTACGGTGAACTCTCGCAAGGGGGGCTCACACAACAGGTCTTCGGTCGTAGAGTCCTGTCTGTTGCAAACACATTGCGACAGTTTTCCGGGATATCTGAGTTCCTGTGGCTGCATGGAATTGACTTAGCATTTGACCAGCTGTACTGCGCCGGTTACTTTTTGCCGTTATAGAGGTGTGCTGATCGTCTTCGTCCATCTTACTGCTAAGACGACCTCCAAGCTTGCACCTGCTACACTGTCCACTTGTTTGACGGGATGCCCAAAGCCTGGAAACAACACGGGGGGCGATGTCGAAATCCCTAGCAACATCTGTAATTTGTCGCCCTTTCACCAGCTTTCCAATTATTCGTCCGCGTCTAAAGTCATCTAAATGATATCTACTGGATATGATCTCACATTCCAAAACGCAACGTTCCTCTCTCTCTCTCTCTCTCTCTCTCTCTCTCTATATATATATATATATATATATATATATATATATATATATATATATATATATATGTGTGTGTGTGTGTGTGTGTGTGTGTGTGTATGTATGTATGTATGAGTGTGTGATAATAACGCCATGATATCGGGTACTTTACAAGCACGAATACTTTAGTTATGTGGAGGAGATGGTACGCCCAAGATTCGCGGACGCAATTCAGCACTTTTGTAGTCGAAGCAGGGGGACGAGAAGAACACTATTGAGAAGAGCGCTCAAAACACAGAGGATTTCACAGCACATTCTTTTATTTATTCCGGATAACGAAGACAGCACACCGCACAAGACGTTTCATCAAAGAACTTGACATCAGGTAACTTTACAACTGGGCACACACAATAGCAATGCCACCGGGACGGCTTCCGGGTCTTCTGAATACAGACTTTATATTATGGTATAGAATTGGAAGCAGTACGCGGACATCAGAGCAAGGAAGTAATGAAGCAGAGCGCGCGCGAGTCAGAAGGCAACAAAGTAAAAAAAGCGCGAAAATCCTGTGTCTCATCTTTTAAACTGAGTAACTTCTGATTTCGCCGCTAGTCCTGGAATTCTTTTAATTGGTTCACCCTGTGGTATACGAGTCAAAGGGGGATCGAGATCACGGAAGTCTAAAAATAACTATCCGCGCGTGCCTTGAATAGAATATTAAGTTATTTCGATTTCCGATTTCGTTTTTTAAATAGACCTGTGATCTATTGAGGAAAGTTTAGGATACACGTTAGATATGGGACAATTAATACTAGTGGGGCGTTATTATTATATACATACTATATATACTCGTTCAGTCAATAAATTCGGGGACTTTATTTACTACAATAACGAATACACTTACAAAGTCTTCTGAACACAATCACCTTCAAAATAATGTCATTCCGCAACTATACACTTCTGCCAGCGTTGATACAGCTTCTGGAAACAGTCCTGGAAACCGTTGCGTGACAGCTGTCGTAAAGCGGTTGTCGCTGTTGCCATTACTTCTTCGGCATTTTCAAACCGCTTGCCCTTGATGCGATCTTTCAGCTTCGGGAACAGGTAGAAATCGCAAGGAGCGAGGTCTGGGGAATACGGGGGATGTGGCAGAACTGTGGTGCCGTGTTTAGCAAGGGCTTGTTGCACCATCAGGGATCAGTGCGCCGGGACATTGTCATGCAACAACATCCACATGTTGGATTTCCAAACGTGTGGACGTTTACCACGGATTGTCTCCCGGAGACGAAGAAGAACCTATACATACCATTTGTTGACGATGTTACTTTGTGTTTGAAGCAGGTTGTCCTTTCTGGACCTTGCGCCAATAAACTTCAACCAACCAAAAAAGTACTGCTCCTACCCGTTGGATGTTCGCCTCCGTTTGAGGTGTCACTGGCCACCCACTTCGCGGATCATCTGCAACAGCGTCTCTCCCATTTTTAAACAAGCTGTACCATTTTGAAAACTTTCGATCTACACGTAGCTTCGTCTCGATACGCTTTTTGCAGTAACCGTAACGTTTCTGCAGTGGTTTTTCCTAATTTGTAGCAGAATTTAATGTTGGAACGTTGCTCCAAAAAGGACATTTTGCTACATCGACATCATAGGCTGACAGTCTGCAGCCAAGTGGTGAGCTGCGCGCCTTAGCAGTTGTGCAAAGCGTCATGTGACGTCTCAAGCGTACGCAGATAACCAGACTTGCAAACCACTTTCTTTATTTCGGTTTCCCCACACACTGGGCATGAGGGGCGAGGGTAGTCCCCGAACTTATTGACTATACGAGTATATATATATATACACACACACACACATATATATATATATATATGTATATATATATATATATATATATATATATATATATATATATATATATATATATATATATATATATATATATATATAAACACTGAAATGTCAGAAAAACTGGGATACTTTCTAATACGTCGTTGGGAATCGTCTATTAAAGCCGATATGATGCCGTGAACGTTGTACAGTCCTCCCGCTGATGTTAGTGGGGGCCCCAGCATTGAATTGCGATGTTATTAGGGCCAGTTGTACTCCTTTTACTACATATGATTGTCGACAGAAGACGTCGGTCACGTTCATTTAAAGTCTTTGGAGTGCCGCACTATTGCAATAGATTCGATGTTTTACCGGCGGACTTCTTCTATTCCAGGTACGTCCTTTAAATGGTTGAAGATGAAAACTATGCCTGTATGAGATGTCATGATCCATCTCATGAACACCAACTATCATACCTCGTTGAAATTCATCTAAATCACGAACGTCTGTCACGATGACTGATCACTCCACTTTTTAAGCATCCACAAATGTCTGGCGCTCTATACCTGCTGCTTGCAGGCGAAAGCATTTATCAGAAAGTGAGTAATGTTACATGTTCAAAAGTATAAAACTTAAAAGAAACCCGCCTGAGTACACTTTTTATACTTTATTCTTTGAAAAAAATAATATCGTAGAGATTTTTTTTCCAAATCTTAGTTTGTGTATCAGTCTACTTAAGCATGAATGTGTAATATAATCCATATATTGTACAGATGTCTTTTCTAAGTTTTCTTTTTTTTCAGCCTCTGCTATAGAACAAATCTTTAAAAAAAACTGAAAAATTCGTGATTTTTAATTATTTCTTTGTTAAGACTGTTTTTTGTGAACTCAAGAAAGAAAGAATTTTATTCCTGAAATGGCAAAGCAATTAACTTTTTTCAGCAAAAATCTTTTATTTCCCCGCACGTAACGAAATGTACTCATCTCAATCAATTTTTTGTAGCCATTCAAAGTGTCACTGAATTAACTGGTTACATCTCAAACAAATGATTTTTTTTCTTTTATGTAACCTGTTTTATTATTAATATGAAAAAAATGCAAAGTATTATTCAGAAGTTATTTTTAATTATGATTGCGAAGTGAAACGGATAAAAAGTGAAAACACTAAAAGAAATCATGTGTTCACATTTCCATAATTCTTTAAAGTATGAATAAGGAAAAAGGAGATAGTAATATATAATACGGTTGAAAATTAATTAAACATCAATATCCAACCATACTGCTCTGTGATGGATGGATGCACATATTTTACATGCATGTAAAGTTATGGACCAAAAGTATAAATAAACGTACACATTAACATGTGATGGATGCACATATTTTACATGTATGTTAAGTTATCGACAAAAAGTATAAATAAACGTACTATAAATGTAATAGCAAACACACGCATTATTGGACCGTGTTGTTACATGTCATTAAAAATTCATTAATACTAGTGCTTTTTCTCACATTTTCAAACAGCTTCGAATTCAAATACAAATTTATCTTCCTCAGAAATTTTTCCCCAGAGAAATATTCTTTCCTTTTAGCGTAAAAGCATGTTCACTTGAAAAGAGGATAAAACAAAACAACATATTGTTAAACATTAGAGTTTTCCTAATCGTGACTTAGAGACAATGCACTTTTCCTTAGTAAACCTTTCACTGACAACATTGTTTCCAAATTCAAATAATTTTACAGAATAACTATATATATATATATATATATATATAGAACATTAACTTCGGAATGTATCGATCCCGGAACTGTATTATACTCGAGTGTACTAATATGTACTTTTCTCTGGCAAAGAACGCATAACTAGAAACTTTCCCTCTATTAGTTTTCCTGAAATATATCATTCTAATGAAAACATTTTCATTATAATAATATATTTCGTTATAGTTGTAATGGAAAACACCATTTAGTATATGGGTGTCCTCTTCAAATCTTTACCTACGACACATCGTTTTAGTGTACGCACATACATATTTATATTCATAAAGATAATTCTATCTCACTATTATTAATTAAAACTTTTTGCTTTCCCAACAGTAATATTCAGACTGAATACAACTCCCTGTCTCTTAGAAATTCTTCCTCTGAAAGCATTCTTCTCTGAAGCCTTATCAACCTAATGTGGTGTTAACGAATTTAAGTGCTACAGCAGAAATCATTAATATTAGATTTAAATAGCTCGATGTATTTCTGCAACACTGTAGTGAGTACTTAGGTGTATCGAATGCGATCCTTCCTCGAGCTATGCATTGAATTATAATGAACTCTCTCTAAGACAATTCCATACAAGTATATGAAAATTTTCCTTTTAATGCAGATTTTCATCTCAGCCGGAGAACTCATGTTTTGTATATGTAACAATATATGTGGAGATAAATAGATTGTAAATTAGAACACACACAGTAACGAGAGACCAAAGAGTTGCAAATTCTTTTTATAACGTGATTGCACTCCAAACAATATTAACACCCAACTGATACATTTATAATAACGTAATATGAATATGATTAAAATTCTTACTTTAACTAATAACTGATGAATACAGTTTCACCAGCTTTAATTAATTATAGTTGCCCCAACTTCAAGAAAATGAAACAATAATGTATTAAAACTAATTTGGAGTGTTATATAATTTGCAAATTAATATTATGTATCGCATTGTTGCTATAGTAAATATGTAAGTCCGTAATTGAAAACTTAGAAGTTAATTATTCTAATACTTTGCGATACTTTTTATTCTTGATTTTCCTTACCAGCATTTAGAAAAAAAATATTACATAAATAGGATGAAGTTCATTTCCTAACAGACTAAAATCCAACTTATTGTCTATTTAACTTCTAGTTTGATCTTTTATTGAAACAATTATTCAGTAATATAATACATTAAAAACTTCTTAAATAATATTTTTAAATAAACTGATACATGTATTAATATCATACTTTAAATTGATCAGATACATCCGTTTATAAATTTTAGAATTAACAATAACCCCATCAACTTTGTTTTTCAATAACTGATACATCCATTACATTCTAAGCAATGTTTACTTGTACTATAAACAGGAGAAAACATAGGTATATTCAGAATCATATTAGCTTCGCCTACTTATTGAAAGAGAATTCAGGAAGCAAGCCCTCTGGCGACCATTGGGAGAAACTCATAGTAAGATCTGTAAGAAATAATGAAAACTACTTAAAGGTAAGGTGACGATTTAAAATAGCTACCACAGTAACGCAAAGGTCTTCGTGGAAATGTGAATGCTCACACCAATAGAGATGACATCCTTGATGCTTATGTGCACCCTTATTCCGGTCAATAGGTGATGCTTTCATGCTACAGGACGATAACGCGAGACTGCACAGGGCTCTCATTGTGGATGCTTATCTTGAACAGGAAACAATTCAGCGCATGGAGTGGCCAGCTCAATCACCGGCCCTGAATCCTATCGAGCATGTTTGGGACGATTTAGGACGACGTATAGCTGCTCTAAATCCTCCTCCTAGGACCCTAGCCACGCCTTCAACTGTTTTGCAAGAGCAATGGCTCTCACTTCCTACCGAATTCATAGACCGCATAATAGACAGCATCACACGTCGCTGTTTGTGCTGTATTGCTTCTCGAGGGGATCATACGCCATATTAAAGGTATTTTTCCTATACCAAACTGACACATCCGATTTGTTCATTGTATACATATGCTAGTTTCTATAACCCTTTACTTCCCAGTACCCTTTAAAGTTGAAATTATGACCTAAAAATTTGTAGGCACTCTGTTTAGGCTTAAAGGAGTTAAAATTTCATAAAGATTGCACTTCCGGTTTCGATTTTGTGGGTGTTCCATGACCTGGAACACTGGGAAACTAGCGCTTTGAAAAGTGCGGCTAAGCGAGCATTGCGGTGAAGCGAACAAAATAAAAAACGCACACACACAAATAAAAATACAACAAAAAAAACTTGATTACGTATGATTTTAAATAAATATTTACAGTTCCTATATCCAAAATATAATAGTTCTGCTATTTTGGTTTTGATTTAAATATAGAAAGAATTTACTTCTCATTATTAACCGTTACATTATTCATTTCTTTTAACTGCGTAGTGGCTTCTTCACTAGCTCTGCAAATATCAATAGTTTTTTTAAGAATAAGTTCTCTTTCTCCTAATTATAATTCCCGGACATTATCAGAATTAATTCCTCTAACAATCTGATCCCGTAACAAGCTATTTTATAAAGTTCCAAAACAACAATCAACAATTTTAGATTTCAAGTTTGTGAAATATGAGTCAAATTTTCTTTGTTACCTTGCAGAAGTTGAAGAATAAGTACCGAGTGTAAGTTTCATTAGGCATAGGCGAAAAAAAATTGTCAAACCTTTCCTTTATTTTCACTAAATCATTTCTGTCGACGTCACTCAGATCAAATGTATTGTAGATAACTGTAGCTTCCGGTCCTATGGCAGACATAAATGTGGCGGCTTGCACCTCTGCCGCTTTAGTTGATAACTGTGTAGCTGTCGCATGCAATTCAAACGTCTGTTTCCATAGCTTCCATTCCATCCTCCGTCACTTATAATTCACGGGAAAGGCGAGTATTCACAGCATATCAATCAACCTGCATTTTCTTCAATCCAGAGGATTTTTTATAAAAAAAAATATCAAATATATTATCAAATATATATTATATATATTTCATCACATCCTGTGCCTGATACCATGTAAAGTTCCTAGCACATAATGGAAGTTACTGGTAAGCAAGGTTAAATGAAGACAGGGATATATTGCAATAGAACATAATATTTATTGACCGCCATTACATACAAAACTACGTTCTGGTTCTAGCTGTTGCCTGTTACATAAATGTAACACTAGACGATGACATGACAAAACATACTAACTTAATATTAAAAGTATTTTCATGCTTTTACCTGGGATATATGCTGTTTAAACAGAATATTTTTAATACCTGTAATTATTTATACCAAGTTCCTTCACTTTATTTCAATTTTTCATTATATATGCAATTCAGTGGGTGACGAAATAAATCCTTAATTGATGCCTAATTTAATACATTTCTGCCTCAAAGTTTTCCCTATGAAGGTGAAATTTACCAGGCTAGAAATTACTGCTTGTTTATATATATATATATATATATATATATATATATATATATATATATATATATATATATATATATATATATATATATATATATATACTAGCTGAAAACCCGAATTTAGATACGGAGTACATTCAAATTAAATTCAACGGTCAAGGTATGCAATTAATGTCATAAAAATAAATATATATCTATCTCTCTCCCTCTCTCTCTCTCTCTCTCTCTCTCTATATATATATATATATATATATATATATATATATATATATATATATAAATATATATATATATATATATATATATTTATTTATTTATTTATAATAAATACGACGATCAATGTATACAATTGATGTGAAAAAAAAAACAAAAAAATATATTTATAAAAAATCGTAAATGATATTTTTATAGAAAAAATAATGTAGAAGAAAATATTCAAATTAAATATAATATTACACACTAAACAATATACTACAGTTAATATAGTCCAGTTAGAGGAACATAATATCTTTTATTGTTATTTTAATATTTTTTTGGATAATGCCCAATCGTCTGCCGCATTAGCAAGAAAAAAATATTTTTTTGTCTATACAGTTGTTATGAACGTGACGATAAATTTATTTAAAGTACCAGAAAAAGAAATCCCGTGATCAGCATTTAAAAATTAAATTCTGAAAAATAATCTTTAAAAATTCACCAAAAATCAGAAAATAGAGGTAAAGAATCGAAAGAGATTTCATTTTAAAGGAATCTTTATGTTCTTTATCGTGATATAAATTTTATAACCCTCATGTTATTATTTTAAATGCAAACTTAAAAAAAGTTACTAAAACAGGTTAAAAATTTAATTTTTAAAAATCTAAAATGAATTTTTCGAAAATCTTTCTTAGTGCACCTCTACTCTATAACAAGAATCGCCATGCAAAATTTCAGCCCTTTAAGTCCAGCAGTTTGGTCTGTGCGTTGTATGTCAATCAGTGAGTCAGTCAGTTACGGAACTGTTATATATATACGCTCTGTCACAAAAAAACATATGCACCCAGAAAGAAAAGAGCTACTATCAAAAACTTAACTTGTATGTAGTGTATGGGGAGATAAGCAAATGATTACAAATTCAGAACAGACCGTTTTATTAAGAAGATATGGCATGAAAAAGGTTACAAATCAGTAAGCCGTAAATCCACATCTAGTAGCTATAAAAGCCGAAACACGGCGTGGCATCGAATCAATGATGTCACCTATGACATCCTGCGGAAGGTCATGCCATAATATTTGCAACTGGGTGGATAATTCATCAGTATTCCAGGACGGCTGTAGTTGCCACGTCCCAGACTTGCTCTATTGGCGAGAAGTCTGGTTACCTGGAAGGCCATGGGAGTACGTCATATCCTTGAAGACATTGTTGGGAGAGTCGTGCAATATGTGGACGAGCGTTGTCTTGTTGATAAATGGCACCTGGGCGACTTGCTAGCATAGGCAATACAACTGGCGTTAAAATCTCGTGGACGTAACTGCGCGCCGTCAAAGTGCCTTGAAGGACGACTAGAGGTGATCGTGTGTCCCAACAAATCGCTCCCCACACTGTCACACCTTGTGTAACCGCCGTATGCCTCTCGACAACAAATGCCGGATCGGACCGGTGGCCTGGCCGCTTTCACACGCGTATGCGCTGGTCATCAGCATTGACACTGAATCGGGATTCAACGCTGAAGATCACACGCCTCCAGTCGGTCACACTCCAGCTTGCCCGAGGTCGGCAAAAATCTAATCGACACTGCATATGATGTGGGGTCAGTGGTAGGCGTGTTAATGGACATCGGCTCCTTATACCTGCGTCGGACAGTCGTCTCTGAAGGGTTTCCCTTGATACCACCGGATCTCTGGAAGGTGGTAAATGGCGTCGAACCGATTCTAGCGACGTTCTTGGTGCGGACGTGGCCGCTCTTATGATTGCGCGATCCTCGCGCGCATTTGTGTTCCTGGGACACCCTGACACTCCGCGACGGTAGACTATCCCTTCCGTGATCCATTGTTGCCAACATCGAGCAACTACCATATCGCTCCGACCGAGGTGGCGGCCGATACATCTGTTCGACCAGCCTGCTTCTCTGAGGCCTACTATACGCCCCCTGTCAAATTCTGACAATTTTTCGTACTGTCGCCGGTTACGACTCAGAGGCATCTCTAGTCACAATACCGTCCATCCAAGTCGAGAGATTTTTGTCTGAATAACCCTATGGCACGAGCAATTATGCTTTTAAACTCTCCCAGCTGCGCATCTCATGTGCGCGTAGTGCGCTTAGCGTTGTCTCATTGGCGTTGAAATTTTAAACATTTGCACATCTCTTACCAAACTAAATTCCTGCCAAGTTTCGTGATCGTAGCTCGATTTCTTCTGGGTGCATATATTTTTTTGTGACAGAGTGTGTATCACAGAGTATATATATATATATATATATATATATATATATATATATATATATATACCAGGTGCGTCATAAATTCATGCAAAGTTCAAAACTTCGCAATAAACGAAGGAATAGTCGGAAAAGTTTTCTGTTTGCGCCAATAGGTCTAGAGGGAAATTAGATTTTTTTCCTGTTAAAAATAAAATTCAAAGGTAACCGAAAGACGGAACTCACACATCATACTGAGACGTTTTAGGAAAATCAGGCTATGAAAAAAAGACCTGTCTGGAAATGGATCCGTCATTTGGATGATCCGTTATTTGAATGGATCCGTCCCTTTCTTTACCAGATCGGGAGTTGGTTGTTAAACTTTTCTACAAGTATGTTTCGCACGGAGAAAGGACTGAAGACTCAAAAAAGCCGTATTTCATTGAATGGGATACTGAATTCCGTATGACGTTTTGAGAAAACGTTGAGTTTGGAGGATCGTCCACGAAGTGACAGACCATCCTTGAGCGCGGTCCGCGTCCATGTTGTATAAAGTGTCATGGAAGATTTGGCAGCCGAGACATCCACGGGGGAGTAACACTGCTCGTGAAGCTTGGAGAAGAACGGGGATTCCGAAACCGTCGATTCGACGTATTCTGCACGGAATGTTGAATCTGTATTCGTGAAACCTGGGTGGGTATCATCAGTATAAAGTTTAGACTCTGAAGCCACCTCCAAATAACATTCTATTTTTACATCAAAACAAGCTAGCTATTAAGAACTTCAAAAATCATAGGCCCATCTGAGTTGCAATAGTTAAATCATAAATCATAATCTACAACTGTTGCATTACGAAAATTTCGCACGGAGAAAGGACTGAAGACTCAAAAAAGCCGTACTTACCTTTAGAAACTTTAATTTACTTTAATCATCATTATTTTAAAATCAACATGCAAATTAATTAGAAAATAAAATTATCAGCATTTTTCTTAAACTTCTTTTGGTGATCCGGATAATGTTTGATTAACAGTAGGTTCCACTTTCGATGGCCCATATTCTTCAATGTTTTAAAACACTCACGTCACAGAATTCCACAATGGTTTAATGCTGAACTTTGCCCGTCGAATTCACAAATAAATCATCACTATCTTGAAGACACAATAATTCACGCTGGTTACACCAGATAATGAAATCATTTTTTTTGTTTGTGTGTCCGTCATCCAGATGACCATAAGCCGCATTAATTACGTTTTGTCTCGCTGAAATCTCTGGAAAACATAATACACAGATATGAAGATCGGCATCACACGGCACTGTAGTGGAAAATCTCGTTGAACCAGGAGCAGAACATAATCCCGAATAAGAAAAATGTACACACTATTGACGACACCTGGTTAGAACTTCCAGCATGACAAGCACATGCTGGACATAAATTCTTAGAAAACACACTGCAGCAACTCGAATCAACCACCTCGCAAATGGCGGAACTCCTTTTTGAAGACGACGGAGATTATCCAACGAAAAAGCACTCATAATGTGAAGACGGCGATAGCAGCAATGGCTCTAGAACACGACAACAGCAAATGCAGAACCATGACGATCTTTCAAGTCGCGAAAAGAATTTTCTTTCCGATGATATTTACTTTACGAGGCGCTGTCACGGAGATGAGAAGACTAAAAATGGGAAAACTAAATTTAAATTTTATTCCTATACCTAATTTTGAAAAACAAGGGAATTTCGAGAACGTGTAGTCGAATCCTGCTCGACTCTTTGTCACGGCTCTATCGCCGCACCCCCATCTAAAACACTCTACTTACTCTAAATGCAGTCATCAAACAGTAGGCCGGTGGAAGAACTAATACTGAATTAACTTTTAAACACCTCTTTATTAATTAACATTAATCAAATACCCAATTAATCCAGCTAAATCACCATTTTCCATCATCTCACAGCCAACGCGACAGACGCGCGTCTTGACTCTATCAAAGATTTCCCCGAACTGCGTAATTTCTTTCTCTTCCGTTATATAAGTCACATAGGCTTAGACCCTCTTCCAGAGCCCCCTCGAACATCCGATGATTATGTAAGATAACGCGCGTGCGAGCGAATGACCCTGAACTTTTCGCTGAGAAACACAGTCACTTCCTGAATTGGAAAACACACTAGGACTTTAATAGAAAAATTACTGTTTAACGCTCATTAATATAATTAACTATAGCTTATGCTTTAATCATCACACACACACACACACACACACACATATATATATATATATATATATATATATATATACATTGTATACATATACACATATATACATATACATATACATATATATATACATATACATATATATATATATATATATATATATATATATATATATATATATATATATATATATATATATATATATATATATTATATATATACATATATACATATACATATATATACATATATATACATATACATATACATATATATACATATACATATATATACATATACATATATATATATATATATATATATATATATATATATACATATATATATATATATATATACATATATACATATACATATATATACATATATATACATATACATATATATATATATATATATATATATATATATACATACGTATATACATATATACATATACATATATGTATATATACATATATATATACATATATATATATATACATATATATATATATATATATATATATATATATATATATATATATATATATATATATATATATATATATATATATATACATATATACATATATATATATATATATATATATATATATATATATA
Organism: Dolomedes plantarius; assembly: GCA_907164885.2. Classification (NCBI taxonomy): domain Eukaryota; kingdom Metazoa; phylum Arthropoda; class Arachnida; order Araneae; family Dolomedidae; genus Dolomedes; species Dolomedes plantarius. The sequence goes on from OU015501.1 coordinate 140,336,084, forward strand.
TATATATATATATATAGATAGATAGATAGATAGATAGATAGATAGGTAGATAGATAAATTCAGACCTTACTTTTTTATCGTCTTTCATGTATTCCCTTTTCTTATATTTTTCCTATTTTAAAAGATCATTTCTCAAATTCCTAATTAGAACAGAATATGCATATGTAAAGGGCAATTTTGTACCATATGTGCAATACTGGGAAAATTGCAAATTTCGTTGAGAATTTTGTGAATGTATAAAAGTAGTTGCGATAGAAATATTTCTCTCTTTTTTAAAATTTTGGTGAAACTTAGAAAAGTTTTACAGTCAAAGCAGTTTAGTTTAAAACAAGTCCACCAGCTATAGAACAAATTATTCTCCGTAGAGTTGAATTTTACTTGTGAATATATCTGTATAATTTTTTTTTTCATTTGCAGCAGAAATGAAAGTGATAATACAGTCTTAATGGTATATCATCTTGAAATTGAAAATTTTTTATTCTTGAAAGCAAATGTAAGTTTCAAGTAACATTTTTGTAGTAGGAAATAATTAGAAATTAACTTCTCCTTATACATCTTCTGGCAGTGTTACATTAGAACTTCAAATTTCACAAATGTTCAAAATTATTGAGTATATTCTTCTGTATTCTATAAAACTTATTTTTCTTTTTATAGAGCAATATATTTTTTTCTGTTTTAAGGCAAAACTTGGAATATTATTTAAAAATTTTACCGCGTTTGTAAATGCGAATTGCAAATTAAGTATAAAAGAAGACATTTCAAAACTTATTTTAAATTTCAGAATTGCTCTAAACGTCGAACTTTATAAGTAATAACAAAATATTTTCCCTAATTAAAAATGATGCTAAAATTATTTCAAAAATCACTTTTGTGATACATTTCGTGCACAATTCATTAGCTTCATTAATGAATTAACTTAACAAAGAATATGCTGTTCCTTTTTAAACTAAATTTATCCAAGAATTTTAATATCAAAATATCAAAGCATCCCTTTTTAAAATATTTTATTTCATAACACAGAATTCATAATTACTCTCTAGTGCAATGTAGGTTTCTGTAAAATGGATAGAAAATTAGTTTTCATTTAAGTAAATTTTTAATCATGGGAAGTTAATGTACAAAGATTGTCTAATGTAATTTGCGCTTGTGACTTTTTTTATATGAAATCAACTCTTTAATGCATTGTTTCAATATTAACGATTGTAAGAAAGATATAGTATCCTGTATTTTTCTTACATGCTGAGATATTTGAAAAGGAATTACAGATTTAGTGTAGTAGTCCCGCTGTTTATCTTAAAAAATTTTCATATTATCCTAGATCACAAGTAAACACGATCCAGTAAACCTACATGACACTAATAATCGAAGCAGTTAGATGGACATTGAGATGTTACTTTATAATTTCTTTATTCATGATCATAAGTGGAACGATATGTACTCTAGCTTTTCCTTTTTAACATTATCTGTTGGGTCTAACCTCCTATATTGAATACACCAGTTTTAAATGGACATTGTAAGCAGTTGAATATATATATAACATTAATACAGTTTCAATACTGAATTAGTTTTCATATTCAGAATTATATAGTTGGACATATTACTACATTGTCAACGTAATAAGACATACAAAATAATAATTACCTGCAACATTCTCTCAGTGGGTCATTAAGAAACCAATTTGAATTTCTAAATTCTAGATATGCCCTTCTTTTTTAGGAACTGCAAAGCTACAACATGTTGCTATGAAGAACTAAGTACAGTTCGAGGAGGAAAATATTGCCACTTCCCCTACCAGAAAACGGGTGGAAAATGCCAGTAGAAAACGGCAAATTAGGAAACGCGGCAAATCATGAATAAGAAAATATGCAAAACTAAAGTAGATAAGGGGCAAAAACTGAGAAGAACGAAACGATACAACAAATAAAATTAACATTGGAGCTGCAAATAACTTAAAAGGTTAATCAGCCTGAATGGAATGGACTGTAGAAACTTCAAAGAACGACGCAATTCCCGTGAATTCGATTTATTTGTTCGAATAGCGAAGCAGCCGACTGCAATAGCTCAGTTCCAGCAGAACTGGCACAGCGCATGCTCACATTCGTTGCATAGCCCGTTGCCTCAACAAAGGTTAAGTAATACAGATTACAAATATAAGTTGAAGTTGACTGAAAGCGATATTTCAGTGACGTCATAAATCGCAAACAAGATGTTGCGAGTATTAGTACGTGTCATAGCCCAAACAAACATGACATAAGAAAGAAAATAGAACATCCAAAATAAATAAAACAATTATAATGCTAAAAGGTTAAATAAATTTTAAATAAAAAGATTGATTACATACTATGAATAAAGTTAAGCAATTATTTTTAAATGACTACATAAACAATTTGGGTTGTCGTTTAGAACAATTAGCATCACCAATATTCCGTAAACAATAATTCTCCTTCAGTCTACTTTAAGAGTCGTTCATGCTGCATTCGAAAACCTTACTTTCAATAGACTTCGGTTTAGTGTATGACAGTTCCTCATGTGGTTGAGAAAACTTAATATATGTTTAAGATATGAATCATATTCCACATTACTTCAATCAGTAGTTACTATGCGATTGGATCATCTACTCATCATACTTTTCTGATCAGCAGAAAAGCTGTAATTTTCAATAAAACCAACTACCCGACCTGCTGATATTTCTTCTTAACAAATTCGAACTTTATACCTCTATTAGCTCTTTACATTTTTTTAATTTCGAATGGCAAAACAGTAAGATACTAAAGCCATTATCTCATTCTGCTTCTCACCTCCTAGTAACGCTTCACCATTGGAGACCCTCAGAGAGCTCTACAGCGGTGAGAGTGGTAGCAGTGCCTATTGGAATCGCCTCTGAGGGTTGTTGTTGCTAATGCCAAATGGTTGGAGGTCCCATTCACCAGGTCCAAATAGGATATTTGGCTGAAAAGGGTTTTCTCCTGTTTTCAATTATCACTACAAGGGTCGGAGTCCGACTTGGTTAAATGACCGGTCCCGTAATTTTGAACCGAGTCAAGTGACGAGACCGAAACACTTGACCCCGTACCTCCAGAGGTAAATTTGAGAACTTGGAGAACATTGCAGCCACGACCTATTTTACGTGCCCCGGCCACCATTAGTGAACACGACGGTGGATTTGCAGAGACGAGCATCGAACCAGGGACGTTCAGATCACTGGCCCGCTGCTCTTGCCAACTGGGCCACCGCGCCCATCCTCTGAGAGCACAGATGAGGTTAGGCAGAACATCAAGCATTCAGTGAAGCAGCCATGGCTAGGGATAAATCCAAACAATGCCGCAGCCTTATTACGAAGTCCACAATGGATATTTATGTGTTCCAGGACTCTCCAGTGCTTGAAAGCAATACGATAGGATATTTTTCACGATATCGATCTCTATATGACGTTTCAACGTCGAAAAAGGGATTTTATCATATAAAAGCTGGAGCATGCCCCCACCCTTTCTGCCAATATTAATGCCTTCCCATTGCCATGGATTCCGCAGTATAACCACAAACTAAGTTTTGATAATTTTAGAGTAAGAAAATGGAGAATTCTTAATACTAAGAATCCTAATTTTAATTATGAAATCCCTTCATTTTATGTCTGCATATTTAGACTACAAATTTAGACTTTTAAACTTTAGCATGAAATGTAACATGAAGCGTCTTCCAAGCTGTTTTAGACAGAAGCACTTTCCATTAATCAATGCATTATATTTTCAAAATAATAATTTCTTAAGGAATATTCTAATGCATACAAGAATATTGTAATAAATCTGCAGAAATGAATGCTTGGTTTAATTTTTAGAATGAGTTAGTTAACAGCATACTGCCTTTTAAACAGCTCGCTTGATTTAATGTCAATAAAATTCGTATTTACGAAAATTCTAATAGATTGCAGATTCTAAAGTATCATTTATTTCATATCAATAATATTGTCTATCATAAGTAAAATAAATCGATGAATTTCAAGTAATTTATTTGTACCAATTTTTCTGATTGAGTTCCTAACTATGCAGCTGCCTTCAAAATTTAAAAAAGACTGGAAATACGATGTTAATCATTTCAATATTTTCTGTGAGACATGAGTTTTGGGTGAAATCAAAGCAAACTATAAATATTATGAAATTTTGGGTAAGAAAGTATAAATTAAATTGAAACGAAAATTCGAAATTCAATACAAAATTCTAGAGGGAAAATTTTAAGATAAATGTGTGTATAAAAAGAAGTGTTAATGAACTACTTATTGTATGTGAAATTTCCATTTTGACTCTTAAATGAAAATATATTTAAAAGAAAGCATAGATTACTTTACACACCACAACTTGAGAAAATGAAGTGTTACATACATTCAAGAAACGCCATTCTGCAGTAAATCAAAATATTTATCCCGCAAACCGTTTTTTCTATTTTACTCTGCAACGTTTACCATAAATTACTTTTAACTTGTAGAGGGAAATGTTTTAAATGCTAATAAGCTACGTAAAAATGAACTCAAAATGACTTCGAGTAAATAGTCTAAACAGTAAGTCGTTGTTTAAAAAAGCAATAATTTTGAAATGCGTTGTAAGAGAAATGTTTCCAAAGCGACGTTGTGTCAAAGTACATAGTTTTCTACCTTTGATCATTCTGTCATCGTGGACGTTTCAGTCATCTTAAAGACAATAATTCGATTATACTGTTGAAACATCCTTTAATGAAGGTACTGAATTTTTCATGGCTTTTTAAATGTATTTATATGAAAAAGGATAGGGATTAAATGCCCATTTCAGGTAGCTAATTTTCTTTTTAATCTTTTTTTTTAGAGTTAAACCTTTTTTAGGAGTTCTTGCTCGCCAAGAATAAATGAAACCTGTAGTTATACATGTAATTAGACGAACTCAAACTACAAAGCACAGGAATTATAAATAGCGCATCTCAATTTAAGGTAAATTTATACTTTAAAAATGTATACTAAATGTATATTAAATATATATTAAATAGTGTAACAAATTAATATTACATGGCATTATATAGTGTATTAAATTAATGTTATATAGTGTTAGATAATACCGGGTGGTCATAAAGAAACTTTGCCGATATATGGACCTCTAGCGGCTGTTCCGTTCAACCGATCGAGATGAGATTTCAGATATAGTTATTCAGAGGTATGAGCTCAGGATTCTGTGAACGGCAACCAAATGGCTCTCAAGGTTACGGTTATAGGTAAAGAAACTCGCGATTTTCAAACTGCAACACCCATTTTTTCCCATCGGAAAATTCTCAGCGCATGCGAAAACCCTAAAAAGCGTTGGAACGGTACGTGTATCACAAAAAACGGATGCGTTATGCACGCAAACAGCTCTGCGAATAGCTAACAAAAACACGATCAGAGAGTTTTTATCGGTTTTCTACGCTGAATATCTGGCGAACGGCGTTCTGTAATTGGTTTCTAGCCTCTTTCATGTGCAAATTTCCTCCGTACGCCCCGATCGTGTCTTTGTTGGCCGTTCGCAGAGCTGTTTTTAGTGCGTGCATAACGCGTCCGTTTATTATGATACACGTACCGTTCCAACGCTTTTTAGGGTTTTCGCATGCGCCGAGCATTTTGCGACGGAAAAAAAGTGGGCGCTGCCATTTGAAAATTTCGAGTTTGTGTACCTATAATCGTAACCGTGATCGTCACTGTGTTGCCGTTCTCAGAATCCCGAGCTCATACCTTTGAATAACTATGTCTGAAATCTCATCTCGATAGGTTAAACGAAACGGCCACTAGAGGTCCATAAATCGGCAAAGTGTCTTTATGACCACCCGCTATATTAAATTAGTATTAACATGTTGAACGTAGAAGGGATTTTCTTTGAATATGTCATGGTCAGTTATTTTGTACGGGATTCTTTAACAATGACTATTAAGTATCTTAATAAATATATTTAATAAGTATAAGTTTTTAACCTTAAAATTTAAAAAATATTGGAAATGAGTAGGTATATATGTGAACAACGATATAAAAAATTGGGCTTTTGGCAGCCCTGTGGTACAGCGCGCTGGTATTCGGTGCTGAGGGGGCTCCGATCGAATCCTAGCATCGCGCCACGAAAAATACCTCCGTTTGTGTCGTCCCTTCATAAGGGGCGATGCTGGTCCACTTATGTGGTACCCCATAATAAAGAGGCTAGCAAAACCGTGGTGATAATAGTCGAATGTTTAAATGGACAAGGCCTCCGCATTAAGAAAAAAAATGATATAAAAAATTTTGGATTCCAGATTAAATATAGATATATGTTAGTTATTCTGTAAATAGACCCTGATTATAAATTTATGCACTGATAGACATTGCATAGTGATGTTTAGTATTTAGCTCGTTTCCCTCACTTTAGTTCCTGTAGGCATTGGAAAAGTATTTACGACGCCTTATGCAATTTCTTTGCGATATTTAGTTAGAGACTAGATTATAGTTATTCGGTAAAAGGGCGCCGTTAGCAAATAAAAATATAAACAGAACAATAAAAGGTGTCAGCAAAAAACCCCGTGCTACACGAGCTAACACATTGGACGTTGAAAAATCTACCCACAAACTGGATTTCAACCAATTAAAATTTTAGTGCTTATGCCTTAGAAATTTTACGAAAGTATCAGTTGTGTGATCTTCCACTTGGTATTCAACTGCACTCACATGCAGTTCATGCATGTAGTTCTGAGTTATTAGTTGCGATAGCTTCTTAAATTGTAATAGAAGTAAAGTAACAAATAAGCCATTTGTGTATGAACTTACGGTGATATCTAAATCTTATCTTTTGAACCTTTGATGCAACCAAGCTTTAGTTAAATTGGGTAGTATCAAAAGTATCTGTAATTATGACATATATACAAACAACAACAGACAGAAAATAAAATTAATAATCAAGCATTTATTTTTCTCGTTTAATTGTGATGCCTTCATTAGTAGTAACTCAAGTGACAGATGAAAACATATTGCTCGTGAATTCAATTGAGGTATATATTTTAATATTCGCACTTAAAGAAATAAAAAAGTATTAGGTGAGAAAAGAAATTTTTTAGAACATGTTGCATGAAATGTGATTAACATAAATTTAATGTATGGTACGAGTTTATCTCAGATTTTACTAGGCCTTTTCTCGTACTTGCACAAATTCATTTGTACCTATCCACTGTACACCACGAGCAGTTCGTATAGTTCTGAGTTATTAGTTGCGATAGCTTCTAAAAAGTTTCTTTTCTCACCTAATACTTTTTTATTCCTTTAAGTGCAAAGATTAAAATATATATACTTGAATTGAATTCATGAGCAAAATGTTTACAATTGTGTACCACAATCAGTGTGTATCACAATCCTATAACCGAATACTTATGCCGCATAATTACAATATTATTTTCCATTTAGTGGATACTTCTGTATTATTTTAAACTACTGATATAAGTTGATTGTTTAAACCGCAATCCTTCATTTGACAATAGAAATTATCATCTAATAAGCCACATATTTTTATAGATTTGAAAATATTTTTAGTGTATTATTTTATCTCTCATAGCTGGTCAAGGTTTTGAGGAAGAAAAATGCAAGTGTGTTTTTTCAGCACAAACAAAGTAGTTCAGAGATTCTCTTAGCTATCTCCTTTAATCTGTTGCGTCATCAGTTATTTTTATCCTGTAGTATTCATTAAAGCCTGATTTAAGCTGCGATAACAATAAACGTTTTGCAGACTAATCGATTATTTAGTAGTTTTAGTTAGTTAAGGGTGTATTTTTGCAGGGGCAGCGAAAGGAAAATGAAGTGAAGAAAAACGGAAAAGAATCTAAAAATAGTTTGTTTCTTAACCGCAGAGTAAGCAATTTGAAATGTTTACTTCAAATAGTGCTTGCTAACTACATAGAGGAAAAATAAAAATTCTTTGTTGATTCTCCTCTAATATTGAACAATGTGAGATAATTTTCTGTAAACCTTCTAAAAGCGAAATGTAGAGGATTTTTTACTTCCTTTCTGACATCACAAAGCAACACGTTTAACGAAAGTTTATCTGAACTAACTAGTTAAATCAAAATTATGAAGAAAAATCGCTCTTAACACTTCAAGTAAGATATAGAAATTTCAAAATATAATAGCTTTGAAAATGTAATGCAAAATACACATCACAGTTTTTTATTTAAAGTTGATTTTGATAATAAATCTAAATAACGTAATTGTTGTGACTGCTTTTTCAAAAAAAAAATTATGAATTTCGATATTCTGGAAAATAATGCAAAACTCTAATTGTGAGTAATTTTTCTCATTCATACCTAACAACACTTTAAATAGACATTTAAATGTAACACTGATGATGCATCTCATCAGATGAGGTAAAAAAGATTTCTTTAACATTATACAAATCTCTTCGAGATACATCTATTCTCTATTCTCTATTTATTATGTATATATGTGCTAGAATATCTTTAAAAGGATAAAAATATGTTGACAAATAAATTGCGATTTAATCATTGCAAAGAATACACAAAACATGAAATAATATTTACATAGAAAACAGATGCATAAGAAAGTATTGCAATTATATTTTTTTTTCATTTTGAATAAATTTGAGAATGTATAATTTGAGAATGTATACTTTATAACTGCAGAAACTATTATTACTAGTATTTTCATTATTATACTGCAGCTTCATTTAAATTAATTATAATTTTGAAGCGCTCCTATAACAGTGAATGCGCTTTTTTACTAAAACTAGTAACGATTTTTTAAAACAAAGTTTTAATTTTGAAATACGAATAGTTTTTAAATTTAATTCTCAAAAATAAGAAAAAACTACTGCATTATGTTGTTCAGTTCGAATACTAAAGCAGAAATTTTAGCATAATACTCGTGTAATGAATGTGTACTTAAAATATTGTAAAATGAGAGCTCTAACAACGTATTATGAGTTTTATTTCTTTATTGACTCTGTACCATATGAGCACATGTATTTAATAACTACGACTTCCTGATTAAAGGTAACGTATTTTGTTTCAGTTTTATGTATTTCAACATTATGGAATATACATTTGCATTTAATTAAAACTTGATACATTTAAATATTTATATTTAACCGATATTTGTTTCATTTTATTACAATGCTACAGTAAATTGACTTTATTATCGCAATTTTACAGTTTATTATGCACACAGGGATTTAAAAAAATATGAATCCTGCTAAATGGCTGTTCGGAGCACGACAGAACCTGTATTACATTTTCCAACAATTGCCAACCATCCTGTCAGTCATGCAGCCATCACAGGAGATCCTTGTATCTATTCACATAAAACATGCTTTTCAAAGTACCTCAAAAGATCATTAAAAGGTTAAGATCGGAAGAATCTAGTCTGAACTCCCTTCTAGTAATACTCAAGTACTTCATAACAAGGAGTATAACAAGGAGTACAAAGGAGTAATACTTCATAACAAGGAGTATTAAGGATTGAACTTCGAAATGGGTCAAAATAACAGGCAGCATAATATCATTGGTAGAAATAGCTAAATCTTAATTGTTGTTAGTTCTAGTATTAAATCGTGAAAGACACTGTCTCTATTAGTAAAAACTACAATATAGTCAGATGTTAACAATCAATAAGCAGTCACAGTAAGAAATTCGCATTCATAAGTTGTACCATATATAGCTAAAAGGTTGAAATTCTTTCATTTAACTGAGGCCCATACCATAAATAATTTTTTCTTAGCCTCAAATATTTATACCATGCAAAACAGATTCATTATTCACATAAAGCTAAAGACAAATTCCAATGCAACCATTTGCAGAATGTAGTTGAAAGACTTGAGTATTGTACCCAGACATCAGTCGTTTAGCCTTAGTCTTCATGGAAATTTACCATTTTATGAATACTTTTTCTCGTTTTAAAACATATAGAGAAATAGATGTGATGGGTATAGATCAGACAGATTGTGGGCATCGGAATAAACTGAATTCGAAGCATAACAATAAGTAGGCGACAGGTACTTAAAACACTTTTATGACATTCTGAGATAAATGTTCTTATGTCATAAAAAAGGTTCCAATTTCAGAATATTCAATTTTCAGAATGCCCCACATGATGATTAATAGGTTTCATTAAATTTAAGTAAAAGTCTTGTCAAAAAAGGTATGAGAAACATTTTTAAACAATTGAAAATTATTCGACCGTATACTTTGTAGAATTAAGCTGTTTTAATAAACGTTTTTGGAATTAAAATACCTATTTTGTAAAGAAAAGTTTCTAATTTATCCTTAATAGGAAATTCCCAGTTCAATCTATAGAAGGGTAATGCTCTCTGAGCATTTCGGCAAATTTTTATAATCTTTATTTCCTCTTAGTAACTTATGATTAAAAAACAATTTACATGAAATAAGTAAGAACGGGTTAAATTTACTTTATTTGTTAAACTGAATATCAAAAATTCTAAAATTCAGTACTATTCGTATCCTTGAAACCAAATATTCAAAGTACAATTATTTTCAATACCACCTAATTTATTTCAATAACTTTCCAATACTTTGGCTTTCACTTTCATTAGAAAGCACAATTATAAAGTAATGTAATATTTTATACATTTAATACATCGCATAATAAAAATTAAACTGAAACTATGCAATTTCCCAACTATGAGTATAAAAGAACATTTACGAGTGTGTATAAATGTATAGATATATCAAAGTATTAAAGGACTATATGACTTTCAGTACACATTTCTTTATATATATATATATATATATATATATATATATATATATATATATATATACATGTGTTTGATCTATTGTGTTGTATATTGAACGTGCACAACTTTTACTAATTAATTATCAACTTTTTTACTCAGACTTTTCAGGAATGTATTGGATTAACTACCTAGGTAAATATGTACACAGAAAATTATTGTCCAGCTTAGCAAGATTCTATTAGGAGATGCTAAACTCTCTTGGAAGTTTATTTATTTCTGTTCGATATCCCTTTTTAATCAAGGAAATCGTTTAGAATGCTTTTCTTAAATGTTAGCCTTTTTCAATAATTTTGGGAGAAAACCAATTCTGTTATATATTGGAAAATTTAGTTCAGACGAACTTTCTTACTTTAAAATTTTCTGAAAGTTTTGTGATCCCTCATCGCAGAAACTTATAATAAAAAGCACGTTAATTACTGATTAGAAAAGTGTTTCAAGATACCTCCAATACATTTCTATGAAACATTTTACAGTAAACAAGATTTCAGAAAATGTTATAAAATATATAACTTCATTTTGTGTAATATAAGTGTTTCTTTCACTTCAAATTCATTATTCAAAATTTATGAAGTTTAAAATTGTTGGATGAAACCACAAATCGGTTAAATAACTTATCCTTACAGAAGTACTAAAAAAGCAAGGAAATACACTGGATAAAATCCTTCGCTTCATTTCATTTTAATAGTTCTACACTGATCTTTTAAATGCTATCTCTGGAAACATACATACATACATACATACATATATATATATATATATACATATACATATATATATATATATATATATATATATATATATATATATATATATATATATATATATATATATATATATATATAATATAAGCTACCTTGCATAGGATTTCGATAAAACTTTATATATATATATATATATATATATATATATATATATATATATATATATATATATATATATATATATATATATATATATATCTGTTAATAACATTATTGTAAATCAGTTAGTTCGTATAAATAGGCTATGTTCTAAAGACAATAGGATTAAGCATATTTTAGACTTGAAAGCTGTGCTAACACGGAATAATTACCACGAAAGTCTATCCAAAAACATAATTGGATGTTTTTGTTTTAATGAATAGTTTGTTCTGTTGCATTTAATAAGTTAAACATAACAATAAGATAAAATAGAAAAATAACTACTAAAAATAAAAAATAAAATAAAAATAAAAAGTAAAAATAAAAATAATAATAAAACTTTCTCTTAGTAATAATAATTAAAAACTTAATTATTAAAGGCATAATAGTCCTAAAATACGGTAACCATACTAAGTCTGTAACTGAGAATCCACTATCTCCTTGGTTGCAAGTTTTGTGACGTCAGTCATCTTGCGGTTACATGTTCTTAACTTCAACTCTGTGTAGCGCCAGGCTTGGTGTTCTTTGGTTAAGTACTATTATTCAATTATTAATCAATTCTTCTGTTTTTCTTGGATTGTGCGGTGTCTGAGTGTGTTTATTGGATAGATCATACTCATCGGAAACAATCCATTGGTTTTTAGACTGCATTGACACCGCTGATGAAGAAATGCTGTATATAACCTCTTTCATACTTTTCTTTTCATGTTATTTGTTCCTGGCTGCAAGTAGCTTTAGAGCTATTACTGGTTTTCTCTATCATCTATTTATTATATATATATATATATATATATATATATATATATACTAGGATTATTGCCCGGTGTTGCCCGGGTAGATATATAGATATAACATTTTTCATGCATTCCATCAAAAAAATCTTTCAATACATCACAGAAAAATTTGGCGAATAGCATACATTACAATACTGACAAAATTGTTACTTTATAGATTGATTGGCCTACTAAGAGAAATTATTCTCCATACGATAGACACAGTTGTACGATAAAAAATATTGCGGGGTTGCTGCGGAATATTATCAGTTATAATTATCTGAAATACTGTCTAAGCTACCCTGCATAAGAATTCGATAAAACTTTATATATATATATATATATATATATATATATATATATATGTAGAAAATATTTTATTTTGGCGTAAGAAATGTAATGCTACATTTGTACTCCCAAGACGCTTGCTGAGAACAAAAAGGCCTATAAATTACTTCATAGGAGTGGCAACTAGTTTTGAGCTAATAAATATTGCTCCAGTTGGGCCAGAGTTCTTATCTTACGGGACACATCACGATGCTACCCTTTTTCTGATTTATATCCTAATTGCATTTAGTGCTCTTTCTAAATGATTGTCTCCACTGGTTAGCCATGTACTAGTAGACAATTCCATAAATTATTGTCATTTAAAATACTTTTTTCATCAACTTTCATCAGTGCTACAAATATATATCAATACTACACATATATATCTGTTCTACACACATATATATGTAGCTAAAATGAATAATGTTTAAATGAATAAACGTTTGTTTCAAAAATGCAAGATTGTAAGACTAGTTTCCCAATTTAAAACTAGTTCATATTTAAATATATAATTATTTGTATTTAAATGGAAACAATTTATAAATAAAAGGTAAATATAATATTAATTCATATATAAGGCGACTAAAAATGTGATCAATTATAAAAGATTTTACTTCAAGGCAAAACAAAATTGTAACATTTCAAAGTTAGTAGAGTAAAAATAACTTAAAAAGATACAAATTAATAGATCCATTGTTTTACTCTCCTGCGTTTTACATACACCAATAAATGAAAAGCGGAAGCTGTGTATCTTTTCTTAAGGAGATCGTCAAAACAGCATTGAAAAGAAAACGGTAACATTTCTTTTAAGAAATAAACAAAGATGGTTGAGCTAAAAGAAAATTATCTCATTGTGTATGACACATTTGTTAAAAAATATGATTAAATATATTTTGTCTAAAACTACTTTTTCTGTGAGGTATCTTTTCTTTTAGGGTGCAAATATATCATTACTAACCCAATACTTTACTCTGTACTTATCATTTTTACATAGTTCAATTAACTATTATAATCTCTTGAGGTTAAGACATTTAAAATCATCATTTTTATACTACAGGATTAATTACAATATTCCGTAAAATGGAATTTTAAGGGTTTTATTTCCTTCATTTTCTGTTGAATTTAATATAAATTGGAATATTGTTTAACAACAATTAGCTTTTAAGAGTTCCCCTTTTCTCGTTGATACATATTTGATGAAACCGACGCTGGAGAGTCATTTGTTAGTCACGCATACTCTTCTATTGATATTTAAAATATCTCCTGTGCTTTTAAATTATGCTGAAAAATGCCAAAGTAGAAACTTAAATTCTAAGAACTACATTATTATGAAAAATAAAAAAATGCATGATAGATGAGCAAAAGGAATACTTATAATTGTTTTCTAAGGGAGAAAATAGTTATTTTGCTGTATTTTTCATTTTGTACATAAAGGATAATGAAAAGGCATGATATGCTGTGGTAGGTAATTTTCCTGTTAATTTAAAACTCAGCTGGATATTAAGAATTATTCTTGGATATAAATTTGCATTTTTGCCTTTTGATTTTTAATTTCCATATAATAATATTATATTCACAAAAATATGCTTTTAAAGATGATATAGTAAATATTGCATTAATATGCCACAAAAAAAATTCAGGACGGGAGCAATACTTTGTTTGGGGTGTTTTATATTGATTTCCAAGAACGAATAAATTTGATTCAATAACATGTGATGTAAGTTCCATGTACTAATAATACACCCTCTGATCACACTAAAGTCCTATACTGTATATATATATATATATATATATATATATATATATATATATATATATATATATATATATATATATATATATATATATATATATATATATATATATATATATACGCACTGGTGGTGTCCTATGCTGTATAAATAACAGTTATCATTTTATCTATATATATAAAACAGTTCCGTAACTGACTGACTGACTGACTGACAGATAATGCACAGACCAAACCGCTGGACTTAAAGGGTTGACATTTTGCTTGGCGATTCTTCTTATAATGTAGAGATGCACTAAGAAAGATTTTTGAAAATTCTTAGATTTTTTTAAATTAAATTCTTAAGCTGTTTTTGCAACATTTTTTAAAGTTTGCATTTAAAATAATAATCTGCGGGTTACAAAATTTATATCACAATAAAGATCATAAAAATTCCTTTAAAATGAAATCTTTGTCGAATCTTTGCCGCCATTTTCTGATTTTTGGTGAATTTTTAAAGATTGATTTTTAGAATTTAATTTATTAAATGCTGATCACGTGGTTTCTTTTCTTTTTGTAATATTTTAATTAATTTTGCGTCACGTGCATAACAATGAAATAAATTGACAATTGTTTTCTTTCTAATGCGGCAGACGATTGGACATTATCAAAAAAAATATTAAAATACAGTAAAAGAAATGTTCCTCAAAGTGTACTATATTAACTGTAGTATGTTCTTTAGTATGTTCTATTAGATTTAATTTCAATATTTTCTTCTACATTATTTTGTCTATAAAAATATTTTCTTTTTGTTTTTTTTGGCATTAATTGCATACATTGACCGTTGCATTTATTATAATTATGTTTTAGTTTTTGTTGCATACATTGAGCGTTGTATTTAATTTGAATGTACTCCGTAGCGAAGGACGGGTATTCAGCTAGTAGACATATATATGAGCATAAAATTGATAGTTGCTTTGCCTTTTTGTTTCCTATACTGATTTAATCTTTCTAACTTTGGCCAAATTTTGCAATCAGGAATCATATGAAAAATATGTTACTATGAAGCTCAAGCACTCCAATACTTCCACTTCGTTATATTGAATATTCATATTACTTTTAAGTTGTTTGTTTACATCACTTTCTGATAACCTAAATTCAAATTTCTACCACTGGCTAGAAAATGTCTTGATTTTAAGATCAGTTATACTTAATTTGCTACAGGGTGGGAAAGCTAAAACATTTATACATTTTTGCCATAAAAGGAAAGCAAAACATTGTGTATCCCAAATATGAAGAGTGATAAATTATTCTCGCTCTAATCACTGGTGTGTACTTTGTGTAGCTGAGCACAAATTTGTGCACAATATAAAATTTTAAACTGTATATCCCTAAAAATTGATTTTAAAATGCCACTTTCTGATTTCCAGTTCTCATGAAGGCACATTTTCTGAATATAAAAAGCCCAGAAAACGCATTGCTTCTAAAATAACAAATGTATCTTTCGAGAATATTTCAGAAGCGCTGACGAAGAAAATTTCTGCTGATTTCATGAAGTATTTGATTTCGTATACATACTGATTAAGCAAAATGAAATACATGTAGCATATTTTAATCATAATAAAGGAAGGCTTGTGTTGAACAGAAAAAAAATATGTAACGCCAAAGCATATAACTCTCGAATGATGATAAATAATAAAGAAATGCCTTTCATAAATATTTGAAATTCAAATGCTTTTAATGCAAAATTTGATAATAAAACTATCTTTTAAATATTTTGATGTAAAATGACTCACAAGCATCACTGATACAGCTTTGGCTATAAGAATACACCTGCACTTGTTTATTCCCTAATATCACCAAAAATATCTCTCACTGATATACTTTGTTGTGATAAATTAAACTGGCGTTAGTAAAAAAGGAAATCTAATCATGCAGTGAAACTGCCGTTAAAAAAGTATTTTGAGTACAATGCAATATTACTTTTAAGAAGTTTCTATGAAATTTTCATTTATTTAGAACAAAGTAATGCTGCCTAATTATTTATCGCTAGAATTCTTTGTTCTTTAAAAACGTTGGCAAACTTCCATGAAATCTACTGCAACAAATCTCTTTTCAAAAATATGTCAGAGAATTTTTGCACTTTACATTACAGTTTAAATAATGAAAACGCTAAAGACAGTTCTTGAGATTCATTTAATCGTTTTAAAATTTCTTTAAAATGAAGTATAGTCACAAATATGTATTTAAGCTAAATAACAGGCATTGAATGAAAACGAGAATAATAATTCCATTTACATAGTTATTACTGCATTTCTTTTTACATAGACATTTTTATAATGCATTTTGTTTCTTTATATATTTTCAGTCAACTTAAAAGCACGCAGTCAAGTTTATTTCTACGAATAGTTAGACACTCTGGTTTCAGTTAAAGAAATCAATACGGAACAAAGTAACAAACGATACGCTTTAATAAATACAATTTCATTAATTCATTAGTTAGCCAAATTATTTGCAAACAGAATTATGTCGTATTAAATTAAGGAACTATAGTTTTGGTTCAGTTAAAATTTCCATTCTCAATACAACAACATCTTTATATTTTTAAAGGAAACGAAAAAATGCTTTAGACGGGATTAAAATGTGTAAAAAGTAACAATGAATTTTATTTGAAAAACTTAATGTAGTATTTACATTTGTTCACGAAAAATTATCGAAAGGGATATAAAGTATAAATAGGTAAAATAGTTTTACTAGTAATAATAAACAAGTTAATTAACAACTGTAAATGAGACTGTTTTATTATTCTTTGCATGTAATTTATAGTTTTTATTTCACACTAATTTAATAATTCGTGTATATAAAACCGAATCTTTTGCTTCATGCTTATTATTTTTGGATTTCATTTGTCTTTAATTTCAAAAGTAACAAATTTTATTTTATTTCTATATATATGCTTCAAAACTTTACAAATTTTGAGAAAGATCATATAGTTATGAACAGATGGTTGAATAATTTATTAAGGGGACCAGGGACCTTCAACCCCGAATTTTTTAATTTTCAATTTTTAAGTCTATACGCAAAATGAGAATAATCAATATTCTTTTTTACGACTTTAAAGACCCTTAGAATTCAAAATGAGGATTTTTGGCAGAAAAATGCCTGTTTTGCATAAAAAATTTCAAAAATGCTCAGATTTTTCAAAATGCTCTATGTGGATTCCATATCATTAAAAAAACTTCAATTTTTTTAATATAGGTTTACTATATATATATAAGCATAATTGTGCCCTTAATATTTTTTTTGTAAAAATCAATTGTCAATAAGACTTTTTATAAAATCTGCCTGTAATTTATTTTATGTTTTTGCATGTTTCTATTTTATTTCATGATCTATAAATTTGAAAAATATTTGTGGTTTTGAAAAATGATACACAGTTTTTTGACAAATACTTTGATTAACAATCGTGAGATATTTGCAAAAAATCAGAAGAAAATTAAGGCGTATGGAGCATTTTGAAGAATTTTTTGAAAAGCAGGTTTAATTCTTCCCCAAAATACTTATTTGTGAATTATAAGTGGCTTTAATTTAGTAAAAAGTAATATTAATTATTCTCATTTTACATATAGAGTAAAATAATAAATTTTTAAATAGAGTAAAATAAAAACGAGGTTGAAAGTCCCCTTAAACTCTGAAATTATATGTTAATTTCCTCACAAACATTTAGATAGTCAGTAAAGAAAAAAAAAAGAACATTACTAATCGGAGAGGAAATTTTTACCAGTACATTTTTACAAGGAAATTTTTACGAAGAGTCTCATCCCTACAATACATTCAATTATTACTATTTAGTTGGCTTAACAAATAAGAGTAGTCTCAGTAAAATTTTTTTTTATTTCCAATGGCAAGGCAAAAGAGATTACAAAGGAACGATGAAATAAAAACAGAGACCGAAGTCATTCCCTTGGAACGTTCTTGCTTCCCAATATCTCGACACTTCTGTAGATCTGCGAAGAGTCCCACATCGGAGCAGGTGGTCATTTTCCATTACTTCTCCAGAATCGCATAGTGGGCAAAACGCCTCGGTTGAAATGCCTATGCGGTGCAGATGGGCGGCGAGACAATCCTGTCCCGTAGACAGACGGAAGGCTGCAACTGCATCACGTCTTGGTTTATCAGGTATAAAAGGGCTTACCCTCCTCCAACCTTTTAAAGCTGTACGAGTCTGTAGATCCCTCTGCTATGATGAGCGAAATTGCACGGGACTTGCGTAAGTCAGGAGATTTGGTCTTGTCTTAGGATTCTGACCTATCGACTGCAGCCTAGTTAGGTAAGCTGGGATTTCCTTGAGATGGTCCAACCCTAGAGGTTACGGTCCTCGTCATTGGGGTGGTGCCCTTTGGCGAATGCAGGACACGCCGGCTCACGAAGGTTCCGCAGGGTGGGTTGCTCAGCAACGATGAGGTTTTAACCATGTTGCTGGTTCTGCGCCCAGGGTTACGACTGTTCCCTCTCAAAATCGACCATTCCCAATTTAGGCCAGATCGTCTCTTATCTGGGATTTGTAACGATGCCGTCTTCAATTAACTATTCTTCTTAGTCTGTGCCAGTAATTGCTTCAATCTTAATCTAGGTTTCCTGTCTTCGCGTAATCGCTCGCAGTCACTAATTTTGTGCAGTCGTTTCGTCAGGGATCTCTTTTTTTTGCCACCTTCTTTTTCTCTTATTGTCTTGAAGGTTGGTGTGTTCGAGTGTCCTCCGGCAGAGCTTTTTGTCTTCTAAATTAAGAATTTTTATTTTTCTGGCAAATCCGTCTGTTCTGCTTGGAGCCCGACTGTGCCCCTTGTTCTGTGGAGTGGGTCTTGTGGGTGGTGTGTGTGGGATCTTGTCTGGGTCGTGCGCGGAGTGGTTGCCTGCTGAGGGTCTATCCGCACCATCAGGATTAACCCAGTGGGGCTTCTGCCAGGTCGGGCCTGATGTGTGCTTTTTGGGAGTCTGTAGATCCCGCAAGAAATTAGATGTAAATTAATTTTTTCTGAAACAGTTTAATCTTCCAATAGGAAGTAACTGTATTTGGATGTTGTAGCAAGTTGGCACCTCTTTTGCAAGGAAGTCCGCTTGTTCATTACGCCAAAGACCACAATGGCCAGGCACCCATTGAAAAACGATTCGTTTTCCCTTTAGGGTTAGCGTTCTTAGAAGTTCTTGGCACTAGGAAATCTCAGGTGTCAATGTGAGTTCCACAGAGCTAATTGACTGGATGACTGCTTGAGAGTCTGGGAGAAGGACTGTATATTGAAATTTGTCATGGATAGCTAGTAATTGCTTTAAGACTTTTTGGTATGCGGTCTTCTTGGCTCTGTTTCCGTGAAACTTGAGGTTTTACAGTGGAATGCGGTTTCATTATCCCAGTCCAAGAAAGTCTCAGTAATATTGTGTTTCAAAAGTCATAATAAATCACTTATCTTACAATATGCAAAATGAACAGCCAAAAGAACATCTTTGTCATGCCATCATTATTTAAATACAAAAGATCAGATAGGTGTGACACATACTGTAAATAAAAGTATTAATAAAACCATAAATAAATTCAATTTATACTTAGTAAATATAAAGGAAATATACAGATTTCTCTTTTAATCCTTAGGGCATGAATTAAGTTTTATTTCTTAAATATATTTATACTACACAAAACTGCAAACTAAATCGTATTACTTTAAACATGTAGAAATGTAAATATATTTCATCTGACATAAATTCAAAGTCAAAGAATGTTACATGTATTTATATATTCTCCTGTAATAGTCTAAATTTATTTAGCATTATAGTTTATTTTACTTCTAATCATAACTTATTTGATGCGTAGCATCCAGAATTTTTACTTAAGCATGCCATTTTGTCATTAAGAGCTTGGACGGCTGCTTCGTCATTACTGATAATAATGATATTATCTACAGTCTTCATTTTCTTTAAAATGATTAATAATAACTAAAGTACTTCAAATTTCATACTCGTCTTTTCTTCCATCATCCCCTAATTAGTCATATTAAAATTCTCATTTAACAAAAGAACCGTATTAGGGGAGCTCGAAAGTTTATAGGGATAAAAGTGTTAAACATAGTTTCAAAGAGCATCTATTACAGATTTAAAACCTTCTTTAAGGTAAATTGAAAATCTTTTACACTTTTATCTTTTCTAAAATCTGTTCGCAGTAGTTTTAGGAATTATAAAGATTAAAAACTGTAACTTTCTGTCCTAATTACGAAAGCCAGTCTACAATTTCCAATTTTTTCTACTTTTAAAATATTGTGTATCACAATGAAAATATTACGGAGAAATCTACAATATGTAACGCATGTTTCCCCAGTAAAACCTCAGCTGTGTTATGGATTAGTTGGACTAATGTTAGTCCTGATGTTCCATGAGAAGTCATTCTGTACAGATATATAGACAATGACTGTATAAATATAAGCAGAATCTGTATGAACATATACAGAATGACAGTTACTTGAAGATGTAGTAAGACTACATCTTCAAGTGACACAGTGAATCGAAGTCTAAAACGTTCTGTGAAAACATGCAAATTTACATTAACAAAAGTTATTAACAAAATTATTTAATTCAAAATAATTTCCTTAAAACTGAAAAGAAAATTATAATAATCACAACCTATAAAACTGTTTAAAAACATAGTCGTTTCTTTCTTTGAATTATTTTGATTTCTTCTCCGAATAAGTTAGATAGGATTACACTGTTTGACAAAGTCAACTACACTCAAGAGCCAAAACATTATGACCACCTGTCAATAACGAGTTGGCCCACCTTTGGCGCGCAACACAGCTTCATCCCGCCTTGGCATGGATGCCACAAGTCCTTGATAGATGGCCGGAGACAGATTGTACCAGATGTTTAAGCAACGGTCACGCAAATCCGAGATATTGCGAATTGTTGGTCTTTGAACTATGAGCTGCCGTCCCATGACATCCCAAATGTGTTCTATCGGATTGAGATCCGGTGAGTTAGGCGGCCAGGACATTAACTAGAATTCAGCATCATGTTCCTGGAACCACTCCAACACAATTTTAGCCTTGTGACACGGGGCGTTGTCCTGTTAGAACATTCCATTTCCAGCTGGAAAAACAGAGGCCATGTAAGGGTGCAACTGGTCCGCAATGATGTTCAGATACCCTGTAACATTCATGGTCTGCTCTACCACAACCACGGGTCCCAGAGACGCCCAAAAGAACGTCCCCCAAAGCATAATACCGCCACCACCGGTCTGTGTATGACCTACTGTACATTGAGGGAGCAACAGTTCGCCTGGAAGACGGCGTATCCTGACACGGCCATCGGCGTGCTGAATGACAAACCGTGATTCATCTGACCAGGCAACTCTCTCCCACTGATCCATGGACCAGTCGCGATGTTCCCGGGCCCAGCGCAGGAGCAGTTGGCGATGACGCTTGGTCAGCAAAGGCACACGAGTGGGACGTTTGCTGCGCAGCCCCATATACAACAGTGTCCGCTGAACAGTGTGCTGCGATATTATTCTACTTGGCCCTGCATTGTATTGGGCTGTCAGCTGAGCCACTGTCTGGCTCCGGTTTTGCTTCACCATGCGAGACAGTCTCTTACGACCTTTTTCTTTGATAGCGTGTGGACGTCCAACACCATGTCGTCTACTGCTGGTTTCACCGTCATTCATTCACTTTGCATAAGTACTAACAACTGTAGGTCGCGAACAACCCACGAGTCGTGCAGTTTCGGAAATACTTCTTCCGAGCCTTCGAGCCATTACAATCTGCCCTCTATCAAAGTCGCTTAGATCCGCAGCCTTTCCCATCACACACAGAAGTAAATGAAAGAATGATTCTTCAGACTCTCCAGCAGCAGTTAAATACCACTTCCACCTGATCACGTGCCTTCCACGTCATCCAGGCGAATTCATTGCAAAATGTAGGGGTGGTCATAATGTTTTGGCTCTTGAGTGTATTTTCAAAATAATACCATACCTCATAATTGTCGACATTTTTACCATGGTTCGTCACTGCAAACCAACCACTTTAACAGTTCTAATTAATTTCCCAAACAGCTCACAATCGTTTCATCAGTGTACACTGCTGGCCACTGTAAATGCAACACCCTGAAGGAAACATGCAAATAACATGAAATTTACAACATGCATTAGCGGAGGTGAGATATGCAAATGATTAGAATTTCAGCGCAGACGCACATCACTCGCGCCTGTGGCGCCACTTCAAAGCGCTATTTAAGGCTTGGAGATTTCGACGATTTCAAGTTCGGCAATTGTGTTTTTCTTGTGGTTTTTAGAAAAAAACGATCAATTATGCCTCTTGGAAAACAGCGATCATATTTTGATCAAGTATCCGAATTCGACAGAGGAAGGATAGTGGCCTACCGAGATTGTGGATTATCTTTCAGGGAAATCGGTAGTCGTGTTGGACGAAACCAAACAACTGTAATGCGGATATGTGATCGTTGGATGCAGGAGGGTACGACTGACCGGCGTGTTCGATCACATCCACCTCAGTGCACCACTTCACGTGTTGACAGGCAAATTGTGCGTATGGCAGTGACGGATCGCTCAGTCACATCACGAACCATAGCACAGCACATGCAGTCTGTAACGCATAAACCAGTGTCTGCGCGTACCATTCGACGCCGTTTACAGCAGAGTGGTCTGTCCGCAAGACGTCCATTGATTTGTCTACCCTTGACGCAGAGCCACAGACGTCTCCGCCGCCAATGGTGCGATGACAGAAGGATGTGGACGGCAGAATGGAATGAAATTGTCTTTACTGACGAGTCACGCTTCTGTCTGCAACACCACGATGGTCGCATTCGAGTCTGGAGACACCGTGAAGAGAGGATGCTGAACAGCTGCGTTATGCACCGCCACACTGGTCCTGCACCGGGTATTATGGTATGGGGCGGTATTGGATATCACTCTCGCACACCTCTAGTACGCATTGCCGGTACTTTAAACAGCCAGCGCTATATCTCCGAGGTGTTGGAGAAAGTTGTCCTTCCATACCTCCAGGGCTTGCCCACAGCCATATTTCAAAAGGATAATGCGCGACCACACGTGGCACGTATTGTCCAACGGTTCTTCGTCAATCGCCAGATTGAATTGCTTCCCTGGCCGCCTCGCTCTCCGGATCTTTCGCTGATAGAAAACACGTGGTCCATGGTTGCTCTACGATTGACCCAGATTCCATCCCCAGCTGCCACAGCAGATCAACTTTGGCAACGTGTGGAAGCTGCTTGGTCTGCTGTACCCCAAGAACTCATCCAAAGTCTCTTTGAATCAATGCCGAGGCGTGTGGCAGCGGTGATCTCCAACAATGGCGGCTACTCTGGCTACTGATTTTGGCAGGAACCACACTTCACAGAAGTCTATAAATTTAATCATTTGATACTTGGTCAACATGTTATCTACAAAATAAATTTTGTTGTGATATCTCTTGTCTTTCTTGGTGTTGCAATTTGGGTGGCCAGCAGTGTACTTCCACTTTTTGAAAAGACAATTAAAGTTTGATACATATTTTATTTGTTGTTTTTTTATTATATCCACATTTTTCAATTAATGAAACTACGTTTCCCGCCAACATAAAATTTGCTCTCAAATTTTTATGTCAAATTGATTCACTTCATACGTTTGAAAAATCACAGGTCGCCATGTATTGATGCACTGATTTAGAAAATTACGATTTTTAATAAATTATATTCCTACCTTCTGGTTTATAATGTGCGGACATTATAAGAAATTGATACAGTAAAAATCTTATAATATGCTTCCCATGAAAATGATCAGTAAGGACTAAAACTTATATTTCAAAATAACTCGTATTTTACTTTTCTCAGAGTGAATTTCATGTGCATTCGCAATATTTAGTAGAGTTTTCTCAATACTCAAAATTCATACTTTGTAGAATAATAGTTGCATCTTTCTTCCTAAAATGCCCAACCAACACAATTATGGCTCTTCTGAAAAGAGTATTCCCATTTAGGAGATATTCCTCATTCTAATCATCATTAAATATTGAATTTATATTGCTATCGAGTTGAAATACGTGTCTTGATTTAAGCCATCTCTTTTAATGCATAATGATCTTATTTTGTAAAACTTTCTCATATGTTCGGTACAGTTCATCAGACTTGTGTATTAAACACCAACAAGGTACGGTGTACTGAATCAATCTACTTACTAATATAATTAAAAATTTACATTTTAAAGTCTCCCTATAGTAAAGCAACAGAATTTCTCTCTCCTCCATTCCGGGGTATTAATAAGTTCACCATGATATTAAGTACTTATTAATTCATTTTCTTCAATGTTGTGATACATTTATTCAGGACAAACTCATACCCTTATAAAATGTCTCTTCAAGACTGCACACACAAAAAAGAAAGAATCTTGTTTGTGTTCAATAACTATTTCTAGTTACCATTCAAGGGTATTTAATAAATATATTCATACTTACTGACGAGCACGCTTTATGCGTACATACAGGATTGACTGGAATCCTTGCGGTCATTTTTGCAACTGAAGGGCTAAATATATGCATATCGGTAAGACAGAGTTTAAATAAAACTTTCAGATACATTGATATCAACATTACAGTTTACACTTACTTGTTTTGTCATTTATTATTTCTTTTTTAAAGGAACTGAAAATAAATTTCAACAGCTTATTCAACCTCATGAAGATAATCGCTAAACAGCTCCAATCAATAATCTATGTTTTTCATCATCAACATTCAGAAGAAAAGTTACAAGTGTAAAAGTTATATTGTTTTAAAGTTATCAGCAATAGTCTTTTATATAAAAGATGGAAAAGAGTTGTTATGGTGAAAACAGGGCCAAGAAAACATGAAAAATTCATTAAATCTATCTTGAAAGTCGCAGAGGTATACAGGAGGGATTCGTTAGAATACAAATTTAAACCTAAATTTAGGATTAGAAAATGTTCCAGATGAAATAAACGCTTAATGTAATTTGAAGTTAGTTAAAAAAAAATCAAAAGTGAAACCCTATTTCCCAATACGAATAAATTTGTCCATATTATGCAAGTATTAAAAAAATGGAAAATGCATCACCATTACAATTAAAACTTATGCAAAATACCAAATTTTCTAATCTTAGATAAATAACTAACTTTTTTATTAAATGCATTTTTAGAGTAAATATTTAGTTTCTATCAGTAGTATTAGTTTTATTAGTGTTCTCATGCATTATACAAGACTATAGCATTTTAGTTATCATTCAATTACTTTAACATTCCGAAAACATTTAATTATTTTTCTCTGAAATCTCATCATCAACCTTACTATTTTTTTAATTCTTTAGGCACAAGCAAATTCACTTTCTTTTGAGTTAATATAAATTCTTAAAACTTGATGTTTCGAAAGAAAAGCAAAGAAATATTATTAATCTCAGTCTATTTTGAAAGAGAATACGAAAAACTTCTGAACAGAGAATCTTGCATTAGCATAATTTTAATCAAAGAAAGAGAACATCAAAGCCTTCAAGTGAATATTATTAGAAGTTTTGAGGCTATAGGGGATTTTACACAGACCTTTCCTTTAGAGTTTATATCAGAACAATTATTTTTCGCCGAGGCTTGCCAAAAACTTTCGCAAAACCTTCTTTCTCTATTTAAAAAATATGTTTTTGAATATAATAATCTTTCTTTAGTCTTTTGACCTATCTATTTATTTGTTTAATTCATGTTTTATTCAGACAAAAAAAGTAACCGAGTAAAATAGCGTATTATTTTTAAAAAATACAAATGATTTTTGTCTTGATTATGAGTGTTATCCTCCTCATCATTATTATAGTGTACTTTGATTTAATATGTGTGTCTTCTCACACATTTCTAGAAGAATAAAAATATTCTTTGAGAATACTCTCTGAGAGTTGTTATCATTACTCGACTATTGTGCTAACACTCATGAATAACACTGAACTGCAAAGAGTGTAACACATTAAGCTGGCAGATAATTTGCACTTTTATCGTGTCTGAAGAATTTTTTTTTTAGAATCTTCTAACTTATTATACACATGAACAAAAGACAAATGTTTCACTCCAAGTCTCTACATTAGAAAAAAGAAAAATAAATATGCACATGAATATGTACTCAATGTGAATAAATGAAGTACAAGATATTTATATTTTCAATACGGCATAAAACTTATTAAAATATATTTAAAGCGTCCGAAATCGAAATGTCATATTTCCCTTTAGTCATATTTCCAATTGTATAATCAATAAAATATAACAGATTACACATACAATAACAAAATTTTGCTTTCTATATTACACATACACTAACAAAATTTTGCTTTCTATATTACACACAATCGGGGTTTGGGTGGCCCAGTGGTACAGCGCGCTGGTTTTCGGTGCTGAGGGTGCTCGGATCGAATCCTGGCGTCGCGCCACGAAAAATGCCTCCGTTCGTGTCGTCCCTTCATATGGGGTAATGCTGTCCGCCTATATGGTGCCCCCACAATAAAATGGGCAGTAAAATTGCGGCGTAGTATAGGCGAATGTTTGACGACAAGTGCCTCCGCATTGGAAAAAAAATATATACATATATATTACACACAATCAATAATAGAGTTCAGATTTTACCTTCCTGAAACACTTTCAACTATTTAAAAGGAATGCAATAAAGGTATTTAGAAAACTTTTTTAAAGATGGTGTAAGGTATTGTATATCAGTTAACTTAACCCCCTATATTGTAGGAGAATTTCTAACTACCCAAAACATCAGACTCCCAAGGTTTTTACGTATTTTTCTTAATTCCTAAATAACAGATTTTTTTCGTAGGTATAGGGATTAGATTTACGTAAAAGAACCCAAGTTAAAAAACAAAACACTCTAATGATGACTTCCCTCAAGTTCACAATATTTGTAACTAAAAATTTTATTTTCAAACCAAAATCTTGCCTAAGTATTTTACTATAAAATTACATTCCTGTATCGTAAATCTAAATTTTTAACTTTATAGCTCATTATCTTGGTTAACTACTAGATTAGCATGTTTTCTTTCGGGAGCCTGATTTGCTTCATTGACAGATTATTTTCTGCAAAAATCAGTAACAAAGTGTCTATTCATTTCTGCTTCCTTCCCTTTATCAATCAGCATCATCTTGTAATGCTACTTATGTATACCATCCTAATCACTATTACATAATTTTCTTTTCAGGATTTCCGGACGAAAGCTGTATAAGATGTTGCGAAAGACTTTACATGAACGGTAACTGCAAAGTAAACCTTTATAAAATGGATTAAAGAATTTTTTTTAAAAAACCTGCAGTATCTCACAAAAAGCATTATTACAAAATTTAAAATTCTGGAAAAAAAAGAAAAAAGGAATTTAAAACAGACATTTACTAAATTTACATGAAAATAATGGATTTACTACTGTAAACCAATTTTAAAGTTAATTTTTTCATATTATGTATTTAAACTTTATATTTTCAATTAAATTAGTAATAAACTATGGAATAATTCATATAGAAATTTAGGATACTAGAAATCACACACACACACACATATGGGGTTCTACTCTTAAACACACACACACACATATGTGTGTGTGTGTGTTTAAGAGTAGAACGTTGTTTTTTTTGTGCTTTTTGTAATTACAAAATTTTATTACTGATTTTGTTAAATACTTGAAACTATAAGCAGTTTGGATTTCTTCCATTATAATAATTTAATCTATTAATAATATAATATTGTGATAAATGTAGTTCATTTCATTTATCAAAGATATAAATTAACAAGATTTAATAAATTATACTGGTTTGTTCTTTGGACACATCTACCTCCTTCCGCTACACGAAAGCAAAGTAGACCGGTCAAATAAGTATGGAAACGACTAAGGATTGTGGAGAGCAATGACGGTAAAAGTAAATAAGCTCCTTCAATTTAAAATTTTATTCGGTATGTTTAATGCAATAAAAAGCATTATTAAAACAAATAATTCGTTAGGAAGCACATCACAATGTTTTTGTATTAAGGATATTAAACATTATGTTGCCCCAATGAAAGACGTTTCACAGGGGCACGAGAAATGGAAACTATTCCTAAAGAGAAGAACAACTAACTATTCTGACTAGAACGCAATGCATGGCATATGCAAGAAAGAAACAGAATAGGTTTTAGATTTTAAATCAAAGAAGTTTTTCTATTATTATTCTAGAGTTTAATTCCTTTAGAAAGCTCACGTACTTCTTCAATTTTGTAAACTTTATTAACTTTTACACTAAAAAAAATTCTACTGATTATTCGAAAATTTATATTCTATATGTATAATAAACACCAACACGAAATATCTAGAATATCTTTTTCCAAAATACTTTTTGGAAGATAAAAAAATGAATAGCTATATTTTAGTCTCGAGATAAAGAATAAATAGTCCTCTTAAAATTTTTTAAACAGGTAATAATATAGTAGAACAAGAAAGGGCAAACTTATGACAAAATCCCTTTTCTCAATCAAACAAATCACTACAATAAAAAAAGCTCCAAATAATGATGCTGTGAAATTTAATTTTACGACTTACCATTTTGAGCCGTAATAACTCTTCTGGTTATAATTTTTAAAACCAAATAAAATAAAAAAGATATCAAGGAGAAATGCTCTTGAGAATACATACATAAAAAATAGTTTATTAAGAATGAGCGTATAAAATGTAGTACTGTTTATTCAGTTTAAAAAATACTTGAAATTTTCAGTGTTTTATTGTTTGTTTCTTCCAATAAATTAGTTTTGTTTATAGATACAGGTTAAAAAATCTATAAATTTTGATCATTTAATCAATTTTTCGGCAATTAAACTTCAAGAATCGCGTTCTCCAAACAAGCAATTGGCTGTATCAGTTTCAATATGCTATAAGTCTTCAAAAAACTCAATCTTATTTCAAGAATTTAAAACATATAATTAGAAAATTTTCTCTCATCATTTTCATACTAAACCCAGGAAAAAATAAATAGAAGCGAACAGTCATATGTAAACCAGATTTGTTAGAATGTAACTCCATCAAATAAAGAAATAACTTTCGAACTAAAGTTCTTTTATATTTCAAATAAGTACACCTCGTATTCTTTTAAGAAATTCATGTAATAAATAGCTAACAATGGCGCATCCATACTAATATTTATTACTATTATACTTAAAGACATTAGTTTTCAAGTACGCTTCTATAAACTAAATGTACATAAAGACACTTTTTTCTAGTAGCAACCTCTTACAATTATTATATACAACAAATGGCTTAAAAGATTAAACATGGAAAAATCTCTTTTTTTGTACATAAACCTTTACTTTTGTCCTCATAGTAGTTACTACTAATTAAACAATATTGTTACCCAACAGAAATAAAAGTTTGTTTTCTAAGTTATAATTAAACTAACATCTAGTTTTCTGAATCTAATGTATGATAAGAAAGGAGAGGTATTAAAAAGATAACAAAACAATCTGTCGCAACTTAATGTTTTTAACAGAAGGCATACCACGAAGAGAGAATAATACATTCCCATGTTATATCATTAGAATGAGTTTTAAAATTTTAGTATAAAAAGGAAACTAATTTCTTTACATGCCACTGGTACAGGGAAAAAAGTAATAAAACGCATTCCTTAATCTTCCACTTATACTAACCAGAGCATTAAATTCTCACCAATACTACTTCTTTTCAGATATATTTCTATTTCCATCTAATCCACTGAAACCAGAAAGCTTTGATAAACAACTTATAATTCCATAGCTTTTAATTCTCTTCTTTAGCTCAGTTACCGAAATCGATGAGGTCGAGGATTAGATTAAATTATTTAATGCTGTATGTATAAATGAACACTAGTTGTATTTACATCATGTTTCATGTATCATTAAGTCATTTATATGAACCGTATAGCCACGTGTTATATATTTATGTTTTATTTCAGAAGTAACATTGCATTATTTCAGATGCAGTTTTGACCGTTCCGTTTCTTTAAAGTAAAATTTTAGTTTTGTGTGGATTTGAACACATTTTTTAACACCAAAAGATGTAATTTAAGTATTTAAACCTTCGTGGTACCGTAATGCTAATTTTATAATTATACTTTAATAGCCATTTTTGGCTTCAAATATTCTTTCTTAATACGGTATTTTCGAAAAACCTTTATAAAATGTTAATCAATCTGAATACCTTGCAATTTTTAAAAAATACTTGTTTATTTTTAGCTAAATTTCTGATGATACTGTATAAAGCCTGAGACAGGTGTTTTACCAAAATTGATTCCGAAAGCTTTTTCAGATAAATGGTTAAAACAATTTCTTAAACATTTCCTCATATTTTTTTAACCTTCCCTTTCCTTAAAGCAAAAAAATTTATGTAATTAATTCTTCTGTTAGGCCTCTAATTAAATGACCTTAACTGACTCACTGAACTTATCACTAAACAACGCAACAATCTGAAAAATACCATGTGTACGTACTTTTAAATGATATAGGATTATCACGTGAAGTACTAATGGGTTTTTTTTAAAGATGAATTCATTGCGGGTTTTTTTTTGTCCTGCACATTTTCATAAGTTTATACAAAAAATAATTTTGAACAGAATAATGACTATAGTCAACATACCATAATACTGGCAATAAACATCGGAAAGAAACATCGTGATAGAAGATGGTTCTTCTCGATGTGGCCTGGATGACTGTACTTAATCAAGTAACAGTAAAATTAAGTGAATTTCCACATTTCCAGAACTCCGAAATACTTATCAGAAATGCTTTGCTGAAGAGTCCGTAATAAGAGGGAGAACCAGGTTCAAGGCTGTTGGGTATGCTAGAGGTGTTGTTGTTTTTAATGCCCCTGTCCAGAGTAGTGTTCCAGACCAGGTCCACATAAACTAGCAGGACTGCACTTTGTCAGGTACCAGTAAAATTAAGCGAAATTCCACATTTCCAGATCTCCGGAATACTTATCAGTAATGCTGTGCTGAGGAGTCCGTAATAAGAGCGAAAACCAGATCCAAGGCTGCTGGGTATGCTGGAGGTGTTGTTGTTTTTATGCCCCCTCGCCAGAATAGTGTTCCAGACGAGGTCCATATGGGCTAGCGAGACTGCACTTAGTCAGGTACCAGTAAAATTAAGCGAAATTCCACATTTCCAGATCTCCGGAATACTTATCAGTAATGCTGTGCTGAGGAGTCCGTAATAAGAGCGAAACCAGATCCAAGGCTGCTGGGTATGCTGGAGGTGTGTTGTTTTTAATGCCCCCTCGCCAGAATAGTGTTCCAGACGAGGTCCATATGGGCTAGCGAGACTGCACTTAGTCAGGTACCAGTAAATTAAGCGAAATTCCACATTTCCAGATCTCCGGAATACTTATCAGTAATGCTGTGCTGAGGAGTCCGTAATAAGAGCGAAAACCAGATCCAAGGCTGCTGGGTATGCTGGAGGTGTTGTTGTTTTTAATGCCCCCTCGCCAGAATAGTGTTCCAGACGAGGTCCATATGGGCTAGCGAGACTGCACTTAGTCAGGTACCAGTAAAATTAAGCGAAATTCCACATTTCCAGATCTCCGGAATACTTATCAGTAATGCTGTGCTGAGGAGTCCGTAATAAGAGCGAAAACCAGATCCAAGGCTGCTGGGTATGCTGGAGGTGTTGTTGTTTTTAATGCCCCCTCGCCAGAATAGTGTTCCAGACGAGGTCCATATGGGCTAGCGAGACTGCACTTAGTCAGGTACCAGTAAAATTAAGCGAAATTCCACATTTCCAGATCTCCGGAATACTTATCAGTAATGCTGTGCTGAGGAGTCCGTAATAAGAGCGAAACCAGATCCAAGGCTGCTGGGTATGCTGGAGGTGTTGTTGTTTCTAATGCCCCCTCGCCAGAATAGTGTTCCAGACCGAGGTCCATATAGGCTAGCGAGACTGCACTTAGTCAGGTACCAGTAAAATTAAGCGAAATTCCACATTTCCAGATCTCCGGAATACTTATCAGTAATGCTGTGCTGAGGAGTCCGTAATAAGAGCGAAAACCAGATCCAAGGCTGCTGGGTATGCTGGAGGTGTTGTTGTTTTTATGCCCCCTCGCCAGAATAGTGTTCCAGACGAGGTCCATATGGGCTAGCGAGACTGCACTTAGTCAGGTACCAGTAAAATTAAGCGAAATTCCACATTTCCAGATCTCCGGAATACTTATCAGTAATGCTGTGCTGAGGAGTCCGTAATAAGAGCGAAAACCAGATCCAAGGCTGCTGGGTATGCTGGAGGTGTTGTTGTTTTTAATGCCCCCTCGCCAGAATAGTGTTCCAGACGAGGTCCATATGGGCTAGCGAGACTGCACTTAGTCAGGTACCAGTAAAATTAAGCGAAATTCCACATTTCCAGATCTCCGGAATACTTATCGGCAATGATTTGCTGGGGAGTCCATAATAAGAGCAGGAATAAGGTCCTAGGCTGCTGGGTATATTGGAGGTGTTGTTGTTTCTGATGCCCCCTGGCCAGAATAGGGTTCCAGACCAGGTCCATATAGGCTAGCTGGACTGCACTAGTCAAGTACCAGTAAAATTAAGCGAAATTCCACATTTCCAGATCTCCGGAATACTTATCAGTAATGCTGTGCTGAGGAGTCCGTAATAAGAGCGAAAACCAGATCCAAGGCTGCTGGGTATGCTGGAGGTGTTGTTGTTTTTAATGCCCCCTCGCCAGAATAGTGTTCCAGACGAGGTCCATATGGGCTAGCGAGACTGCACTTAGTCAGGTACCAGTAAAATTAAGCGAAATTCCACATTTCCAGACCTCCGGAATACTTATCAGTAATGCTTTGCTCAGGAGTCCGTAATAAGAACGAGAACCAGGTCCAAGGCTGTTGGGTATGCTAGAGGTGATGTTGTTTCTAATACCCCCTGACCGGAATAGTGTTCCAGACCAGGTCCATATAGACTAGCGGGATTGAACTTAGTCAAGTACCAGTAATATTAAGTGAAATTCAACATTTCCGGATCTCCAGAATACTTATCGGCAATGATTTGCTGGGGAGTCCATAATAAGAGCAGGAATAAGGTCCTAGGCTGCTGGGTATATTGGAGGTGTTGTTGTTTCTGATGCCCCCTGGCCAGAATAGGGTTCCAGACCAGGTCCATATAGGCTAGCTGGACTGCACTAGTCAAGTACCAGTAAAATTAAACAAAATTCCACATTTCCAGATCTCCGGAATACTTATCAGTAATGCTTTGCTGAGGAGTCTGTAATAAGAACGAGAACCAAATTCAAGGATGCTGTGTATGTTGGAGATGTTTTTTTTTCTAATTCCCCTGGCCGGAATAGTGTTCCAGACCAGGTCCATCTAGGCTAGCAGGACTGCACTCAGTCAGGTACCAGTAAAATTAAGCGAAATACCACATTTCTATATCTCCGGACTACTTATCAGTAATGCTTTGCTGAGGAGACCGTAATAAGAACGAGAACCAGGTCCAAGGCTGCTGGGTATGCTGGAGGTGTTGTTTCTAATACCCCCTGGCCGGAATAGAGACCAGGTCATATAGACTAGCGGGCTGAGAGGTGCGGCTCCGGTTTACATAATGACACCACAGGGGTCGGAGACTAATTTAGTCAGGTGTCACCTTCATTTTGACCGAGTACCCAGGGATGAAATATGGGGGATCGTACCCTCACCCACCCTCTCTGACATCATAGAAAGACTTTCTGGTCTATGAACTTTAGGTGCTCATATCCGGCCTAGACACAGAGGTATTTAATGGCGCTTATCAGAATTCGATCCGACCACCTTCAACAGCGAAAGCCGCCGCGTTGCCACTAGGCTACCTCGGGCATATGCTGGAGGTGTATATATTTAATACAGACATATTATTAAACTTACCTGCTCCAATGTTGCCCCAAGCATATTGTATTGACATATCGCAGTGTTATTACCGAAAACATGGAAGAACAACTGAAAATATGGAAGCGCGATGGTACATAAATTAGTTTACTTGCTTTCATACACTAATCTTACGAACTGTATCATGGACTAGGACCAATTAAGTGACCTTAGTATGTAGTAAATACTTCAAGGTTTATTCTCAGCTTTCCATAGAATCATTTCTTTCGAGGTGCCTTAACAAACACTACCTACATTTCATTCTATCAATATTAAATAATGGGGAAAAAATACACTGTTTTCTCTATTTTAACAGCGTTCCTGAAAAAAGGAAAAGAAATACTAATATTACGTCCCCATTAATCCCGTGTCTTGTCATTGACTGAAGTGTCAATATCAATCATTTACATGTCACGTTTAATTAATGCTAAGAACACCTTCATAGGAGGAATATCTTTCAAGCAAACAAATTGATTTTAAGAGCCCTTGTCATGTTCAAATCACCAGACATGTACGAGAAATGAAAAACATTTTTCTTTTAGATTTATTTTGTGCTTTATCACTCAAAAAAAAGGTATCACAGAAAAAATACAAAGCATTAAAACTCGTACACAAACACACACAAGAAAAACTTATGGAAATAAACAACAATCCGAATTCTAAAGATTCTGGTTGGAGTGTAATGTGCACTTTATACAATTTATGAATTTTTTATGCCAGAATATTTTCATTGATATTGCAGTCTCATAACTAAATAATCAACAAGATTATTGCAATGATGTTATGCATAGATCAAATCTTACCATACAAACGTGAACTAAAAGAATTATAATATACAAGAAAAACTCAGATAACTAAAAATTCCCAAAAAATTAAAAATTACTTATTTTGCTTGGTATAAACACCTGCAATTTTTGAGAATGTGCAAAATTAATTTCCAAAACACTGATATAATCTACAAAGAACTCTGCGATTATGCTTCTGTAAAAAAAAGTAAAATATTTCCAAACATGGATTAAGTAATACGGAAAAATTCTATTTTTGGTATTATGCTAGTAAATTTATTTTGACTTCAGTTTAATACGAAATAATATCTCCAGGTTTTATGTCACACACTCACAGTTACTTTGATAAGAATTTACATACTAATAATTTGTCAGAGCAGAAATCTACACTACAATTTAAATTATGTAGGATATTCGCAAAAATTGCGTGAGATTCCTATAAGCAGGATTAGAAATAAATATTTGTTTATAAGATCATTCCCACAAATCATTTTGTTGCACCAGTGAGCTCACTTTTTCTTCGGAGATCAAAAGGTTAGCCAAATATGACATAATATTTTTAAAAAAGCAAAGGAGAACACAGAATATGCTGAAGATAAGAAAAGCGTGTATAAATGGGAGTAACTCTTGAATATATTTAATTAGACAACTGAAATATTACTTATGAAAATATTTTGGTGCTGAGTTCAAACATAAATGCATGATTTATGCATTTTTTAAAATTACAAATATATTTAAATAAATTCAAAATCAGTAATATCTCTTCTGAACTTAAAATCAAAAATCAGAAAAAAGATTTCAAAATAAATCCGCTGTTTTTAAAAATCATACACTTTATTGGGCAGGAAACAATGAAGAGATGTAGTATAAGAAGTCGGGATTTAGGGGTCAATTTTTTTGCATCAGATGAATAGAAAATTATCTGAGTGGACATTTAAAAGCTATTCCCGATATCGACACACAACATATAAGGAAAGTTTCGAAGAATTTAGCTCCCTAGCACACGTAACTAAATCACTTTTGTAAAATTCACATACTGCCAATAAGTCCATATTATCTCTATATCGATAATACAACGTCGCTCGTTCATGAATATTCACCATTTTCAAAAGTTTCCCCTCATATATTATGAACAAAATTCATGATATGTGATTTCCTTGCTTGCATTATCGGTATAGTTTCGTGGTCAGGATGTTGGCTTTTAAATTGAGAAATGGGATTTCAATCAACACTTTCAGCTGACGGTCGTTACAGTAGTGTTCGAGCTGGCAAACCGTAAGAAAATATAATGGAGGGGGGGGGGAATAAACAAAATTACTCAAAAAATTGTAATAAAAAGTAAATACGCGCTATCAATATTCCATGTTAGAGGACCCGAGGTATCCAAGAGGTAGCGAGTTGGGTTTGGAACTGGGGGTACTCGGTTCGAATCCCGACGAACGCGATTCATTCGAATCCATTCGAACGCCTTCGTGTGTAGGTAGAATAGGGACACGTTAAATCCATAGACTCGAAATTCCATTTATGATGACAGTGAGGGTGGGAGAAGGTATGATCCTCCCGGATGTCGCTCCTAGGGGTGTTCGGTTAGAATTTCAGTGGTCCCAAGTGGTGGTGTTGGTATATTGAAATTAACCAATGAGACTTGCAGATTATGTGCTAATGTCTTCATTGACAAGTGCCCCACATTGGTAAACAACTGCAACCACCCCGTATTGGTGATATACAGACACAGCATCATATCCATTAACCAAAACATCTGGTGGTAAGAATGTGGTGAATAGTATTCATAATATGCGGTCACCTCACATCACCGTGATTGTCTAGTCATCATGATTCGAATATTAGAGACGGCGGCTCAGATCTTAACCCTGGCTGACCATCGTTACTGCTATTTGTTGTAAAAACTAACGAAGAAATCCCTAATTACTCAAATTTGAAGAAAATATGCGCCACAAGTTACACCTACATTTCATACTACAAAAAGTGTTTTCGAATTTCCTCAAGACCCAGAACACCTACTTTCTCACCTTTGAAATTTAGGATGATTGAACTCCTTTTCAATTCGTTATTAAAATATGAAAGTAAAGTTCCCTGATTCCTATATATTGCATTTTAAAAATCTTCAAATATTACAAGAGTTTACATACGTAAATTGTCTCTAAAAATTTCAGTTACTTTTCTCAAATCTAAACTTTTCTTACAAACAATCACTTAATATATTACGTACAAGAGTTCATAAATAAATGAGCATTTGTTAATACCTATTTTCCTTAAAACGTAATATATTTGATCTTTTTGTATGAAACGTAATTTGCAGGGATTTATACTAATTTTATCGAGGAACTATCTTTACAGCAAAAAAAATCTACTTCTTTCCTGAATATATATCTATCATGTTTAGTAAAGGAACATTGATAAAATCAAATAAAAAATTGTAATGCATAACAACACGGGCATTTATTTAGTTAATTCTGGTAAAGAATTAAAAGGATAAAAAAATTTAGGCAAGTTAAAATATAAAGTTACGTCATACGAATAAAATATATTTCACAAATTAACAGAGATAAAAAATATCACGTTTTAAAAATAAACGTTCCACGAAAGATATATTTACTTATTCTATCATCTTTTATCGATTTTCGTTGATAATTCATGAACATTTAATGCATGTTCTGAATTCCATTTCCTGTATATTGAAAATAATCACGATTTCAATAACATGGGAGCATTAACGTTAATAAAAATTTCTCAGAGTTTCATGTTTGTAAATAACCAAAAGAAATAAATTAAGCAATAATTTTTGAGGTAACTCCACGCAACTTCTGGCTCTTAATAAGATTTATACTACATTTGACTGATATATTTCCATGGCACAATCATCCCAAAATAATCATAACAATATGCCCTTTAATTTTTACAGAATTAAATGAAAAAAGTGAAGTAGAAAATAACGCTTCGTTATTTTCAAAGGTAGCAATGAGCATTATTCTTTCAGACGTTTTTATGTATTCGCATATAATAAAGCACTACTCTTTTATCTTTTATCCAACAGTGTTGTTGAATATTTCTTCCTACTTGTCCTCACTGTATAGTTAAATGGCATAGTTCCCATAAATGCAGACATTATCCACAATGCCCCTATCATCATCATAAATCAGAGTGTCAAGGATGCTAGCTTTTTTCCTCTCTTACTGTCGATCAGGTCAATGGCTACGTCTTCAAGAGGATTTTGTCTCACTATTTGTCTTGCTAGAGTATTTTAGTTACTTTTTTGTAGCTTTTTTAAGGACTCTTCCCACTAATCCGATTTTCAGTTGGTGGCGATTTTTGAGTTCATTGAAAAAGAAAATTTTCCCTGTCTACGTTGCTTTTTTTCTGTATTTAGACTTACTTTAAATGTAAATATATATAAGGAAAGAAATACGCTTAAATCGCTCAGTATTTTTTATTTTGGTATCACAAGTCTCAATTCCCACAGTTGTCAAATGTTTTTCAATTGTTGTGGTAAACACAGTTTGCATTGTTAAGAGAGTAACAGTTTTTCTGTTCAAATTTAATTTCGCTTCATAAAACTGACTTTTGATCTAGACAGTTATTTAAACAATAGAATCAACAATTCCATTTCATTTTTAAATTTCCCGTTGGTAAATATAATTTTGTATGAAAAAATCGGTGTTCTTTAACTAATTTTATGGCTGCTTCGTTTTATTACCATTAATGATTTTTAAAAATCTGTAAAAATTATTCTTGAACATACAAATTTTAGTTTAATGTTACCTTGGTAGTTGGGCATTGATTTCAGCAGCATGAAAGGATTTGTAAGTATTCAGAAAAATTGAAGGCACTTGTACTGGATACAAGGAAAATCCCT
This sequence comes from Dolomedes plantarius, assembly GCA_907164885.2. Lineage (NCBI taxonomy): Eukaryota > Metazoa > Arthropoda > Arachnida > Araneae > Dolomedidae > Dolomedes > Dolomedes plantarius. Next base: position 140,375,151 of record OU015501.1, read on the forward strand.
GTTCAGAGGCATTTATATCTTGCATCCTTATTCCTAAGACAACATTCAGTTGTTGTAGTTTCGTAATATTGCCATTAAAATATATCTTCTCTACGGTTAGGAAAAGAAAAACCACTTGGATAAAACAACAGTGTAACATATTTCTTTAAATATCTACACGACAACATAAATTTTATCATGATTAAAAATCAATAATTAATAATATTTAAATAATTATGCAAAATTTTTTACTGAAAACTGTTTATGAAATAAACTTGTTTCTGATACTATGAATCAAGGACATCTTAATAATTATAATGTTTTAAGATACATTGTGACGCAAATACACTGCTGGCCACCCAAATTGCAACACCAAGAAAGAAAAGAGATATCACAGCAAAATTTATTTTGTAGATAACATGTTGACCAAGTATCAAATGATTAAATTTATAGACTTCTGTGAAGTGTAGTTCCTGCCAAAATCAGGCGGCTGCACCGGTGATCAGCCAGAGTAGCCGCCATTCTTGAAGATCACCGCTTCCACACGCCTCGGCATTGATTCAAAGATACTTTGGATGAGTTCTTGGGGTACAGCAGACCAAGCAGCTTCCACACGTTGCCAAAGTTGATCTGCTGTGGCAGCTGGGGATGGAATCTGGGTCAATCGTAGAGCAACCTGGACCACATGTTTTCTATCGGCGAAAGATCCGGAGAGCGAGGCGGTCAGGGAAGCAATTCAATCTGGCGATTTACGAAGAACCGTTGGACAATGCGTGCCACGTGTGGTCGCGCATTATCCTGTTGAAATATGGCTGTGGGCAAGCCCTGAAGGTAAGGACGGACAACTGGCTCCAACACCTCGGAGATGTAGCGCTGGCTGTTTAAAGTACCGGCAATGCGTACTAGAGGTGTGCGAGAGTGATATCCAATACCGCCCCATACCATAATACCCGGTGCAGGACCAGTGTGGCGGTGCATAACGCAGCTGTTCAGCATCCTCTCTTCACGGTGTCTCCAGACTCGAATGCGACCATCGTGGTGTTGCAGACAGAAGCGTGACAAGTCAGTAAAGACAATTTCATTCCATTCTTGCGTCCACATCACTCTGTCATCGCACCATTGGCGACGGAGACGTCTGTGGTTCTGCGTCAAGGGTAGACAAAGCAATGGACGTCTTGCGGACAGACCACTCTGCTGTAAACGGCGTCGAATGGTACGCGCAGACACTGGATGATGCGTTACAGACTGCATGTGATGTGCTATGGTTCGTGATGTGACTGAGCGATCCCTCACTGCCATGCGCACAATTTGCCTGTCATCACGTGAAGTGGTGCGCTGAGGTGGATGCGATCGAACACGCCGGTCCGTCGTACCCTCCTGCATCCAACGATCACATATCCGCATTACAGTTGTTTGGTTTCGTCCAACACGACTACCGATTTCACTGAAAGATAATCCACAATCTCGGTAGGTTACTATCCTTCCTCTGTCGAACTCGGATACTTGATCAAAAGATGATCGCTGTTTTCGACGAGGCATAATTGATCGTTTTTTTCTAAAAACCACAAGAAAAACACAATTGCCGAACTTGAAATCGTCGAAATCTCCAAGCCTTAAATAGCGCTTTGAAGTGGCGCCACAGGCGCGCGTGATGTGCGTCTGCGCTGAAATTCTAATCATTTGCATATCTTACCTCCCCTAATGCATGTTGTAAATTTCATGTTATTTGCATGTTTCCTTCAGGGTTTTGCATTTACAGTGGCCAGCAGTGTATAATTGATTGAATTCCGAACTACAAAATGCTAAAGTTTACGTGTATTTTACATTGCTTGTGACCAAGGCACACTTCATTTCAAGTACCAGAACTAGATTAATTAGTGTTTTGCTAAAACTATAACAGATTCAACTATAAAAAAGTATTCACAGCTCATGATTCCCTCAAAATAACCCAGATAATGAACCGAAAATAAAAAGATCTTCATTTATTGGTAGTATTTCCCTGTTCTGTGATATTCTTTTAACTTTTGAATTCTTTTAACTCTTAAAATTTTCACTGAAAAGTGTTTATGAAATAAAACTTGTTTCTTATATTATGAATCAAGGACATCTTAATAATTATAATGTTTTAAGATACATTGTGACGCAAATATAATTGATTGAATTCCGAACTACAAAATGCTAAAGTTTACGTGTATTTTACATTGCTTGTGACCAAGGCACACTTCATTTCAAGTACCAGAACTACATTAATTAGTGTTTTGCTAAAACTATCACAGTTTCAACTATAAAAAGTATTCACAGCTCATGATTCCCTCAGAATAACTCAGATAATGAACCGAAAATAAAAAGCTCTTCATTTATTGGTAGTATTTCCCTGTTCTGTGATATTCTTTCAACTTCTGAATTCTTTTAACTCTTAAAATTTTTCACTGAAAACTGTTTATGAAATAAAACTTGTTTCTGATATTACGAATCACGGACATCTTAACAGTTATAAATTTTTATTATACATTCCTATGCAAATAAAAATTATTGAATTCCCAACAACAAAGTACTAAAATTTATGTATATTTTACATTGCTTGGGAACAAGGCACACTTCATTTAAGTACCAGAAATAATTTAATCAGTGATTTACTAAAACTATCGCAAATTAAACTACAAAAAAGTATCCACAGTCACGATTCCTTCAGAATAACTCAGATAATGAACCGAAAAAATATCTCTTCTTTTATTGGTAGTATTTTCCTATTTTGTGATCTTCTTTTAACTTTTGTATTAACAGTTTGACAAATTCTTTTGTATGATCCAATACAAAAAAAAAAAACACGAAGCCACCAGCGAGGATCGAACTCGCGACCCCTGGTTTACGAGACCAGTGTTCTTACCACTGAGCTACGATGGCGACATTAACCGTTTAGAAATACACCAATGCAAAGACAATAAAATATTGTTGTAAAAGTTCAAAGTCAAAGGAACGTGGGTAGATAAAATATTATACTCACGAAATCCTATATTTTAACAATTATTGTTTGGCAAGAAATAACAAAATATTCACCCTAATCCTGCTTATTTTTTTTCTTTCGCACTTTGATTTCTTCATTCGCGTTTTGTTTAAGGGATCCCTTCAATATAATTTAAGCCCCTTAGTTACCTAAAAGGTTACTGGATTATTCATTCATTTTTCTCTCCATCAATTTTCTGGCTCTCATTTGAAAGTATAAATATCAAAGTTATGTTTCCCACGTTTAGTTTCGTTATTCTTAACTTACGTTTCAAGCCTTTTTTTTCAATTTTCAGTTTCTTCATGCAGATAAATGAAAACGCAAAAAAGATTGCTCTCTCATAGTATTAAGGTTTAGGGTCGTCCTCCGCTTTCTCTGAAATTCCTACCTGTGATAATTATGAAAACCTGGCAACTTTACCTCCTAAGGGGAATGTGTTTATAGGATATTTTCAAAAGTTGGATTTATTTTTTTAAAAACTAGCTTAAAAAATAAATTTAAATAAAAAACATAGAAATGGATTTTTTCATAGAGGCTTAGAAATTGTTGTAAGCATTTAAATAACATTTGAAGAAAATCAATTTTGCATTGACTTTTATCCAGGTTTTCAGGAGAACGAAATTCATTCCTAATTACGATTTACCGATAAATTTTATTTTACATTAATTTCAGTCCTTTACGCTAAGGAAATTTTAGAATCTAAAGGCAAGAAAAAATTTCTGCTTTAAAAACCCTTTGGTGTTAAGAATATATATACAGTGAAACCTTGCATAACGAGTATTTCGCATAACGAGCAAAATAAATCGTAAGAAAATGGCTCGCTTAACGAGCAACATTTCGCATAACGAGTGACGTAGAAGGAAGTCCCCTGTTCAAGTCACCAGGATTATCAACGGCCGAAAAATAAGTATTTAAGGGTACTCATGGATGGTTCGAGAAGCAAATATCATGGGACTGGAGGATAAGAATGATATTGAGGAGTTTGTGGAAGAGCACAACCAAGAGCTGACCACCGAACAGCTAATAGAATTGCAGTGTCTTTCACAGCAAACAGTTGTAGAGGAGAGTTTGTCAGTAGAGAAGGACGAAGAAACAGCAAAGAAACAATCTTCTGGCGCAATAAAAGAAACGATGAAAGCATGGGAAACTGTTACATCGTAAGTTACAAAGCATCACCCTGATAAGACGGTGGCTATGCGCGCTATAAATTTATTCAATGACAATGCGGTGACACATTTTCAGCAAATTTTGAAGCGCCGAGAAAAATAAATGTCGCTAGATAGCTTTCTAGTAAAAAAATTAGATATGTGTTATAAATTCGTAAATAATAAACTACATGTGGATGATTTTTCTCCTTAAGAATTTATGCATAAGTAATTTTCTTTAAATAATAAACGTTACATCTATAGAATTTTGAGTATTTTTTGGCATGGAATCGTATTTTACATTAATTTATATGGGAAAAATTGTTTCGCTTAACGAGTGCTTCGCATTACGAGTAAGACTCTAGAACGAATTATGCTCGTTATGCGAGGTTCCACTGTAATTCTCAAATGCTTTCAGGACAATTTTTAGCATTTGGGATTTTTCCGTAGAGACAATCAAACCAAATGCTCATTCGCCTGATGAAGATCTGTAGTAGCTATATCGAAACAATACGCCACTCATAATTTTTTATTAGGGATTTTAAACTATGCGTTCTTTTTTTGCTTTTCCTACAAGTTCCATGTATGTTTAATTTAACTATTAGCTTAAATTTTTCTAACGTTCCCTCTGATGCACTGTTGGTATTCAATAAATGAATCTTCTTTGTTTGTATTTTGTGCTTACTACTGTAGTTTTTGATTAGTATTTCACTGATTTTCAAGTATTATTGGTAACATAAGTTCCATTTAAATCATAAAACTTATGCATATTTAATTTTATTTTTTTTTCTAAATCATTCATGGACATTAATATAAATCTTAAACATAGAAATATGTTTTCACTTTGGGATAGTTATTAAAAAAAAATTTAATTTTTGTTTATTGAAACCCTTGATAGTTGTATCTATTAAAAAGCATTTTCATCCAAGAACATTGATTATAAATATGAACACTAAGTATAAAAGCAAATATCGTCCAAGTTTAAAGCATCAAACATTTTTGAATTTTCGATCAAAGTTACCATTTTTATACGTTTTTAACTTAAATATTCGATCAAAGTTACCAATTTTATACATTTTTAATTTAAATATTAAAAAAATTCTTTTCCTAGCTTTTGAAAATATTGTAAGCAAGAACAATAGTTCCAGTTTTGAAGCATGCATATTTGCATTGAAAAGAAACAAATGGAGGATCTAAACCAGCCATTTTCAACCTTCTTTTTTCCTTTTACCACATACATATGTTTGCTAATTTACGTGGGCCGCAACATAGTAAAATATACCTAATAATATAATAACGTAAGAGAAAAAGAAAACTCAAAACCGGAAGTATCCAAGAGTTTATTTAAAAATGAGTGTGACTTTATATGTTGAGACAAACTTTTCACTATTTTAAACAAATCAGGTTTTTAATTGCTACTTGCTACTCTGAATACATCGTCAAGATGAGAATCAGACAGTCGATTTCTATACATTCTCTTCGCATATTCCATTTTGGATTAGGATAATTCACAAACATATACTGATGTGAACAGCGTGAACAAAATGAGTATAACTTTTTATGTTGTAACGAACTTTTCAGAACGTAAGACAAATCAGGTTTATAATTGTTACTTGCCACTATCAATACGTGGGGTCCGAGGTAGCTTAGGGTAGCGCGTCGACTCACAATGCTGAGGGTGCTCAGATCGAATCCCGACAAACGTCCTGAACTACTTCCGCGTCTAGGCTGGATATGGACACATTTAAATCAGTAGACAGGAAAGTCTCTCTATGAGGTCAGAGAGGATGGAAGATGGTACGATTTCCCAGAGATGCCCCCCCCCCCTTGGGGTGCTTGGTCAGAATTGACCGATTTAGCCAGGTGCTAAATCGGACTCCGAACCTTGTGGTGCTAGTATAAACCGGAGCCTTAGCCCACTAGCCTATATGGATCTGGTTTGGAATACTTCCGGCCAGTGAACATGACAAACAACAACAACAATAATTTTCAATACGTCCTCAAGTTGAGATTCAGTAACCTGATTTCTATATATTCTCTTCGCATATTTAATCTTGGAATAGGAGGATTCACGAAGATACATTGATGCAAAGAACGTGAGCAGCAGGTGGGCACATTTTTGAACAATCTTGTATTTTTCAGGCACTCATTTCAAAAATTCGGCGTACTCCTTTCCTCTAATTTTTTCTTTAAAAAAAACTTAGAAAATAACTGATTTGTATCGACTTTGAACTCGAAGAATTCGTCAAATAGCTTTCCATAATCGTATTCCAATGCAGCTAGTTGTGTAATATTTGCTGTTTCTGCGTGCCAGAGATTTTCAACAAGCAACAGACAGATCTAAATACAGTAACCACCGCTTATAGTGATCAGTGGTTATAAGAATCAACCGTTTATAAGAATCAATATCGCGAAAACAAAAACAAATGTATTATTTCCATGTTAAAATTTTCGCTTTAAAGAATCAATCCACCGGTTTTAAGAATCAGTTTACACTCTTCGCTTTCCTTTCATTTTTCCAAAAAAGCCACTTAAACCCTCAAAAGGCACAAAGTTCTTTCTTTCTTTTTTTTTAAAGAAAGATTGATAAGATGGGATGGAATATAGTCGTAAAATTCATCCCTTTCTTTGTTAGACATAACATAATAGTTTCCCTTTAAACGCTTTAGCTATACACTGTCCTATTAGATTGACCGGGGGCATCTTTACCCGTCCGAGTCCGAATTCACTTTTCTCCACTGACAAACAAAAATAGGGACTCTTTTTTCCCACCTCCCACATCCTGGTCGCGGCTTCCTGGACCCTGAAACACATAAATCTTCGGCGAAGTGTCCACTGTCACTTAGGCAAACGTGACATTAGTAGATTCAGCACGTTATCAAATCGTGAAACGTAAGCTAGATGGAGAATCTTCGTCTGAGACTATTAGTATTGAAAGAGGTATAAACAGCCTCCTGAAAACTTCATGACGTCAAACTACTATAGAAAACTTTTTCTTGTTCCCTTCCTGTAGTTGAAATGTTAAAACTGTTAAGCAGGTATGTTGTAACAAATATTGGATTATTTTTCTTCTCTTACTATAATCATGTGTATCTACTTATAGGTCTAGAAATTAAGTTGTATTTTTAAAAATATAAAAGATAATTTTAATAAAGGATAATTAACGTAAATTAAAGAGTATTTTATGGTAAATTATCTCATATATGTATATATAGGTGTGTGTGTGTGTGTGCCTGTCCAAAAACCTAAATTTCGGCTATAAGAATCAACCGCTTATAAGAATCAAAAACAGTAATAACAAACGTGATTCTTATAAGCGGAAATCACTGTACTTCCTAAAACTTTAAATCTGCTCTTAAATTCCATGGATAAGTCTGATAAATAATTTGAAATTATTTAGGTCTAATCCCGGGGATTTCAAAATTTTAAAAACTTAAATTACCAGTTGTTTGCAAATTACCTACCTGATAATGAGGATGAGTGTTTCGGGCCGCAGTTTGAGCATCCTGTTTTAAACCGAAAATGTTGGCAAAATAGACAAATAAATGATAGTAGCACATTGAGTAGGACGTGGAGAGGTATGAAGTAAAGCAGTGATTCTCAACCTTTCCAGGCCTAAAAAACGTAAGTAAGGCTAATTAAACCCCTTCTACAAACATTTTATGCTAACAATCCGTGCTCCTCCCATCTGAATGTCACTCTCGCCTCCTCTGTCGACCCCCCCCCCCCGGTTGAGAACCACTAATGTAGAGGAATATTTTATTCCTCTTGAGCAATTTAAGAAAAATTTGGCGACATTTTCTCAAATTTTTGCTCTCTCCAGGAGCTGGTTTCATGAAAATATCGATATATTCATCCGTAAGTTATTTGCTTTATGTTTCTATTTTTAAGACCCAAAATTTTTTAATGTTATAGTGATAAGAGTGAAAAGTGGGGGAAAGAAGATTCTGACCACTTCACCTATAAACGTTTGAATTCAACTTGAGGAGAAATCGACCCTCATTTACGTACAAGAAATTCCGTTTCCCATGGTTTACAGAAGGAAGTATACATTTTTACAGATGTCAGTATTTACCAGTTTTCTATATTTCCTAGGAACTTTTCCTATTTAGAATTATCAATTTAGAACTGCAAATTTAAATTTTTATAGAATAAATTATAAGATCTGAAACTAAAGCTAAAGGAAGTGTAAAAGTTTACCCAAAAAGAGGGAGACCTTGAGTGTTTCAACTTAACCCATAAACTCTTATATTCCCCATATGTTACGTTTAATCACCTTAACTTTTTAATAGGATTATTTTCGAAGAATGTGTATTATCGCTTGTAATTTTATAAAATTTAGTAAAAATAAAATATTTTTACTCGTCTATTTTCATTTTACTCGTCAATTATTTTCATACTTTTTATGAGTGGTACACTAAGTTTACACTCCCATTCACCATCGCTAGATATATTCAGTCATATTTTTATAATAATTTAAAATCATACTTAATTAAATTATACATAATAATTATAAAATAAAATTATATATATATTAAATTATAAAATTATATCTCCATAGAAAACCAATTTATTTATCTGATAAAGTCCAACGCTAAATAGAAACAGATACTATTACAAGTTGTGGACTGAAATCAAGCTTATGCACATAACAACGAGTACATAATCATCCATCTTTACAAGTATTCTCCTTTCAAGCATTTATGATATAATAATAACATACATTAACGGAACATAAATATGGCACAATCGTGGATTCAACGTATTCAGTAAACTATTTTTAGAAATGTATTAACAAACAGCGAGCGAGATATCTCTTCTACATATTCGTAGAAACCACTTTATATACTAGTACAGAAATAGGATAATTCCTTCCACTCCTGAAATCTAGCGTCCAATATTGTAACCAAATAACGAAACACAGCAGAGTGTTTTCAATCTTAAAAGGAGCCTTTTAAAGGGAGAAAACCTTAAAGAGGTAATATATAATTTCAAATCGTTATAAGGAATGCAAAGCTTTATTGATATTAATAAAAAAATAAAAACTTTAAACAACTTTTTTTCCTGTATCAAAGTACGATAAAAGAAAACACTATTTGCCAACTACCAAAAAAATTCAGAGAAAGTTCACGCAAGAATTTTATTTTTAAAAAATGTCAGCCATTTAAAATGTATATGTTTCATGTACTGATTCAACTATCTCGGAACTTAAAGGCTGTTATGTGCATGAATTTTTTTTAAACCAGTGCGGAGGCACTTGTCGTGAACACATTCGCCTATAATTCCCCCTCAGTTTTGCATGAACTTTTTTTTTAATCAATGCAGAGGCACTCTTAGTTAAGACAATCACCTATAATGCACCGCAGTTTTCCTTGGAATTTTATTATTGGGGGCGCCATATAAGTAGATCAGTATTACCCCCTATGAAGGGACGACACGAACGGAGGCATTTTAGTGGCGCTTCGCCGGGACTCGATCCGAGCACCCTCAGCACCGAAAGCCAGCGCGCTGTACAACAAAGCCTCCACGGCCCATGCATGAATTCTTATTTGACCTCGTCTGTCATATTCCTTTTTTTTAGTATTAGGAATTTCTAGAATATATTCGAGCAATCGTAGACAGTAAAGGATAATATCGAAATGATACCCTTTTTCAAGCAATAACAGTGATAATTTCCTCTTAATCTCGACTATCATTATGTTTTAACTGAAAAGAAATTAGATTCAAGTCTACATACTCAAATTTTGGGCTCGAGGTAGCCTTGTGGTAACACGCTGACTTTTGAGGGCGCTCGGATCGAATCCCGACAAGCTCCATTAAATATTTCTGTGTGTAAGGGGGATATGGGAACGTTAAATCCGTAGACCGGAAAGTCTTTCTATGAGGTCAGAGAGGATGGGAGAGGGTACCATCCCCCAGATGTCATCTCTGGTGGTGTTTGGTCAAAATTGAGGTGGCACCTGGATAAATCGAACTCCGACCCTTGTGGTGCATTATAAAACCGGAGCCGCATCCCTCTGCCAGATAGCCTATGTGGACCTGATCTGGAATAGATTCTGACCAGGGGGCATTAGAAACAACAAACAACAACATATTAAAATTTTAAAGTTTATATAATTAAGAAATAAACGTAAATAAAAGTTTACATAGCACGAATATACTTTAACAGTATTAAGAAATGGTTCTTTTTGTTTCATAAAAAATGAACTGCAATGGACTGTTTTTGATTACGCAGGTCTGCATTAAAAAAAATTTTAAGAGCTGTTTTGATTATTCCACATATCATTTATATTTTTCTGTACGCTGAATCTGAAAATGCCCTCCGTTTTGTCATAGGACATTACTTTTCCTGACAATTCAGGTAACTTTGTTCAATAAAGCTATACATCAAAATAAATGAAAGTAGACTTAGAAAATTAATTTTTAATTACAAATTTTACATGGAAATCATTTTTGGACTGAAAGGAGATCACTAAAACACACTAAAATAATTTCTTCTTTCCTGTGAGACTCATCTTGGTACATTTACGCTTGTGAGTAGCATCTGGAATGTCTCTCTGAAGCATCCAACAGTAGTCTGCCATCATTGTAATGCTCCATTTTCCCTGATATCTTCTTTCCATCTCTTTAATGCCTTGGTGGAATCGTTCACCTTGTACTTTTTGAAGAGTTTATGAAAAGACGCCATTGCGTTGAATCATATTGGATTTTGAATTGACCCATTAAACCTTCGACATCGATGCAATGAACCAACTTGTCTTCATGGGCAAAGTAAGTAACGAACTCCTTTTCACGACGAAGCGAGTAACTCAGCGGCATCTTTGGGAAGATTCAAGTCTCTTATGAAATCATTATTCGCCCCCTGGGAAAACATTTTGGTCTTGTATCACCTTCAAAGTCAGAACTTGATTCGTCATCTGGTTCAGGTATGACTTCACCTTCATCGGAGCTAGGTATCTCTTCCAAAGCTTGGGTACTGGTATATATGTGCCATGGGGGATGGGACGAATTGCTGAGTGGGGATTGAGGTATGAGATGGAATGCTTTCATTTCGAATTATACCCTTTCACATTGCATGAACAAAAGTAGCAGTCTTCACTATGGTTCTTTTTTTCTCGCCATACCATAGGAATCCCATAACGGAAAGCTTTTTTCATACCCTTGAACCAAATTCGGAGGTCCTCAACACACCGTTTACACACTTTATGAGGCGTCCAAACTTTATCTTGAACTCCAAGTTTTAGTCTGAAGTATGCGATGTATACTTTTTTCACCAAGTTTGTGATATTCAGCTGTTGCTTCAACACTGTATATTCACAACAAATGAAACAAAAATTGTCAGGCGAATTAATACACTTCCGCAGAGCCATAATGCCGACTTAGGGAAACACGATTTAAGAATGACGAGCTAACACGAAGTGAGATGAAAAAGTGTGAACAGGCGAGAACAAGTAAATAATTGAATCAACACTGTGCACATCAGAGCCTGCGCGGTCAGCTTGCAACATGTTGATTCTGGTTTTCATTAGCTCACTCTGGAAGTTCTTTTCTTTGAAAGTTATGTTTTTTTTGGCATTGTATATCTTAAATGCACTGACATGAATTAATTAATAGCAACTTTAACTTTAAATTTAGTTAAAAACCCTAAGAATAAAAAAATACCAAAAAGTGAGAAAAATTTTCTAAATTTGAAGAGAATTTTGCATTTTGTTCTAAATCCTGACGTCTAGGATATTTAAAAAAATTTTTGTTCATATTCAGCATACCAAAATACATGGAAATTAGTTGAAAATAATCAAACAGCTCTTTAGTTGCAGATCTGTGTTATTTTAGTCTCACTTCATTATGTTGGTAAAAACATGTCAATATAAGCCAGCGCTTAGATCGCTTTTATTTCATTTTCTAACTTGTTCTCAGGAATTTTGCTACAGTCTTTAAGTTCTGTTGAACAATTTAGATAAAATATGAAATTAAGTCGAAAAGTTTTAAGGATGAATTCTTATTAGGGACTCAAGTTGACGAGCCTATACCGGAAAAATATGATAGGGGAAATATCCTGTCATTCAAAATATTTTCATTTTTATAAATTATGACATGACTAAGATGTAATAAAGAGATAATTATGACTCTATCTCTAGAGATATATTTTCGCTTTCCTTAATCGATGCAAAATTTAAAACATTTCAATCAATGTTTGAAATAATTTTCCTCATTTATCTTCTTTTTCTGCAAGCAAGAAATATTGTTTCTTATTTACTTCTGTACTATTTCACTATTTTTTTTAGTTTTTAAACTTTTCTTTCGAGATCGAAACTTAGAACAGTATAAAACATATTATAATGAAGACTTCAATATAATAAGACTTCTATTATAAATAGGACTTCAATACCTTTGTTACACATTTTACCTCATAAATTATCGGGAATGAATCTTAAAAAAAGCATATTTTAAACACATATAATCATTTGCAAAATACAAAATGTCTCAAAATATTCATTTTAAAAATATCTGACGTATTAAATTTCACTGTCAGATATACGCAACATGTCAAAATTTATTCTTTTCTAGCTTTCTAGGGTGATAACATAATTACTCCATTTAACGCGGCTTAAGCAAGCAATTTTAAAAAGGCCATTTGCAGACTAAAATATTTTTTTCAAACTATTATATCGACCACCAGATGCGATATATATTGCATTGCAAAAGAAAAATATATGCCGTCGAAATCCAATATATCCATATCCGCTTTAATTCATAATACGTTTCAGTTTTTCATTCCCTAATACAGTGATTAAATCTTTTCATGACCAGACATCAAAAAGAATCCCGTGTAGATTACTCATTAATGTTTAGTATAATTCGCATGACTTACTGAATCTAATGGAGGAAATTTCGGATACAAAAATAGCTACGCAGTCGAAAATATTGATCGATGTTGTAATTAAAACTGACACTAGTATTCGATTCACTTGTGCCATGATATATAATTACAGGAGTTAAAATCTATTCGTATTGATAAACGATTTCTGCCCAGAGAATCGAAACATTTCTCTCATTTAAAGAGGTGGGTTTGTTTCACTTTAGAGGCTAGAAAAATGCATTAAATTCTTATGTGACTTTCATTCAATAGGTGTATCAGGTTTATCTTCAAGTTTATTACATACGTTACCAACATGAAAAACAAGAAATATGGTCATTATAGCTTGAAAAGAAAAGATTATAACATTTAGACACTGTTTAAAACTCAGGTATTGAATAATATTAAATACTTGCAAGAAAGGAACAAACAGGGTGTTGGATATTACAATTCAGCAGTTTAGAACATGGATTCCCAACGGGATTCAGGTGGATCCCTTGGGGGTCGATGGAAGTTTAAAAAGGGTCTATTGAGGATCTATGATGGATTTTTCTGTTTTAAAATTTAATTTGATTTTTAGGAATGTAATTATTAGATAATAATATCCATTTCAATATGTATAAATACAGATTTGCATAGGGCGGAGTGATCCATGCATCTAAAGTCGAATGTCATGATGCTTTTGTATATGCCTCGAATGCCTCCGTCGGCTTTTATTTTTGTACCAGCAGTAGGCAGAACTGGGGAAATCCACTGGACCTTATACAGCAAATGGGTACTCCCGATGCAACCAATCAGAAGCAGTTTCGTTTTTTCTCTTGGCGATGTTTGTTCAATTACAATCTGTGTTTCTGAAATCTTGTTTATATTTGTGTAATTAGAAATGAAAATACCACAAAAATAATAAAACATAAAACTAATAAACCACTTTTCTAATTTTTCGTTCATATTCTTAGTCAAATTGTTATCGTTAAGTGTTTTATGTACAATTATTAGCATTATAATTATGTTGTATGCAGTATATTATAGAGAAAAATATGAGGGGGGTCGGGGAAGAAATTCTTTTAAAAGGGGTCGATGTAGGAAAAAGGTTGGGAACCCCTGATTTAGAACCTTCTAAAACAAGGCTGATAGACTCCAGATTTCGAAAGCATTCAAAAGAGACCTCGGGGAAATGTAAATAAGAAAAATTGTTAAAAAGTTCTGCTGAGAATATGACGAAGTAGCTGCAAGGTATGACATTCAAAATTAAAATTTAAACTTTCGGTTATAAATGCGGGCCTTTCTCTTCGCAATAATCGTCTTGAGTATTAACATGTATTTTAATTATGCACGGGGAATTCGAAATTCAAAATAGTGTTAATAAAGTAACTGATAATTTCCCGAATGTGATGGTCTGCTCTTTATTTATGCTACTAATTTATCAGTCAAGTAGCAATGCATTAAAATTACTGTGGGATTTTTTTAATCAAAAGATATTCGAAAGAAGTCCAATGATAGCAACTCTCATAAGAAAAATAATCAAAAAATTGGATACTGTACCTCTGACTGTAAAATCTGGAGAAAACCGAGGGCCAAGGAAATAAAAGCGAACGTTTCCGTAGAACTGATACAATTGGAGCAATAAAACAGAAGTAAAATATGCATTACGTTTTGTTTTAAAAGAAAACCGCCTCACACATATGCATCCGAAGCGTAAGCATATACTCACAGAACATTGCTCCATTGTGTAGGTTTTGAAAGTTTAAAGTATGCCGAGAATAGAAAATCTTCGAAGTCAGTATAGTGACCCAGATGGTTAAATGAGCAATACAACAGAGTTAAGAATTAATACCGCTAATCTATTGGCATTTAACCTTACTGTTACATCGGGTTTCAGAAACTTCTCGAACACAAATACTTTATACAAGTTCTTATTAAAAAATTTATATACATATTGAAATACCAAACAGTTGTAAAACAATTACTTCAGAAAAAAAAATCTAGCTCAAAACAATACTTCAAAAAGTGCGACCAACCTTCACTCACCAGCGTATCATCCAATCCGACCTGCTATATGGAGGGTTATTTTGTTTATATTGGTTTTGTTTGATGATGTAACTGAAATTCTACACTCTATTAGAGAGTTTGTCCGGCAAGGGCGCTGGCATGAGGTCCAGAGCTTGAGGGTTCGAGTGCTGTTGTTGGCATGAATATTTGGGTCCGTTGGAAATCGGCTTTAATCGTCTCCCCGTCTAATTAGGTCCTGTGTAGCAAAAGTTGACCGTAGCTATGTCAACTAACCAGCCATCTATCGAGAAAGTTTAAGGGTTTACTGAACAAAGTTACCAAAGTCCAGTAAGCTTATTTGCGAAATTTCCTTGACACTAATACCCATTAATGTTACTGTACTGTTTAAAAGTAGCAAAATTTTTCCTTGTAGGAAACCATACGTTTTAGGAACTATACGTTAACTAAGTCAGACCTTTTGAATTGAGTGTTGCTATATAATTACATTCATAACTAGTTGCATATAAGATGTATTTTCCGTATTTGGGTGCCTTCCTTACTCACTCCTGGACTAAAAAACTGCGAATGAAAACTTCTAAGATGATGTGTATTTTTACGGTGGTTTGGAAGTAATTATATGCATCACTACATATTCCATCGTTTTTACAGCTTTGACCTTGCTCCTTTTGAGTTTTTCCTACCTTCTACTTGAAACCACAAATAAGCAATAAAAAATGAAATTTAATATAAGAGAGTTAAACTCTGAATCAAGTCAGAGTGACTCATAAATTCTGTACAGAGAACCATTTCTTTTTCTATGCAAAGGGATTTCCTTTATGCATTTCATATAGAAAGTAATATTGGGTTGTCTTAAAAGTGGTTGTCAAAGTGGTTGTCAGGAAGGACTCATAGTGAACTTTAACCTACAAACGCAATACCATAATTTTAGACAGAAATATTAATCCATTTCACGATCTCTTCTTATTTAATGAAGACTGAGAGCAAACAAATTATTTGATTTTACGCATTATTTTTCCTGTATAGTACAGTGATAATGCAAACAACCCAGAAAAATAGATTTACGTTATTATCTTCATCGAAATGCCAAATATATCGCACACGAGGCTAAAAGCTCCAACCCATTTCATGCCTGCTTGTCATTGTAGCTTTGCAATTTATTAAGCCGTATTGAGCGTTTGCATTTTCATTCAACCCCTATTTCATTTTCATATCATTTCCCTCTATTCTTGAAACAATAAGTATCCCTTTCCTTTGGGCTATCTGAATTCTCCCCTAAAAGCATGCAATCATGTTATCGTTTAGGCTGCATTTCGCTTCCTTAAATACATCCGGGTACTTTTACTTTATTCTTCTCCCCTCATCTTCTTCTATCGTTAATCATGAGTACTATTTTCCTTTCCTTTTTGTGACTAATTTACTGTCTCACTGAATAGGTTTACCATAAAATGGTAGAAAGCGCATCATAACTTCTCTCCAGCTCAAATGCTTATCAAAAACAAATAAATTTTAAAATCAATGAAACTAAAATTTACGTTCTCGTGAGTAGGATTTATTTTTTAAGCTATCTTTTCAGGACTTTCCCCCATATATCATTTTTCCCTCCCTCAATTTTGAAATTAAATAGAGATAATAATATTTCAAACAAATCGCAGTTGTCCCGGTTTTTTGCATTAGCGATACTCTGCGAACAAAAACTCAAGACCCATATAGAAAAACATTACTCCACAAAAGAATTCTTAAGAAATAGGCATCTAAGAATGAATATTCAATGCGAGAAAGCCAAAATGTTGAAGTAAAGTATGTGCCTCTAATTTTTCTGAACCCTTTGTTCATTTCAGGGATTATTGATGAAGCAAAAATTAAAGGCTTTTTTCAGTATTAATCACACATTGCTAATGTAGTTGCATGTTATTAAAATTTTTTCTCTGTTATCATACTGTATTATTAATTTAAAATTTAAAATATAAACATTGTAATTTTATGTTTTAACTCCTCGCATTTATACCATAATTGAGTAGATTAACCCAAACTGGAGATTTTTGTAACGTTAAAACTGTCCATGATTACATAGACAGCGAATACGTTTTTTATACATCCTAATACACTCAAAGCTGTTTTTGTTCGGTGGATAGGGACCGCATAAAAGAAAACGCATAAAAAAATCGCACAAAACTTCATGAGTAGCTATAAAAAATATTTTTCGCAACACATTTAAAATAATTTTTTTGTATGCGGTGAATAGGGACCTCATAAAAAAAAGTCTCACGTAGAAAATAACTCAAAACCTTGTGAAATAACTAAGATTTAAATACTCAGCATTAAATACTTCATCCGGGCAATATCCACCATCTTCAGTAGTTTTTGCTAACACTTTAGAATAATTTTTAGCGACTATTTCATCAACGGATGCAGCTTCGCCCTTTATCTTCGGATTGTGAAGTGCGTGTCGTTGTAAAAACCCGACTAACCAGCCATTGCTTGCAGAAAATTTCGGGCTTCCAATGTGAGACGATGAACTAGACGGCTCTAAATCCTTCAACTGATTATAAAACCATATAGCTGCCTCTTTAATTAATTCTCCGTAAATGGGGATTCGTTTTTGAGTTAATTCTTGAATCCACAATATGAGCGCCTTTTCCGTTTTCTCTATCAAAATGTTTATTGAATACGATGCTCGTTTAGCGCTTTCGTTTGTGGCACAATTACTAGATTTATTTATTTCACCTGCACGTTTTTTATGCCTCTTATAGTGGATTCACCTAATCCAAATTCTTTACCAAGAGCTGTGGATCTTTCACTTTCTGCTATTCGTTTTAAAATCGTAGTCTTAGTTTCTAAGGAAATTGCCTTTCTCTTCGCTTTGTTTTTGCCCTTATTCATTTTCAGGGATTGTGCCTAAAAATAATATAAAAATTCTAAAAATTTATATCTAAATAGAAAAAATAATAAATTTACCTTCAATTTACGCTTTGAAATGAATCTTATCTTAATGGTCCAGGAATATTAAAGCACTTTTAAGAACGTCAATTAAATAATGCGATTATATAATTCGATACATATGTAATGTAATTGGCTGACGCAATACTGCATTTTATTTTCAAATCAGTATCAGTATATGTAATGTGATGAAATATCAAAAATCGAAACAAATAAATGGCCGATCAAACCTACTAATTTTTTTTATTGATAACTTCGTCAGTTATGTTCTAATTTGATTGAAATTTTCATATACCGCACAAAAAAATTTCACAAAGATAATCGCACAAAAAAATTGCACAAAGAAAATCGCACAAAAAAATTACACAAAGAAAATCGCACAAAAAAAAAACGCACAAAAACAGGTTTGAGTGTATATGCTATACAAAGTACGTTGTTCTTTAAAAAAGTTTCAGTCTTTTGAAAAACATTTGAATGTCTCAAATACTGTTAACACATTAGTGGGACTCCCATCCCGATCTGATCATTTTTATTATCTTCATGCTACTCATTTAAATTCTTGTTTTGGTACATACAATGCTTAGATTATGCCAGCATCGTGCATAGATTGACCAGTCAGATAAATTCCCACTTTACCCTTCCAATTATTCTATTGTAATAAAATTTGAAATACCTCGAGATTATTCAAAAGTCGTTAATATCTTAGAAAATTAGGATAATTAATCAACATTTACAGTTCATACCTATCAATCTGTGTGACAGATTGCATCGTCATGGCCCGTATTAGTTATCGTCATGGCTGTTCTAGTTATCGTACAGCAATAATTTATCTTGGTCTAATAAGTTTCTGTAATGTTACGAGTAGAGTTCATTGACTAAAACATAAAATTTGGCAAAAACTTTATGAATTTTGTTAAACAGTGAAATCTATTAAAACAGCAATAACTAAATCATTGTTGCTTATAAAAGAAAAAGTTAACTTATTAACGTCGATGTAACATATAGAAGGAATACTCATATTTGATATTTTATAAGTAATACGCAATAACATTTAATAGGTCATTTTTCCATCTATGTTTAAAAAATGCTTAGTGGGGAGAAAAATTAGATTTCAGTTTCTCCGAAAATCCTTTTCGCAGAAAATAAGCATGAATAAAAGTTTAAGCTTTCTAAATATAAAATTTTTAAATTATACTGAATTTGTACAAGAGAAGGAAAACGCATTACAAATTTAAAATTAGTTGGAGGATTTGTTAGATCATAAAGAAATCGATTTTGAAATTCCAATTAATTTTTGTATTAAATGATCTATTGTTTATCCTATGAATAATAATACATTTCGCATTCTGTAATCCATCTCCGGTGTATAAAAGTTAACAAATAAAAACACAAAGTTAATAGAAACTCGTAATATTTAAGCTATAGACGTTCAGGTAAGGCTTAATATACATATAAAGAACCCATCGTGATATTAGAATGCACACAATACAAATTTTACATTTATGATGTCATTGTTACTCCTTAACCTCTAATTACAGTAAACACTACAAAAAAAGTTAAATTATAACGTATGAAATTTACAATGTCTCAGAATATACCATCTTTTTTTTATGAGTCTAGTTTCCTGCTATTCATACGTCCCGCCAGGTTTGTTTTAGAGGATGACATAAATGCTAAACTTTTTCCAAACTTAATGCATGCTGACGTTTTAGTTAGCACCTATTCATCAGTTTAACGTAACAGATACATGTCTCATTTAATTTCACTGAGGCTATTTTAGTATTTATGGCTACAACAAGTTTTGCGCATAGGATGCACAAATTATATGTGCCAGATATGAACTCGTTAAAGATAATACGCTATTTACGTAACAGTACGAATCAGACGTGGTATGAACAATACAAAATTTTCAATGATTTCCAGTGGTGATGTAAGTTACCTCCTTTGAAAAATTCAAGGGTCATTTTGAATTTGAAACACAGGCAGAGCAATATATTGTCACTTTCATTTTGGAATTAGAATTTAGGCAGATTTTATGTGGAAGATTATTAAGATCCGGTAAAAGCCATTTAAGACTATTTAAGTATGATTCAGATATTATGCAGTCTATAATCAAGGCAGGTGAGTGGTGGACTAATACGACATTGAAAATATTTCATGAGTGTGGCAATAATTTCATATGTTCCCTGTGTGTAACTGGAACTAAAATATTAATAAAGTGTGTTACTCAAGTTTCGATTTAAACAAGTAGCACACAGGTTCGGGCTCGATGTAGCCTGGTGGCTTTCGGTACTGGGGGTGCTCGAATCGAATTCCGACACGTGCCGTAAAATATATCTCCATGTCTAGGCTGGATATGGGCACGTTAAATCCGTAGATCGGAAAGTCCCTCTATGAAGTCAGAGAGGGTGGGAGAGGGTACGATCTCCCGCCCCCCCCCAGATGTCGCCCCTGGGAGTTCTCAGTCAAAATTGAGGTGGCAATTAGCTAAGATGGACTCGACCCTTCTGGTGCTATGTATAAACAGGATCCACACATTTCAGCCCGAAGCCTATATGGGCCTGGTCTGGAATTTCCAGCCAGGGAGCATTAGAAACAACAACGAAAGCAGCACACAAATTCAAAGTTAGCGTAGAAAACAAAATTTTTGCGTGTATTAATTTTTGACATTTAATATTCCCCCTAGAATTTATGTACTTAAATACAAAAAAAATAGTTCAGATCATTTCTGAGATTTTTTAATTCTTTTTTACCGTAGATAAAAAGGAAATAAATACAATGATTCTGAAAAAATTGTTATATCGAGTCGAAAATGGAAAATTTTCACCTTTAAGAACAAAACTTTGGAAAATATCGAAATTTTTCTTATGCCTTCTTCTACTGTTGAGATGGTATTTTACAAAATAATTATCAAAGAATTGCCTTTTTCCTCATCCAAATATCGACTAAGCAAATTCAGCAGCGAGAAGAAACATCAAAGTTTAAGGATTGGGGAAAAAGTATGTTAACATTAATTAGATGAATAATTAACATATTGTGACATTGTCTCCATTACTCCACGAAATTGTAATTATATAAATATGTGATGTCCCATTCCTACCCCTCAACATGTCATCTATCGGCGAACTGTTGATCTGGGCGGTCTCATAAACTCTAGGATAAGAGGCTATAAAGTTCTTGTAAAGTGCGGTTCTGACGTTATAGAAAGCATAAATCCCAGAGTGGTTCGAGAGCTTTTGAGATTTTTGACACTATAGTGACATTTAGAATCCCATAAACTTTGAACACTTACGAGCACTTCAAACGCCGGAGAAAGCCTTTGATTTCGCCGACAGTATAAAAGAAGACCCCAATAGTCCACGAGAAGAGATCTATTTTGAGTGTGAGAGAGACGCTCTCCTGGTCCGAGAGGCCTTCTGTAGGCCAGCGCTGTCGGTGAACCCGAAGCCGTCCTGACTATCTAACTGTATAAATTCTAACTCGCTGTACATACTTGCTTTAACTGTTGTAGTTGTAGTACGTTTAACGTATCGTAGTAAAGTAATTGAAGCGAAAGGCTTGTCGTATCATTGACTACGGTACAGCTTTGGTGTCCGAAGTGGGATCTTGAGTTAGAGTTAGTTAGAGAAGAAGAACAATACGTCAGTATTTAGATATTGTTAGAGAAGAAAAAGAATACGTGAATATTTAGATATTGTTAAAAGAAGAAGAATACGGCAGTATTTAGAGTTTTTAGAGTAAGAGTACGACAAATTCGTCTGGAGCAAGAAAATTAGATTGCTGAAGCTAGTGATAGTGAGAAATTCACGGAAACTTACGCCAGTAAGAAAAATTGTTGAAGCTTGTGATTGTGAGATACGAAAGGCTTGTCGTATTTTTGACTACGGTACAATATGTACAAACCGATTTAGATATGGTGGGTATTGAGTAGTTCCCTCAGGGGCCCGGGTTAGGGCTGAATAGACGGAGCACTGGCATTCGGCACCAAAGTCTGTATGATCGATATTGGCTGTTGGCATGGATGTTCCTAGAGTTAGGATTCCGCTTTAATTTATAAATCCTGGTTTGCTTAGCTCTCTTGTAGTAAAATATGACAGTAGTGTCCTCAACAAATCAAACAACCAAAGATTGAATGCTATCATAGATTAGTTTAAATAATTAACATCGACTGAGCTAATCCGAGATGGTGGGTACGCAGCAGCACTAACACTATTGTATTAAAATATGACTCCAAAACTTACCGACATATGTGTGAATTTTGTCGATAAAATTTCACCATTGATTAGATTAAAGCCAAAGCTATGGATTGTAAAAAAATATTTCAGGTAGTCTTTTCTAACGAAACTACAGCGGGTTAATAACATAGGATTACTTATCGTTGCTTACCTCTTTTTTTGACACATTTTGGTACTTTTCTGTTTAACTGTTTACTGCTACTGGGTTTGGCATGCTGCCAAAATTATAACTCGCGACGCTGGACAATTTTTTTTCTCCCCGAAGAATCGTTATTGTTGAACGTAATCCTACGTTAAAAATTCCAGAATTCACGGAACACAATAAATTATAATTTTTTTCTTACTCTTTGTTCAATGATGCGGAGATCCCAAATTTTATTAAAAAATATGTTTAGTGCAAATATTTTAATAATAATTTTCATAGTACAGATAAATAAAGTTATTTTCACAACTTTCCCGAAATATTAGAAATTTATATAAAACAATTACATAGAACCTACAAAATTGTATATGTGAACCTACAAAAATGCTTTGTAAAGGGGAAAGAATAATACTCAAATTATTATTCTTTCTCCTTTACAAAGTAACGCCAGTGGAGCGCTACTTTACGAAGTAAATATTTATATGAACTAAGGAGTTCGGTGACACAATATTAACTTCCAGCTTGACTAAACTTTTTGCCAAACTAAATTCGTTACGAGTCCCCTTTTGTAAATACGATTGCTAATTTAGATGTGGAAGGTTGAGATCTAGAATTTAGATTATCGTGCATTATTCAGAACGTTCATGTTTTCAGAGAGCAATATTTTAAATGACTTATTTTAGCAGTAAACCTGGAAAAATAAAAATTCAAGTACTTTAATAGCCCTCTTTCTTGAGCCTGTCTTTTTTCTAATACAAACATTCTTTTAAAAATTATGTTCAACTTAAATCATTCTTTTTTTAATAAAAAAGCAGGAATTGCGTGTGTCAGCACTTCAAACATTTGATTTAGGGCATAAAATTTTTGAAGAGCATTTTCAGTTTAACGTTTGTAAAAAAAAGGCATATAACCAGCATTCTCTTATCTAGTCCGGAACCAAAATGAACAAAAAATTTCATTTACTATCAACCAAGGCATACTTCTTTTTTGGGGAGACTACGCTTCTCTTTTAATTAAACCGATAAATAATGCACAGTTGATTTACTGGATTATCTTAAAATAGCAGAAAAAAATCATCTTTGAGTAGAATCAAGCTCATTAACGTTCTGCATATGTTTGATGTCCTGACAAAAGTTCAGGTTCCTGTTTTCATTTCCTTAATGATCTCGTCTTGTAATCATTCGTTTCGAATTATTGTTCTGCGAAGATTGCTGCATTGATTCTAATGGCAATTCAGAACATTCTTCACCTAATTAAACTTAGTGTTTTAATGAGAAATACTCACGTACTGATATTTAATTGCTGTGAAGATGATACCGCTAAGTTCTTACTAAAATGTTGATTTTCAGTCGAACATGTGTTCCCAACACGGAAACCATTTTGACTGTAGCTTGTTAATATTAATTCATGCCGTTTTAAGAATGAGAGCATAAACAAGGTAACAAATCGAAGTCATTGCAATCTTACTTCCTCCTTTTATTTGTCTGAAACTTCTGCTTATGCCTCATGCATAATTTAGATACTTTATGTAATCTTCATTCAAAAGTTTCATTATTTTCTTCCAGCTCTCTTGAATAGTTTGGAAAGCGATATAAGAGTGATATTTTATATAGAGAATAATCCTTTTTGAAAATAAGAGTGATTAGGGTGTTGGTTTGCAGTTAATTTTATGTTATTTCTCATTACTTCATCCAAAAAAGTGTTCCGTAAAGCTTAATCCTCAGACATCAGTCCACATTTGCTTCCGTCATATGGCATAAACTAAGTTGTTTACAATTTTCTCTGTGTTTACAATACCCACTGAGACAACGAAATTCTATCAGACGCCATCTTAATCATGTCTAATAAGAGTCATTTTTGAGAAATATTGTGCTGTGTAATTCTACTTTAAGAATGAGTGAAATTTCGCAAAAATTAGAATGCAGCCAAGGTATGAAAACATTTCTTACTAGCCTATGAAAATATTATTTCCGACTATGTTTTGACTGCAGAGAATCAAGCTTAATTTAAAAAATATTTTGACGAAACATTTAAGAGCAAGGTTCATGAGATTCATTCGACTAAAAGCACGGCTTAGCCTTTAATGGACCCTCGATATTTTAAACCAAATACAAATATCTCTTATCATGCCTTGAAAGATTTTTTTCGTACTTTCTTTTTTCGAATAAACATCCCAACTGTTGCTATTTAATGATCTTTTACTCGTATTAAAACTCATAAAACCGAAGTTATTTCAACTGCCACCCAAAAACACATAATGTATCTCTCGGGACATTTTTTAACCCAAGCATTATAACCATTGTTTTTGGTCAAAAGTACCCACTATTGCATTCTAAAGCCTTCCAAACAATAGCAACAATAGGGGAAATTAGCAACTTTCCTTTTAAAGCGTAATTCTATTTCGAATTTTTTTTTCCCAATGCGAAGGCACTTGTCGTCAAACATTGGCCTATACTGCGCCACAATTTTTACTTCCCATTTTGTTGTGGGGGCACCATATAGGCGGACATCATTACTCCCTATGAAGGGACAACACGAATGGAGGCAATTTCGTGGCGCGATGCCAGGATTCGATCCGAGCACCCTCAGCACCGAAAACCAGCGCGATGCACCACTGGGCCACCACAAACCCCGAATTCGATTATTTTATCTTGCATTTTAGCACCCCTTTTTAATAATCAGAAGTTCGTTCCCTTTTCCCTGTGTGAAACTTAATATTATACCTGGAAAATCTAATAAAGGGAAACTTTATTTATTTTAGTGTAATAACATGCATAAAGTCAAGCAGTTTTCCCGATATCAATTTTATGCTTGTTTCTCACATGAAGAGGAAATGCCATTAATGGATATCATAATCAAGGTGCTGTGAATAAAATGTTTATCCTTGACATTAAGGCACGTTTTTATTATTTCTCATAAATTACATAAAACAATACTCGTAATTGTAGGAATTTTCATTTGAAATAAATGCTGAATATCAAAATTAAAGATATTTGTTTCATTCGTAAAATTTATATCAATTTCAATACAGTATTGAAATACTAATAGCTTTTTACCCTTCAAGCATGTCTATAGAGATGTTATGGTGTGTAAGAGTAAAGAAATTTTGGTGCCTCTGAGAATCGGGGCTGCGTGAAATCGTTCTCATGATCGTTATAAAATCAGTATAAGTAAAAATGTTTAACGGACTTTTTGCAGTATTATTTGTCATTTATTTTACTATAGAATAGCATAGCTCATATTTCAGAGCATTTCACAGCTATTATATGCCAGTGTCTTAATTAGAAGTGGATTGGAATAATGTTCGAAAATTGTAAATTCTCAATTAAGACGAGTAGGAAGATCCTTTACCATTGCATTATTCGCAATTCTCTTCTGACGAAGAAACATGAAAGGCAGAAAAAATTTAAGTTATGATATCTGAAGAGGATAAAACTCAATGCGAAAATAAAACACTAATAATATTTGAAAAACTGGATCTCCTACCATATTGCTGTTTCACTTGGTCCAACATACATTGCACATTTGAAAAAAGGATCATAAGTGCTTGAATTGCTTTTCCGGATAAATTTTAAAAAATAAAATATTTTGCCACTGAAACTCAGAAGGATAAAACATTTATGAGGAAAATTTGGCAGATTTAAGTAGGGTATAATTAAATACTTATATTTTTGAGGGCCCAGCCCATATACTGTAGTTCCCACAACTCTTTCTGAAGGTCCTGAAAGCTTATATTATTGGTACAAACTGATACATGAAGATCAAACAATCAGTGAACTAGTAAAAGCGAATGAAATGAACAGCAAGATTTATGGCCATTTTAAAGTTTGCAATGTCCCACATTCTGCATTTGCCCTGCATACAAAGATGGATAGACTATGAAAACAAAACTGTAAATAAAAAATGAAACAAAAGTTCCTTAAAATATAATAATTGTGATATATATTAAAATGTGTAGGAACACTGCTATTAAGCATGATCTGCACGTACTGTTACTACTTATACGTATTAAATTATAAGATCCTAAAACCAATTATATATTTTAAATTTTCCAATTTTTTTTATCCAGCAATTTTATAAAAAAAAACACCAGTCCTAGTAGTTTGTAGGCAATCTTGTTCTAATAAATTTTTATACCGATCTTGTTTTAATAAATTTAAACGCGAAATACGAATGTGTCGTTTTCGATACAAAAGACCACATTGTAGTTAATATATCAGATGCGTTAAGTTACTGACCCTGTACTACCTGCCTGGAGAAATCTCATATGAATAGCTACGGGTTACACACTTTGTACAGTACAAATGTAATAAGACGACAACAATATACAGTTTCATATATTTATCATGGAATCAAATAAACTTCAGCTAAGGAAAATAGATTTAAAATACGACTGTAAAACAGTATCAATTATTTAAGCCAAAGAAAGTATACGTTAAAGGCTGTGAAAATAAAAAAAAAACAGTTAATCTTTTGTAACATAGCAAGCAAGTTTTCTCAATGTGATATTTACAATTAAAACTCTATAGTTTACATCTGAAATTTGTATTTTCCTGTACTGCAAATCTGTAAAGTAATAAGTCCTAAGGGACACTGGGTATGCCATATAATATTAGTACTTCAGTATTATGCTAACTTCTAAAACATGCGCACAAAGATAGGGCAAGCACACAAAATATCTTAGGGACATAAAGTTTGTTTCCAGGATATAGTTAAGAAATTTATTTATATAGTGACACACAGAGTGCACAACGTGCCAACTTAGGAGTAAGATAGAAGGTATAATGTTAATGAGAGTATGCGGAAGAGATTAGATGAGAACATGCAACATAAAAGCATGTGGAGTAGCTATAAATGAGAACGTCCAAATCAATACCAAACACATGTGTGATGACCCAAAACATTAATTTAATCACTTTCTATAAATCCATCTTAAAAATAGGAAGGGGGCTTCGGTATCAGTCCTGAGTGCTCATCCTGGGTTTGCTCAGCCCTTTGTGATAAGAATAATTTCTAATCTTAATAAAAGCTTTTGTAATTAAACCTTTTATATCGATATTTTTAACTGTCCATTATTTCAGTGACTAACATATATAGTTTATACACAACTCGTGGTAATTTTTACACTCCCTTTACGTTACTTAAAATTTCTTATATCTATAGAAACAACTGTCTAGAAATTGCGTGACGAATAATGTGAAAGTAAATTTGATCTTGAAATAATACAGGTATTTATTTGAATTTGTAATCAAAACGTATTTTACAAAGAGGCTCTAAAAGTTTTTAAGCTTCCTCGATGCATAAACTGCCTTTGAATTAAAGTAAGAGATGCTTTGATCTTATTACAATGCATTCGAAACAATATCATGCATATAGGGGAAATTAGCAACTTTCCTTTTAAAGCGTAATGCTATTTCGATTCTTTCATCTTGCTTTTTGAAAATAGCGTTTGCAGTCAACGGGCTTTTTAGCACACCATTTTAATAATCAGAAGTTTGTTCCCTTTTCCCTGCATGAAACTTAATATTATACCTGGAAAATCTAATAAAGGGAAAATGTATTTATTTTAGTGTAATAACATGTATAAAGACAAGCAGTTTTTCTCGATATCAACTTTATGTTTGTTTTTCACATAAAAAGGAAATGCCATTAATGGATATCATGATCAAGGTGCTGTGAATGAAATGTTTTTTTCCCGTGACATTAAGGCACGTTTTTTTTATTTATCCTAAATTACATAATGCAGTACCCGCAATTGTAGGAATTTTCACTGGAAATAAATGCTGAATATCAAAATTAAAGATACTTGTTTCACTGGTAAAAATTTTATCAATTTCAATACAGTAGTGAAATACTAATAGCTTTTACATGATAGTTAATATAGTCGTAAAAACTAGTTACATAAAATGTAATTAGGATTTTGTTATGATGATAAATTATTTTTTGCCATTCAGGGGCCCAGAAAGAATACTGACGCCCAGGGCAGATCGTTAGGTAGTCCCTACATCCAAAATAATACAATATTTATGATACAAAACAAAAGTAATGGATAAATATAACACTAGGATATAAAGAGAAAGCTTAATAACAAATTTTCTAGGTGTAACATCATCAAATGGGACCAACTTCTATTATATGCTTTAAGTGGGAGTTTAACAAATGATGTGAGAATAGGCATTAAACTGTAGGCCCCAATTTAATTACCCTAGTGTAACAAAAGATGACTACAGTGCTGCCACCTAACCAACCAACTGCACACCATATGATTTATAAGTTTTCATTAAAATTACATATGGTATATGTGTAGCAAAAAAATTTTCTCCTCTTCGAAATCCTTCCGCAGTGTTGCACGTTCAACACTGTTTATTAAATCTTACAAAACACATGCAAATAGCTTGCTCGCATACTTACGTAATTTTCATCTGTACTGAATTTTCCAGTTAAATACATATCCTTTAGAAAAGTTTCATTAACATTAATTGAGTTGCTTCTATCGTTTAGTTTTCGAAAAAAAGTAATGTGGGAAGATGAGCTAAGGTATTTAGTGATTAAACCTCAAAGCAGCAATATGCGTCAACTTTTTTATTTAGGAAAATGCATTTACTGTTAATATTCTCCATAAACATCAGATCAGTTAAGTCCTCGTTTTGCAAAAGATGATCGTAGTTCTCCCCACCAATAAACCAATTTAAAACAGCAGAAAATACTGATTTCTAAAGTACAGAAAACATTTTTAAAACTTAATTATTTACGTAAAATTATTTACTTGCAATTTAGTAAATGCTTAATTAGTGGATACTTTGGTGAGTGTAAAGTATTAAATAATGCTGCATTGAATTCATGTGAGTTTATATGCTTAGTATAATAATTTAATAAAGAATGTGTTTTAATAAGTATGTAAGTATGCTTATGTATTAAAGATATATTGTATTTATAAATATAGATGTAATATCATTGAAAATTTTTAGCTGAAATTGTTATAATTGAATTCTATATTCTTAATTATTCAAACTTTTTTAAAATTCATAGGTTCATAAACAGTGCTTCTTTATTCGTTGTCAGTGTGAAAATCTTTTAAATGATTTCCGACAGTGTAACAGCTATATTTTTCTAGAGATGTCAAGGAAACATTTTCTGGAAATCTCTGTACGAAATAAGGGGATTATGGAGGAATCCCAAAAACTGAATGCATAGGTAAAGTGATTTTACTAACCCCCCTCCTTCTCTAAGTCCTCGTATTTTCACTATTGGAATGAAAGGGGAATATATGCGAATATAATAAAGAAATATATTTTCTTTCCCCCGAGAAAATTAATTTTAATAACCTCCTACCTTTCTGTTTTCCTAGCTGTAAATACGCTACTCATGAGAAAACGAAACACGACAGTTACTTACCTACATTTCTGGTTGCATTTTATACAGAAAACGTTGATTTGTGTACTGTAAAAATAAATAAAGAATTCATCTAGATAAATATAGGTACGTTTTCCATAACACAATTTTTTTCTAATGGCTGGGAGAACTGAGCCTAGGCACTTCTCCGGGGGAGAGCCGGATGCGTGAGACCACTTCCCCGCATGCGTTGCCTCGGGTGCACCACAGGGGGTGGGTCTACACAGCACCCATTTGACGGTTCGCGAATCTTGAACCGAGTCAAGTGGCGGGACCTGACCACTTGACCCAGCACCCCCAGAGGTAAATTTGAGAACTTGGAGGACATTGCAGCTACGCCCTATTTTACGTGCCCCGACCACCATTAGTGAACACAGAGCTTGATTTTGTCAGCGACAGGCCTCGAACCCGCAACCCTCAGATCACTGGCTTCACGCCTTTGCCAACCGGGCCACCGCGCCCTCTATAACACAATTAATATAAATTATTCAACATGAAATAATACATATAAAGACAGCTGAACAAATTAACAGAAAACCTACCCTACCGTTGAAAAATTTTAACTTTTCAATAAAAGATTGCTCAGTTGTAACAAATCCTCATACTGAAAACAGACAACTAAAACTAAAAAGTAAATAATTCAACAAAGAAAGATAATTACTAACAGGAAGCATGCAGACAAAATAAACCGAAATCACGCACTTAGGGCTCAACGCCCCATAAATGCAAGATTCTGTAGCTGTAAAATCACTAAACCCTACTGAACTAAAAGCTCTTGATGAAGAGACCCGTCGGTTACCTCGCTATATGGTTTAATTCTTTTACCGCTACAGAATCTTGCATTTATGGTGCGTTGAACCCTAAGTGCATGATTTCGATTTATTTTGTCTGCGTTCTTCCTGTTAGTAATTATCTTTGTCTGTTGAAATATTTACTTTTTAGTTATACTTGTACGTTTTCCATCTAAGATAATGTACACTCTATCACAAAAAAATATATGCACCCAGAAGAAATCGAGCTACTATCACGAAACTCGGCAGGAATATAGTCTGGTAAGAGATATGCAAATGATTAAAATTTCGACGCCAATGAGACAAGGGTAAGCGCGCTATGCGCATATGAGATGCGCAGCTGAGAGAGTTTAAAAGCATGATTGCTCGTGCCATAGGGCTATTCAAACAAATCTGTCGACTTGGATGGACGGTATTGTGACTAGAGATGCCTCTGAAACGTAACCGGTGATATTACGAACAATTGTCGGACTTTCAGAGGGGGCGTATAGCAGACCTCCAAGAAGCAGGTTGGTCGAACAGGCACATCGGTCGGAGAGATATGATAGTTCCTCTTGGAATGGATCATGGAATGGATAGTCTACCGTTGCGGACGGTCAGGGTGTCACAGGAAAACAAATGTACGTGAGGAACGCGCAATCGTAAGAGCGGCCACGTCAGCACCAAGAACGTCGCAAGAATCGGTTCGACACCATTTACCACCTTCCAGACATCCGGTGGTATCAAGGGAAACCATTCGGAGACGACTGGCCGACGTAAGTATAAGGAGCCGACGTCCATTAAGACGCCTACCGCTGACCCCACATCATAGGCAGTGTCGATTGGATTTTTGCCGACATCGGGCAAGCTGGAGTGAGACCGACTGGAGGCGTGTGATCTTCAGCGATGAATCCCGATTCAGTCTCAATGTTGATAACCAGCGCATACGCGTGTGGAGGCGGCCAGGCCACCGGTCCGATCCAGCATTTGTTGTCGAGCGGCATACGGCGATCACACGAGGTGTGACAGTATAGGGAGCGATTTGTTAGGACACACGATCACCTCTAGTCATCCTTCAATGCATTTTGATGGCACGCAGTTACGTGGACGAGATTTTAACGCCAGTTGTACTGCATATGCTATCAAGTCGCAAAGGTGCATATTTATCAGCAAGACAATGCTCTTCCACATACTGCGCGAGTCTCCCAACAATGTCTTCAAGGATTGACGTACTCCCATGGCCTGCCAGGTCACCAGACCTCTCGCCAATACAGCACGTCTGGGATGTGCTTGGAAGGAAACTGCAGTCGTCCCGGAATACTGGTGAATTAACTGCCCAGCTGCAAAGATTATGGCATGATCTTCCGCAGGAGGTCATAGGTGACCTCACTGATTCGATGCCACGCCGTGTTTCGGCTTGTATAGCTGCCAGAGGTGGATTTACTACTTACTGATTTGTAACCTTTTTCATGCCATATCTTCTTAATAAAACGGTCTGTTCTTCTGAATTTGTAATCATTTGCTTATCTCCTCATACACTACATACATGTTAAGTTTCGTGATATTAGCTCGTTTCCTTCTGGATGCATATGTTTTTTTGTGACAGAGTGTATATACACTGGTTATCTAAACTTAAGGAAAAGTCACAAAAATAGGGATTACTCAAAACGTTATGCGTAGAATTTAATGAAACTTATACACATTATACAACACATAGGTAAGATACAACCATTGTGCTCGAGGAATAAACCGGAAAACCAACGTAAATGACGCACAAATATCAATCTTATGCAATGGATCATGGAATGGATAGTCTACCGTCCTGGCGTCCCAGGAACACAAATGTACGTCTTTTTTTGTAATTGCATCTTATTGCTATATGTGCTTCATTTACGTTGGTTTTCCTGTTTATAACACATAGGTAGGTATAAAATAGCATAAAAAGAAATCGCCAGACAATTATGGTGTTATAGAAACTAGCATATGTATACAATGAACAAATCGGAAGTGTCAGTTTGGCATAGGAAAAGTACTTTTAATACGGCGTATGATCCCCCGAGAAGCAATACAGCACAAACAGCGATGTGTGATGCTGTCAATTAAGCGGTCTATGAGTTCGGTAGGAAGTGAGAGCCATTGCTCTTTCAAAACAGCTGAAGGCGTGGCTAGGGTCCTAGGAGGAGGATTGAGAGCAGTTATACGTCGTCCTAAAGCGTCCCAAACATGCTCGATAGGATTCAGGTCCGGTGATCGAGCTGGCCACTCCATGCGCTGAATTGTTTCATGATCAAGATAAGCATCCACGATGCAAGCCCTGTGAGGTCTCGCGTTGTCGTCCTGGCTTAGTTTTGAACGTGCTATCCATCGTTTTGTGATTTTTCCTTAATTTTTGATAACTAGTGTATGTATGAAATAAGGGACTAGAAACTTTAAAACTTCTAATTGTTTTGTTTCATGTGACTATTTCGAATCCTTTTTACGGATGTGATGATCGATGCCTTAGTTCTGTGAATGCCTATAGATCTCTTCTCTAATTTCTCATATTTTTGAGGAAATTAATCTACAGCCGTGACTTGCGATATGTAGAAACTTATGTAAATGACTTGATCTATCGAACTTTACATTTCTTTCGTCAATTTTTTTATATGTATGATTTGATACAGAATATATTTTTCTAACAAATGAAAATCTTATGAGGTATTTTTTCTATGTGCATTGTCAACGGTGAATTAGTTTTTTTTTTCAAATGTCATGTTCCTGGTAATCGATACATTGCTGCTTTGAGTTCTTACAGAAGTTGGACATAACTCTGTAAATGAGATAATGGAGGTCATGTAATATTCATGTATTTGGATATGTAGTACCTGGAGGTTGATGAACTCTCCCAAATAACCTTTGGGTGAATTTCGTCAAGACATTCATTTGTACGTATTTCGCTACATCCAGTAAATGAAAACATTTTATAACTAGAAACCTGATATATTGTGTGTGCTATCTTAATGTATTGAGAAAGACATATTTTTATAATCGTATTCCATTGCCCTTTAGATCTATATTTGTGTGTGTTTTGAATTATTTCCAAATTCTGACAAAAGTGACCACTCTTGACTATCAGAATTTAAATTTTGAAATTAAAAATCAAAGCTCCTCGTGTCGAAATTCAAAGTATAAAATTAGTAAAAATTAGCATAAGCTAACTAGCAACCGCATGAAGTAGACAACCAAATCACAAAACAGTTTCCAAAAATTTATAACCATATTTATAATGATGCCTTAAGCAACCTTCAAATCTTATAAGAGCATTTAACTCAACAAAAAAGCTCTTTATAAAAGTAAATATTAAATCTCTCCTCAGGAAATATCATGTGCTACATTTTAAATGTAATTGAAGAAACAAAATGTACGCTCTAAAACATTAAAATACCGTAAAAATCATTCTTTGAGAATTGTTAATTACCCCTTCAACTTAATTTCCGTATAAACTGCACTGATAGGTCCTCTAATCAGTATTAATTAAATGAATGATAATTTAAATATCTACACCTTTCTTATTAAAAAACTACCCGCAGTAAACACACATCTCATGAGGTCGTTTGCTTTTACGACGTATTTCTACATCAAAGCCTACCTTGTTTTATGTCTGAGAGAGGTACTTACTTTATTGAATCAGCTGTGATCCACATCAACCTTCGGGGAAAAGTTTCTTATTGAACATTTGCTTACCTTTAGGAATTTCCCGAACAAATTTGTATCATATTACACATGCTCTAAAAATATCTACTCATTTCTAAATTTCTCATCTGCATGACTATATAGTTACTCTGGGTATTTAAAATATTCAGAACAAAATTATGATAAACTGACTTTTTAATGAAAATAATTCTTTTTTGTTAGAAAAACATTTAACTATTGAAAGTTTATAGATTATGTTCTTTTTTTCATGATTTTTTTATTTAATATTAATCCTACTATTACCTACAGGAAACTCGTGAAAATCGCAAACAGGAACCCACAATTTCTAAAAATCTCCAATAAAAACAAAGGGATGGCTGCATGTTTCGAACTAATTAACAGTTCATCGTCAGGCCGGTGAACATTAGGTTGGATTGTCAGTGTGAACAAATCATAAACGCTAGAATTACGAAAACTATTGGATATAGGGTGGGTGTCCCAAATATCGCCCCTGTGCCTAATATCGCCTACTCGTGTTTCTAAAGTATGATTCGCGCTATGTATGAGAAAATGCTGTAACTTCTTAGTTCTGGGTTTGTACTAACAGCGGCGATAGCAACAACGCTCTTACCACTGACAACAGAAACTATATGGCGTCTGAAGTTGTTTTGGTTGTTGTCTTCGTAAACTTTGGCTCCTAAGTATCAGAATCCAGTGAATGACCAGGTAGGTGCATCCAAATTGTAATTTTGCTTATACCATTTGAAAGTACATTAAACAGAGACTTTGCTAGCAACGCCTTTTAACAGGTGCTCCTAATTTCGCCTGGTAAGTGGTAAGAGGAACAGAGGTAGGCGATATTAGGAACTGCTTTGGAGTTCACTGGAAATTTCAATTTTTCCAATTTAGCTACATAACTTAAAATGGCACTGGTTTGGGAGCTGGTTGATCTCAGGATACCAAAGGAAATAATTCTTAGGGATGTTCTTTGAGTTTCCAGCCTAATCAGAAACTAAAAAGTGGATGAAATGTCAAAAAAAGTTAGAGTAGGCTATATTTGGGACACCTACCTTAAATATTGAGACTCCCGATTTCAGAAGTGCGCACCCACCCCCAATCTTCTGGGTTTTTTTACATTTCTTAACCAAGTTTGTACTTGGTGGTAAGCTCGCAGTGAATGTTGACGAGCAGAAACTTGAGTTGGTGGTAGCCTGGAGAGATCAAATTTGCTCTTTGTTCCTGACTTTATAAATAACTTATACCGCAGTCTGTCGAGAGATTTTTCAGCGCTCATTTTACGACTGTACAATGCCAAAAGAAATATTTCTCCTGAATAGGGAAATTTCGTGCTATCCCATTGTTACCTTTTCAGAGTAGAACAACACTGAATAGCATCATTATTGAGGACCTTGGTGAAATCATTTATGCAGTTGAAGTTTTGCCAAGCGATTTAATGTGGATTTATAAAAAAATGGCAATGCGATGGGACCCCAGGTTGGAATGGCTTTATGGAAGACATTACATGTACAAAACAGTACTGTAAATCACAATTAAATCACATTTTCTTCCTTTCATCAATTCTCCTCCCTCAAACTATGACACCGTGTACAGTGCTCTATTTGTGCATCCAATGAATGTAAGACAGAACAGAGCCATTGTTTTGTGACCTTCGATCAGCTCCTTTACTCGGAAGCTCGGGAAATCATTTTCTGAAGTTCCGTAGAATCTGAGATTGGGTCCGTAACTGTCCGCTTGGGGGACTTTCATCTACTAATGTCCTTCATGCTTCATGGAAGAAGAAGGAAGGATACATCATGGATGGCAGTGGGTTGCAGGACTTATTGAGCACTGCCTATGCTCGGGCATCAATTGAGAAACTGAAGACGGGTCATGAATATTCGAAAGCTGTCATAGCCCACCCCCTGTGTGTGCCAAGGGGCTTGCTCCCCCCCAAAGAAATATAAATTGCATTATGAATATTGAATTTGCATTATAAATATTTTATCCGTTCAACTCGCCCCCCCCCCAAGATTAAATCCTGGGTGCGCTACTGGTCAGGGCTCACATGATGGGCCACTTGACAATTGCAAAGATCGTTCTTTCGAAGATTGAGATTTCAGATGAAGAGCGAGATGCCACCAGTGACGTGGACTATTCTCTTTTTGAATCAGATACTGTTGTACAAAGTATTGTGCAGAAATTTACTCAGAAATTAGGAGAGATAGAAAATAATGGACCTACAGCAAAACTATGGGTGCAATATTTTAGAATGGTAACGTTGATAAAGCAATTCATCCAAGCAGAGAGAAGTGTAGACTGGAAGCTTCATCTACTTTGTGTGAAAAGAATGCTGCCTTACTTCCATGCAAGTGGCCGTTTTTTACATTCAAAGTTTGTAACACTGTACTTGCAGGACATGCTTGTCTTACAGAATAAGCTGACTCCTACAGACTACAAGAATTTTGTATAAAATGGCTGTTTTTACCATTCGGTGTTCTGAAAAGTACTCATTGAACGCAGAATTAAATGCTCCACAACATTTAGTTATATCTATTTTTTCTTCAAACAGGTGCTTTCCCCGAAAAACACAATTATACCAAAAATCGCACTTACTAGCAAAAGTTGACAAAATGACGGCAAATTCGGGAGAAGCTAGTAACCTTATAACCGAAGTAATTTGTATGTGTACGTACTCATTTTACGCAGAATTTAATGCTCTAAAAATTTTATATACAGATTCTTTGATTGGATAAACCGGTTTTCATTTATTTTGAAAAAACTGAAAAAATACCTCTTTTTCACTCAATTGTTTTACCTAACCACCAGCGTTCGCCTCGGCGGAGGGGGAAAACTCAGGATATTCATATTTGACCTAAAATAAACTGATTTTAAAAGTTTCCAGCTTTGTTTGATTTATTTCCGAAGCTGGGATTTTTTCCCCTGCCTACTGGCCTAAGGGGGGAATTCTAAAAATAAAATACAACGCTCTTTGGATAGGTCTAACACAAGAAAATAAACGTGAGGAGTGTAGGGGCCTCGCTAGATAATTATATAAATATGCACACTATTTAAGTATGTGCGAATAACAAATATATATCTTGTAATACACATATTGTGCATTTCTCCGATATATATATATATATATATATATATATATATATATATATATATATATATATATATACTATCATTATTGTCCTCAAACAATTAATATAGTTAGATCAACAGAAGGCTTCCAAAAAACCGGCCATGGGACAAACTTATTTTTTCTTTTTTTTCTTCCTTTTTTTCCAAATTTTATTAAGTTCTATTAGTTTGAACGTCATTGTCCAAAATTGTCTAAACAGCGGATCTCAACCTTTTTAGACTCACGATTCCACTAAACGTAAGAAAAATAAAATAAACACTTCCCCCTCCCCCCCCCCCGTCATCCCCAGACCAACTCTCAAACCACCCCTAAATCACCCCTCGAAACAAACCTCTTTTCCCCTGCGTATAGAATTTGACTGGCTGTGGTGAAGGGGCTGTATCCACATTTAAGAGGTGCGCTTAGGGGCACAAAAATCATTAAAAAATTAATTTAAAAAAACTAATTGAGCCCCAAATTTCGTTTTTCCTGATTTAAGTTTCTCGGGTCCTAAATATTAACTGTGCCGAATTTGGTCCCGGTGGGTGAAACAGTCTATGATTCTATATCGGACAAACAAACAGACAAGCTCTTATATATATATATATATATATATATATATATATATATATATATTGCAATTGCACGAGTTAGTATGTTAGAGAAGTAAGTTTTGAGTCTTTCTCGACAAACTGAATAAAATATCCCAATTTCCTGACGCTGTAGCTCGTTTGTTATTGGGTTTAGAAAAAAGATGTAAATATAAGATTTGTTTAAAATTTTGTCTTCTTTAAGATTGTAATTGCAATCTAAGCTCTAGAACCAACCTTTGTCGAGATATTTGAATAAAACCAAAAAGAGTAAAAAAAGACTTGGTTGGTTCCTAAATAGTCGCTACAATGATACCATAACATTTATTCTTTGCTTTTTTCCCCCGTTTCCATGTTTTGCCTTTTCGCTCAAGCTTTATTAAATACGTGTTTTGGGCTTTCTTTTCTCGCCCCTGTAGCTTCCATTTTTAGGCTTTTTATTCCATTTTTAGGCTTTTTAGGCAAATTCTCTCTCGTCTCAGCTATCCTAAATGGCTTCTAGCCATCTGGTCTGAGCGGCTCATGCTCCCCTCTGGCCGCTTCTGTGGGCCTGGCGTGTGTGTGCCAAGGTGCATGGAAGCGTTCGTGCATGGGGGGGGGCTGCCTGCTGCGGTCTATTTCCACCGGTGGGGGTTTCAACCAGGAAGGTCTTTTCTTGCTAATCCCATCCGAGGCAAGGTATTAAGCTTATCAAGGACACATTTAGTTTGACCGATGCAGAAACTGCCGCAAGCACCCCACTTAAGTTATAAGGGTTTTCATTTTGAGAAAAAGTTTACTGATAGATTAAAATACAACTTTAAAGTGAAGCGAGGCAGGATTTTTCTTAATTCAAAACGCGTTTGAAATATGTAGACCCTCTGTAGACTATGGAGTTTAAGAAATTGTGTTCTCCTGTAATCATCCATTTTTTTCGATGTATCATCATGCTTCTCAGATATTCCAGTACAACAAGTCAAGTTCTCAAAATCTTAATTCCAAAAAATAAATGTTATTATCAATAAAATGCCTTTAATTGTTTATTGATTCTGTTGCTATAAGCTGCTCTTTTGGTAACTCGATAGATCTTTAATTTGTTTTAAAGTGTCAATAAATGTTTAACTCGTGTATTTATGTTTACATTTTTACATCACAATTACATAAAAAAAGAGACTGGTCGGCCCTCGCCTCCTAGGTTTCTCAAGAAACCGGACGGCGCTTGCCCTACCGAGTGAAGTCGAAACCCCAGTGGGGATTTAACGGATGGCCGTCCGATGACCGTTCGTCTATAGATGCCGAAGCGTAGGAAACGACGGAAAAGCCAATATTATATATATATATATATATATATATATATATATATATATATATATATATATACAGTGATTTCCGCTTATAAGAATCACGTTTGTTATTACTGTTTTTGATTCTTATAAGCGGTTGATTCTTATAACCGAAACTTCCCTTTGGACAGGCACACATACACAAATATATACTTGTACATATATATAAACACACAGGCACAAATATACATAATTTACCATTAAATACTCTTTAATTTACGTTATTTATCATTTATTAAAATTATTTTTTATAATTTTAAAAATACTCAATTTCTAAACAAATACTATAACTCAATTTCTAGACCTATAAGTATCAACACATGATTATAAAATCAACAAGAGGCAGCTTCTCTTTGACTACACTTTGGAAGAGCATCATATCTAATTAACAAGTTCTGTTTTTCAGAAAAACTAAGAGTTTTCCTTGTTTTTACCATATTTGAATTCGACTATCAAAAAGTTCTAACACTAACTGGCAATTTTGTTAGAAAACTAAAGTGAATACTAGCGACGTATGCTTATTACAGTCTAAGACGAAGATTCACTTTATAGCTTACGTTTCACGGTTTGATTCTGAATCAAACCGTGAAACGTTTGATTCAGCATCTGGTTCATCTGATTCAGCAAAATGGATCCGTTTACGTTTCACGGTTTGAAGTGCTGAATCCACTGTCCCGTTTGCGTAAGTGATGGTGGACACTTCGCGGAAGATTTATGTGTTTCAGGGTCCAGAAATCCGCAACCAGGAAGTAAGTGGTGGGAAAAAAGGAGTGCCTGTCTGGAGAAAAGCGAAATCGGACCCGGGCGGGTTAGATGCCCCTGGGTAAAGCTAATAAGACAGTGTTTAGCAAAAACGTATAAGGGGAAACTCTTATGTTATGTCTAAAGGAATGTATTTTACGACTGTTTTCCACCCCAAAGTTTTATCAATCTTTCTTTTCAAAAACTTAAGAAAGAATTTCGTACCTTTTGAGAGTTCAAGTGGCATTTTTTGGAAAAATGAAAGGAAGGCGAAAATTGCAAACTGATTCTTATAACCGGTGGATTGATTCTTTAAAGCGGAAATTTTAACATGGAAATAATACATTTGTTTTTGTTTTTGCGATATTGATTCTTATAAACGGTTGATTCTTATAACCACTGATCACTATAAGCGGTGGTTACTGTATATATAAGCGCCTGACAATAGTGTCGCAGAGACGCGGAGTGAGAGCAGAGAGACGCAGTGTCGCAGAGACGCAGAGACGCGGAGTGAGAGCAGAGAGACGCAGTGTCGGAGAGACGCAGAGCCGCGGAGTGAGAGCAGAGACAGGGCCAAAGCCTCTGTCAACGGTTTCAGAGGAAGATTTTGGACGGAGCAGTCCCAGGTTGTGACCGGTGCGGTTCGTCTCTCGGTTAAAGACTGAACGAGTCTTCGTGACTGTTTTGAGAGAAACCTCTCGGTTATAGACTGAAAGAGTCTTTGTGATTGATTTTTGTTGTTGTGAATGTCTCTAAGATGCAGACGAGAATAGTCTCTCTGTCAGTGTTCATATTGTACAACGAATTTTAATACAAGCAGTAGTTTTTAATTGATCTCTCTCTCATGTGCTTATTTTAATTACGGGGGGTTACACTAGACGTAGTCTAGAAGATGGATATCAAATATGCCAACATATTCCTTAGAAAAGGAACACGATTACTGATTTGGTCAGTATTTTATTTCATGATTAATAGCAGATTATTTTGAGATCTGTGTTATGAAGTTTTGTAGTCATACAGCTCATCCTAAAATTTAAATTGAATATTTCGCTGTCTAAACAACTAGAAATTTGACATACATTATTTGAAAGACATTTTCTAAATAAAACAATGGAAAACATATTTTGAAAATCATGTAATGTATACGGGAAGTATCTGATATAAAACGCCTAATTATATATATATATTGAAACTCACCTGGAAAAGGGTAAAATTTAAAAATAAAACGTATCATTCCCTGTTTTACATTGTAACATTATTGAAAATGGAAGCCCCGAAAAAATTTAAATAAATTTCTTTCTTTCAATGTTGCTTTACTGCATTTTAATAAAGGGGAGAGAATAAAATTTAAAACTGTACCAATCCCTGCTTTACAAAGCTACATAAAAGCAACTAAAACTCACCAAAAAAAAAAAAAAGTTTATTTCTTGCTACTTTGTATTATTGCATTATAATAAACGAAAGTAATTGATTTATTTCAATTAAAATCCGTTTCATGCATCAAAAGTCATTCTTTAATATTATTTAGTTAGAAAATAGTTTCTTTATGCTATCAGCGAGGTCAGACATTTTCCTACCCTTCGACTATTTTAAATACTGTCTAGACTAACTTTTTCAATAACCACACTTAATATAATTTCCTCCTTTGTTTTTAGATAGATATAATATATTGAATTATTTCAAAAATCTTCGAACTCTGATTTTCAAAGCCACCTTGTTTGTCTGTTCAAATGAAAATATTGTTGAATAGTCATTGCATATATATAACTCGACAGATATATAACAATGAACAGAGACACATTTTCTTGAATAAAAAAATCTAAGACGCACATCTTAAAATCTCTTTCCGAATAAATCTTTCCACCAATTAATTAGTACATATTGCATTCCAAAATTCTTCCACTGTTTGCTATAATGTTTTAAGCTGATTAAACGAAGCTTATATACAAAATAGCAGGTACAGTGTATCAAAAATAGTATTTTACTTATTCTGGATTAATCTCCATAAATCACATTAATTATATTCGCTCGTGTAAATTTATTAAGAGAGAGTCATAAGATCTAATAAGAGCTAAAATTTATTAGTTAACAACCTTTGTCTTTACACGTGTACTTTCGGCTTGAAAAATGCGATAAAATGTGCATAAAATAAAATTAGTTAAAAAAAGACACTTGTGTTAACTAACTAACTAACTAACACACACACACACACATTGATTTATTTACGTGTATGTGGACGCGATATGTACCTTGGGGTTAATGGTTTGGTCTAAGAATGAGATCTTATAGGGTTTATGAGATGAACTATTCTTGCTGTCTATATTTGAGAGCATTTCAGAAATGTGAATGTTCTCAGCCATTCCTGGTAAAATTTTGATAATAAATCTTTCGACAAAAGAAAAGAAACTTGAATGAATAGACTGAGAATGTAAGGTGCAACTATGCAAGGGAAAATACTTTCGCGAGAAGCTTCAGAAAGACATTTAAGGCTGCTTCTGTGGCCTGTGTCGAATGAACCAAACTACTTATGTGTCTTCAGTGTCGAGAGTGATATTTATGCAAATTATCTAACGCTGAGGGAGAAATGCTGCAAATTATGCTCAGGGAATTTTAATATAGTAGACAAATTTTTACGCCATGTTACTTTGACCGAGTGACAGCGTTTTAAGGAGATTATATTATTT
This sequence comes from Dolomedes plantarius, assembly GCA_907164885.2. Lineage (NCBI taxonomy): Eukaryota > Metazoa > Arthropoda > Arachnida > Araneae > Dolomedidae > Dolomedes > Dolomedes plantarius. Next base: position 140,417,758 of record OU015501.1, read on the forward strand.
AAATAATGTTTCGTGAAAATTAAAGTCTCACTTAAATATTTAGTTGTAGCTTTATACATCAACAACTGCCAACCGGTTGCGCAACTCTCCGAGAATATTTGAAGCTATCTGACTTAAGCATGCTATCTATTCAGACATACATCAGTTATAAAATTTTTGACAGACAATTACTTATTCAGATTAATGCCGTTTACAGTAGATTGCCGATTTTCAGTAAGTATTTTGAGAACTTCATGAACTACTTAGCATCGAATCCCAGCAGAAAAATTATACATGAGGACAGTTTCCTCAGGGAATGTTTGAATATTCTGTTATAAATCATGCTGAGATATAATGCACTGTATGAAAACCTGAAGTTAAAGTGTATTCATATATTTTTAAACTCGGGTAAAACGTTATTACTCGATGACTTATACAAAAGGTCTTTCGCACGTTATGGACACGATTTTGTAATTTGTTTTTGGCGTTTTCATTTTGAGATAAATATTTAGCAACTTCAGAATAATCGTAGGCTACTATTTTCTTTTGATTGGAATGTAAAATAAAAGATTTATTTTGAAAATGGCTCGTAAAATTGATAGATGGCTTGAAAGTTATGTAACTGCACTTTCTGGGGAGAAATATTCCTATCAATAATTTATAAAGCGGTGTAAAAATTTCGGTTATGGCATTTCAAAAATAGGTATTTATAATATATATTAAATTTCAAAGGGAAAAAACGTCTAAATGAAAGAAAAAATGAAAATATGACCACTAAACCTCATCCTAAGACTGTTCGAACGCAGATAAATATCAAGAAAGTGAAGACTCTGATCCTAAAAGAAAATACGCCGACTCAAACATCCATTGCATTGAAACTAGGAATGTCTTCTGGCACTGTAAGTAAAATCATTCATAAGGATTTGAAGATAAAAAAGATGTTTAAACCTAAAGTTCATCTCCTTTAGCCAAAGCATATTGCTGAAAGAAAAACAAATTGTATAAAATTATATGAAAAACACCTAGCTGCTGCAAAATGAAAATTTGTGGTTACACTCGATGGGATATGGGTGTATTTAAGTGACTGTAGTAAAAAAGATCAATTTTCTATTGCTCAACTGACGGGAATGACCGTACGAAATGGCTTCGTCAGTGTACAGAAAAGTTCTCAAAGGAGTTCATGATAGTAGCAGGATTTTGTTACGACAAATTAAAAATAAAAAAAGTCTCAAGTAAAGCCAAAATTAATTCACTCTACTATCAGCAGAATATTTTAGAACCAATTTTTGAAGACGAAATTCCGGCCTTATATGGAAAGGAAATTGATAAAGTTAAGCTTCTTATGGACAAAGCCTCTAGTCACACGCTTAAATCAACTGCCGCTTATTTAGCAAAGAAAGAATCGGAAACAGGAATAAAATAAATACCATTTAATGAAATACTTGTAAAATTACCTGACTCTTCTCCAATGGACTTTTGCGATTTCGGTTTTTTAATACGAGCCTTAGGAAAACGGCATGTAAGAACACTGAACGGACTTTGGAAAACGGTCCAAGAGAAATGAGGTAAAACTGACATGACAGTACTAAGCAAAAATTTACTTTCATGGAAAACTCGAACTAGAGCTATTGTCAAGAACCATGGCTATCAGAACCAAATCACGGCATAAAATACACTATTTATACATAAAACTTAACTATCAAAATCGTTTCCATAAAGTGCGAACAACCTTCTGTATTCGTCCCGGCAGCATTGATTGCCAGATGTCAATTCCATACTCCAAGATGTTATGGTCCAAATAGGTTTTTTGCAATTTATGTTTTCAGTAAGGGTTTTCCGTTTACTAACTTATCCCTGCCATACTAATCACTAAACACCTATATTATCACTAAACATCTTAACTAAAAGAATCAATGGTTTGTTTTCTCCTTCGATACCTTCAAGGTACCATGGTAGAGACATGGTTCCTTAGAAGTGTGGAAAGTTTCAGGTGACATTAACTATAGAGATTCCCTCTACAATTCAAGTTGCGTTCGTGGGACAAAATACGTCGTTTTGATTGTAAATATAATTCAATGAAGGGCAGAGATTTTTTCTTAAAAAAATAAGAGCTTGTCTAAGCTTTATTTTCTGTACCATGTATTATAAATAAATTATATATATATATATATATATATATATATATATATATATATATATATATATATATATACGAGGTACGATCCAAAAGTTCGGGGAATGCGGTAATCTATGACAACAACAGCATGTATTCGAAGTGACAGCGTATGGAATGGATTCTACCAAACAACCCCTACGTGTTCAGGTTTGTTTCGCCCATGTCAAGCAATTTAACTGCGCGCGCTGCTGTTTTCTTCCGGAGATAGATACCTTTGTTCTGCGACGTAATAAAAGTGGTTTTTAAAGAACAGCGCTGCAGCATTAAATTTTGACAGTGTTTAGGTAAAACACCTACGGAGACTTTAAAAATGCTACGAAAGGTGTACGGTGATTCTACCATGGTGAAGAAACGTGGTGTTATTTATTTGATATCCAATCAAAACGTGCTTCTTCAACATGGAAATCACCCTCCTCACCGCGATCGAAGAAATTCCGTCAGGATCGGAGCAAAGGGAAAGTCATGAAAGAGGTTTTTTTTGATTCGCAAGCAATTGTCATTCAGAATTTATTTCCGAAGGCAGAACAGTAAACAAGGAGCCTTATGTAGACAATTTACGTCGTTTGAGGGAATTTATTAGTCATAAACTGCCGCAGATCTGGCTAAGTGGAGACTGGTACATGACTGCATGACAACACTCCTGCACATCGGTCCCAACTGGTCACACACTTTCTCGCCAAAACTCACATAAATGTGCTTTCACACCCTGCCTATTCACCGGACTTAGCCTCGTATGATTTTTATTTGTTTCCATCAATTAAAAACCTTTTGAAGGGACGCCGTTTTGTGTCAGCAGATGAAGTGAGAGCGGCATCGCAGGAAGCTTTACGGGAGGTTTCAAAAAATGGTTCCCAGCAGTGTTTCCAGAAGGTATACGAGCGCTAGAAAAAGTTTATCGTCGCCCAAGGTGATTACTTTGAATGTGGTAGTGCATCGGCAATATAAACTTTCTCATTTTAGGACTTTACTCCAATTCCCCGAACTTTTGGATCGTACTACGTATGTATATATATATATATATATATATATATATATATATATATATATATATATATATGTGTGTGTGTGTGTGTGTGTGTGTAATAATTTAAATATTAGGCTCTCCATTCTAGCATTTAAATTCCCTTTCCTAAATCCTATCCGCAGTAACATTACTTTATCACTTTAAAACCCATAGCAACAGAGCTTCCCATAAAATCGCATATGTTGCATTTGTACACGTGTATGCTTCTGGAGATATATATATATATATATATATATATGTGTGTGTGTATGTGTGTGTAAGAACGTTGGATCCAAAATGCAAATTCAGGAAAACTTTATGAAATTATTCAAAAGGTAGCATATCTTAATCACCGCTGTCATTATCATCTTAAACATCGCGTTATCACAAAAATAAGGATTGTTTCTGGATGATATGATTTTGAAGTTAAGCAAACCTTGGCACGGGACTACATCTTAAAAAATTGTCTTAAAGCTCAAAGTCAAATAAATAAAATAACTTGAAAAAAGTCCTCCTACTCACCTGATACAGGACGAAGAAACACAATTAAGTGATATGCTCCAAATAACAAAGGGGGAGTAAATCCCATGGATGGTGTACAGTGTATGTCCAAAAATGGACCGAGCAGCAATACTTAAAAAAAGAGCATGCAAGGAGTTTAAGAAAATAAAATTCTCATAAAAGGGGCCGAAATTAGCACTTTTATAAATTAAAACATTATCTTAACGAACACTTCATCTCCGGTCATTTTAAGAAACAACGTAAGTTACTGAGTGCGCACAGAGCAAACTGTAGGCCTCAGCAGTAAACTGCAACTCCATTACGATTATATTTTTTATGCACGTTTCTTTCTAAATAAAAGTGAAAAATTCCACATGCTTGTATCATCTAATTAATGATTAGCAATAAAAAGTCCTAATTAATATCAAATCACGCAAGTATCATCTAACGCGTGTAACTTCTAATCAAACGCTTCATTATATTTATTTCTGTGATGCATTTTAAAAAGGGTCGTTTCTCTCAAATATCATTTGATAAATATGCAGTTAAGTTTTTAATATAGATTTTGGCTATCAAAAGTTAAACTTCCACATTTTCAAAAATCTGTAAATTACAGATAAATATCCACTTCATATTACTAGAGCTTAAAAAAATTGCCTTGCCATCTCGGAAGTACTCCAGTAATTCTTTCGAAATTCTTTATTTTATCCCTTTTTCTCTGAAAAAAGATGCAAATAAAGATGCGCAGTTTGAATGTCTGGAGACTGAATGTTAATTCGTCATATATGATACTCAATTCTATGGTAAATTTTAATTTTCAATGTATTCTGTAACTTTATAGGCATTACCAGCCTCGCTCGATGATTTTCTTGCCTTTCTATTTGCGATTACACATCGTAGCTAGAGTAAATCGATGACCCTGATCTACCTGTTCATCGGTGGACAATGAAACCTCTAGTTCTCTAATACATATCAGGCAGAGATGGCAAAGATAAGACTATCCCTTAACAGTTTCTGAAATGTATAACTGAAATGTAGTTTCTAGTAATTTACGAAAGGAATAATGTAAGCGAACAACTACAATTGAAAATAAGACAGTGATAATGCAGAACTTTATTTCTTTCACTGTCTCTCCTGTCGCATATACAAATGTGTTAAGTACTATTTCATGGTGAGAAGTATATTAGTTGACTTGTCAAATAACTGATACAGTTTCTAGAAATAAACGATTTTTCCCCCAAATTTCGCAAACGAGCAGATTTTCTTTAGTGAAAATCTTCATTCTTTTTGCTTTAAGAAACACTCTAATCTAAAGTTGAGCACTACCTAATGAAGAAAAAACGGTAATATTAGATGTCTCGTTAATCAGTTAGTATTTGTTAATTTGATAATGATTATATATGCATTTGAGGGCGCAGTGTCCCGGTTGGCAAGAGCAGCGTTCCAGAGATCTGAACGTCCCTGGTTCGATGCTCGCCGCTGCAAATCCATCGCCGTGTTCACGAATGGTGGCCGGGGCACGTAAAGTAGGACGTGGCTATAAGGCCCTCTAAGTTCTCAAATTTACCTCTGGAGGTGCGGGATCAGGTGTTCCGGTCTCGTCACTTGACTCGGTTCAAAATTACGGGACCGACGTTCTTCGAGGTCAAGTCAGACTTCAGCCCTATTGTGGTACCTCGCCTTAAAAGTGAAGCTGCTTACTATCCTTCGCCAAGGACCTAGGTCCTTTGGACTAGGTGTAGGCTTTCCTACACCAAGGGGATTGGTAACAAAAACATAAGCATCTAATTCGACATTTCACTACTTTACCACGATTTTTGTGATACGAATCTTTAAAAACGCCTATTTCTCTCAGTTTTAAAAATAAACAATTGAGTTTTTCGATATTCCCTAGAACTTTAAAAAGAATTCACTTTAGAGATGTCTTATGTAAAAAATAGGATTTGAGTTAATTTCTAAGGGTGCAAGTGTAAAATTAAATTTTGATGAACAAATTAAAATTTTGTAGAATCCTAAAACTTTACAATTTATTTAATAATTAAAAGGAGTATTTGTAAAAATAAAACACCACATATTTTAAAACTTTATTAAGGCTTTATTTATCAGTTATTTTCTACACATCAGTCAATAAATTATATTTAATAGAGAAGGGTTTGAAATTAATTAATCATGCATATATTTATTGATCATGAGATTATATTAATATTTTATGCAGATTTTCTTAAATATTGTAAATGAATGATCAGTAGGAGACACTTTTAAATTAACTGTGGAAGTTTTCGGACAATATTTGAAAACAGAATTTAAAAAGGAAAAAAACATAATTAGGAACATGATACACACAAAAGTAAATATCTGTCCCAAGCGTAGAAATAAAAGGAAAATCTTTTAACTACAAAAAATACCCAGTGAGAAAAAAAGTACTCAACAGCTTTTTTTAAATGAAAATTCTTTTAGAGTCTTAAAATAATCATGCCCCATTGACAGCAGACTCTTTTCTTACGCAAAAACGTTTCTTTTTTTGCCATTTTTTTTCGAATTGCCACATTTAACTCTGTTAATGTATTGCATTTTTTCTTGCTTTACGAGACGTGTCTTAATTTTTTTCTTTTTTCAGATCCACATTTTCTTATAAAACCACCCAGAAAGTGAGTATTCTTTTTAAAAAATAAAGGATATGGATGTGATATATTACAACTATTGAATTTTTATGCGTAAAACTAACTAGATAACTGTCTAATTTATTTAATAGTAATTGCATGTTTAGCGAGAATTTTCCAATTAACATCGATAAACATTTAAACACATTACATCTAGATTTAATATATTTATGTGTTTATTGCGCCGTTAATTATTCTTCTTTTAATAGGGGCCCAACCCACGCTAAATTGTTAATAAGTTAGTTATTGTGTTTTGAGAATAAAGCGAATTGGACCTGGTAATTTTCTCACCCTGTTAAGGAGTGCTTTGTTATCAGTTTTTCTGATAAATATTATTCTAAATTTACCCTCCGGCACCTCCACGTGGTGGACCCTGGTGGTCTGCCTTTGGTAGACCGCTAACACCAGAGGAGCGTGGGTTTAGTTGACAATTGGTTTACCCAGTCCAAAGATGGCGAAAGAGTATGAAAACATGGAAGAATTCAGGACACTTACAGAGGAGTTGGTTCAAAAATTTAACAATCTCAACAGCGCAATAAGTACCTCTAAATTGTCAGTGGAGGCGAAGCGAACGATGAATGATGACTTATCAGAAATAATAAGAACGATAAAAGAACAGCAAAAGGTTATTCAATTTTATAAGGGCCAGCTGAGTGTGATCGAAAGACAAGGCGTGAAGAGTTATGTAGAGGGGGCAAAGGAGAAGCCGCATGAAAGAGAGAAGACCCTCCGGAGGGAGTGGGAGGACAAGAATGAGATCATTGTCTCTCCAACTGTGGAACATATTGCGGATAGTACCAAAAAGACGATTCAATAAAGGATTGATCCAGCAAAGTTGGGAATTGGGATCAAGACCTGTAAGAAAATTGGGAGAGGAAAAGTGTTGATTGAAGCAGAAAATGAAAAGGACTTCGAGACTTTGATCGCTGAGTTTAAAAAAGCTTGATAAAGATGAACGGATGTTCGAGCTTAGCTCGAAGGCGCAGAGAGACCCGAAAAAGTATTAAATTTGATGTTGCGGACACATTTGAAAAAGAAGAAGTAATTAGGAACTCAAAAAGCCAGAATGAGGAGTTGAGGTACTCGATAATTAAGGTAGTTACTAAATACAACACTCCGAAGGGGCAGGATTGGGTCCTGAGCATCGAGAGTGCTTCTTACCCGAAGTTGGTTGAATTGAAGAAGATCAGATTGGGCTGGCAAAGATATGATTGTAAATATTATGTGAGACCTACTATTTGTTATAAACGCTGGAAATTTGGACATACCGCTAAATATTGTAAGAATAATAAGAAATGCATAGCCTGTGCTGAGGAAGTACATGAATCAGATTCGTGCAAAAAGTCTGTGGAAATTATTCTGCTTATCAGAAGAGGACTGGTATTAAAACGGACTTGGCTCATAAGCCAACACACAGGAATTGTAGTAGCTACAAAACGGAAGTGCGCAGGATTATCGTTAATGCGTTTTATTGTGATACGGGGTCCGTTCGGCTGTGATTGTTCTCCTTTGTAGTCTTTTGCGCTGGACGTTTTTATTAAAAAATTGTCTTATAATTAAATTGTTATTATTGTTGATATTTATGATATGTTGTTTGTTCAAGGTGAACTGATTTTATTGTTTCCTATACTGGTTGTATAGGACGTCGAGTTGACGCTTTTGTAATTTATTTCCCAATAAAGTTGTTGTTGGAGGAAGTTGGTGTAGATGACAGATGGTGGCTGCGTTAATTTGTAGCTAATTATTTAATTGATAGTTATTGACTTTCGGATGGTCTGAATTCGTAAGACCGCAAGCGGGTGGTGTTGCTTCTGACTCGGACTTGTGATGATGATATTTGCCCCGCGGGCGGCTCGGGCTTGGATGTTGCGGGTGGAAGAGCCTGGGGTTGCTTGTGGAAGAGCGGATTACCGTCCCGGAGACTAGTTTTCAGTAGTAACCCTTTTCCGGATACGCTTTTGCGGGGGTCGGTGCGTGACCGGCTTTGCCGATAACTTCTTGAAGAGAAAACTTTAAATTATGGTTCAAATTTTTAATGAAATATTTTTCTATGATATCTTTGAAGCACTACATTTTTATACCTTTTTAATCGTTTTAGCACTGTGTTTCAATAGCACGAAGGCAATTGAAATAAAAACAGCATTTCTTTGCTTTTGCAGGGTTTTAATCTATGTTTTATAACGTAATTTTAGATCGACGGCTTAAGTCCCACCATCAAGGAATCACTCCGATAGATTTTAAATCTTATAATGATATAAAACTAGCATTTCATTAAACTTGATACCATGTAGATCTCAATAAAATGCATGCACCATTTGAATTTATAACCAAAGGGGCAGATTTTTTATTTAACTATGCTAGCCATGATTTTTTCCAAAACAGCAGGAACATCGTATATTAACATTCACCCATTGATCACCACGAAAGTTGTTGGTTTCTGGTAATGGTAGCAGCATATAGGTGAACCAATATCTCCCCCAGGTACGACCTCAATTTAGACCGACCACCCTCGGGGACATATCTGGGGGAGAGGGGTAAACTCTTCTAACACTTACAAACCACATGAAGGACTTGTCGTCCTACAGATTTGGCATGTCCACACCCGATTTAGACCGACCACCCTCGGGGACGTATCTGGGAGAGAGGAGTACACTCTTCTAACACTTACAAACCACATGAAGGACTTGTCGTCCTACAGATATGGCATGCCCACACCCGATTTAGACACGAGGGCATTCAGTGGAATTTGTCGGTATTCGATCAGAGTGTACTCAGCACTATATACTGACGCACTAACCACTAGAAGGCTTCGGTTCTGTCATGTATTATTTAGCAAGATATAAATATAGTCTTGCAGTGCGATATTATAGGATTTATGGGGTAGGTGTTGTCTTCGAAAATCTTCGGATAATGCGTCCCGAAATGTTTCCCACAACTCAAGTATATTGGCAGGGGAACAGAATATGCAGATGATCGCAAAAGCCAACTCAACTGCGCTGGCAATTGGTGACCGGCAATCTCTTGCAAGCATTCCTTCCATTCCGCATCGTTAATCACCAAATGTAGCTTTTCTGCAGCTCGTTGAAAGGAGGCTCGTTGTGTTCCATCGACAGTGCGTAGATCTATGAAGGACTTTGGTCCTTTCACATTCAGAAGTAATAGACAAAGGTAATACCTTTCTAAGTCAACTGGATTCACAGTATAAATGCAGCCAATGCATTTAGTGTTTCTTTTTCGAACGTTCCATTGTCCTTTTGCCCACACGTAGTGTTCAGGAATTTCGTGGTAGAGATATTTACGGGTAGTCTCTCTTTCACTGCACAACCTAAAAAAGGCCATGAGTTTAGAGTCTTTGTCAACGTTGGCCTGACATTCCCAGTCAGTGTGGAAGTAAACCCTCTGTTCCTCCTGCAAATCACATGAACCTCTCCGCAATATGAGAATGATAGAATAGTTGGCCCTTGCGTAGTCGCCACATAGCCCCCGGTGGACTGACGTAACGACTATTCAAGTAAATATCAACTTCGTCAAGTGTGACATGTTGCTGACCTTGAAAATGAGTGCGCAATTGCAAAGAAGCGCAGTCATGATCCTTAAAAAGGTATTTATACAAATACTTCACTGATCGAATTAAGGAGAAATTTTCGACATTGATATGAGCATGGTATTTTTGACTTAAAAATCTATTATATGGTACAATCCAATGATTGTACTAAATGTCATTGGATCCGACTGTCATTGTAACTCCACTATAGCGTCGCCTGTAGGGAGGGTAACCATTTACATTTAAATTCCTTTCATTCTGGAACTGTCTGGGGAAATCTTCGGTACACTGACAGTCATGCAAGCATGAAATGTTGGGATTTAAAGCACCGCAAGGTCCATGCACCATTGCATTGCTTTATGATTTCGAAAAGTTTGAGGATCATCCTCCACGTTTGGAATTTCAGCACAATGAGTCGACATCTTCAATTGAACATAGTCTATCAATGCTTCGAAGTATGAAGAGAATGTGTACATGAAATAGGCCTCTCTTTTGAAATTCGATGACACAAACATACGCAATAACTACTCACAATAGATGCATTTTTAGAAGATCATCTAGTTATGATTTTAGTATCAAGTAAAATACTCGCGTAACCAAGTAATGGTCTGTGTTCAACCCTTTCATACGATTTCAATAGTGATTTGATTTCAATCCATTTGGGGTTGCAGGTAAATGTGAGAAAAATATCGGGTTTGCCAAAGCAGGCAACTTCGGTCATCACATCTTGATAATTCTGAAGCATATTCCTAGGGCTTCCAATAAATGTTGAGGGAAGAAAATTAGGAATAGGAAAAATAGGAATTCCCTCAAATGCACCTCTTTGTTGAGCATCAGTGTGAAGGAAATCCATTAAACCTTTGTAACTGTCAACTCTAAGTTCCTTCTTATGTGACCTTATGCATGCTACCCTGGAGCTCTCTACTTTGACATAACTGTCAACAATATATTGTTGAAATAATTTACCTGAAGGATGAAGAATATTGAAACCACCTCTAATTGCTAACCGATAACAACAGTACTGCAACTGAGTAGCGACAGTTCGTACAGCATTTGCATGGATATCGTCATGTGGCAGACCTGGCTTCCATCCTGTATCGCCACATGGAAAAAGCAGTGGATAGCACATTGGATCTGAATGTGGATTGAAGTAAAATATTTTAGTTAATGCACCAGTTTCTTTAGAGTAAATAAGAAAATAAAATGTGCCTGGTGGTGCTCCGTCATGACTCAAAATCACAGCTGCTACTTCACTTACTATAGGTGCATTGTACCTTCCTGAGTGGAGTGCATTTTCAGTAGTGAATTGTAATTGCATGTCAGACACACCATGAGACACATCTTTCACACGCTTGAACAATTATGCATAAGGATTATGAGTTGTGAGCATTCTTTGCAATTTATCCATTAAATCATTTGAACACTGCTTATTGGCTTCATGATCAATACGGTGCTGCAATGCACTGTCGTAATCCATAATAAAGAGGCCAGCGTAAGTGGGTGTGACACCCTCAAGAGGATGCAAACTACCTACCATATGATACAGTTATAAATGTAGTTTAAAACAAAATGGGCCTCTGCAGGAATATTGATAGAGTCTACCTGAACAAATGCAAATGCAAGGGCATTATTAAATTGACAGATATTTTCTAGGTAGTTCTTGGTTAAGTTAACATTTTGCTCAATGAGTATTTGTAGCTCTTCGCAAACTGTAATGGGCTGCAAGCAGACCTTTCCCTTGTGGCAACAGATTGAAGCCGAACTGTCACTGACCTCACCTGAATGCGACATAGCTGAACAAAACACACACTTTATCCATATCTCCAACACTATGTGTTTCCACCTCATCGTCTCTAAGGAAGAGGCATACATAACAATAAGTTTTAGGAAGTTTTTCTTGCCATCTTCTTGCACAAACATTTTCATGCAGACGCAGTAAATATGTTGGTGGCAAAAGATTCCTGCGTTGGTCCACCAAATGTTGCCTTTGAGCAGCCTGTTGTTCCTGCCAGTGACTGTGACGACTTTGTTTTTCTCGTGCAACTCTCTGTTCCCTTTGTTCTGCAGGTTTATTGAGTGCAGTGCAATCTCCTATGCTCAGTCACAGGGGTCAGACATCTCCTGTTAGGCATCGTGAAAAGCTCTAAGCGCTTACATTAAGAAAATTCGCAGGGCTCGTGTAAAGTTGTAACGCACACAATGAAAGGTGAAAAAAGCGTGAATGTAAGAGATGTTAAATTGGAGAGAAAAATGATTTGGAAGCATTTAAATCAAATATGTGCAGTAGAGAGAAGAGACGAATTAGAAGCTTTCCGTGACAGCTTACTAGAATTTTCTCATATGCAATGCAGTTGTATAGATAGAATAGAATAAATAAAATTTATTTTAAAAAGACACACCAAAGAAAAATATCATAAACAAAATATTCTTCAGGATGAAAGGAAAGAGGATTTTAATCCAAACAATTTTTCCAAGCAAAATGAATAATGTACATCTATGCGGATGTTGCCAGTAAAGAAACTTATTAATTAATTCACATAATGATAATAAAAGCTGACGATTTTGAAATTTAAAGTTCCATGCGATTGGAAAGAAAATAAGATTTTAGTCCGGGGCTTGTGGCGACCCAGTGGTTCAGCTCGCTGGTTTTCGGTGCTGAGGGTGCTCGGATCGAATCCTGGGGTCGTGCCACGAAAAATGCCTCCGTTCGTGTCGTCCCTTCATAGGGTGTAATGCTGTCCGCCTGTATGGTGCCCCCACAATAAAATGGGAAGTAAAAATTGCTGCGTAGTATAGGCGAATGTCTGACGACAAGTGCCCTTGCATTGGGGAAAAAAAAGGTTTTAGTCCAAATAAATGGTTTTTCCATGTAAAAAGAATAATGCACGCCTGCACGGATGTTTCCAATAAAGAAACTCATTAATAAATTCACAAAATGACAATAAAAGCAAACCATTTTTAAATTTAAAAGTTCGGTGTAATTGATAATGGTAAAATAAAAAAAGCTAGCGCGAGCGCCATCTAGGGGAAGAAAAATTGTTTATAATCTTTATACTTCGATTTTTAAACAAACAATAAGATGTGTAATTCTAAATAAACAATTCGCACGAAGCGGAGATCTTAATCTTTAAAATGGTACCTCATTTATACATTTTGGTGAAGTATGAAGGAAGAAAAAGGGATGAAAGAAAAAACACCTTTTAGAAATAATATATATATATATATATATGAATTATGAATGGTTCCATGTACTTATTCGGTTAGTATGATTGTATTTTTCCGAGGATTTTAGTAAATCAATTCCTAATCCACTTTGCAGATTTGCAGTAATGAAGGTAATTTGAAGAGCAAATTAAAATACTAACTCAGACGGAATGACAATAAAAATTGAATTTACTTGTAAAAACAGTTCTGTCTGAAAAACTGAAAATGTTAGTTTTATTACAATTTTTTTCCCGTCACTCCAGAGCTTCAAGTAAACATTTTTTACGTTTTAATTAGAGGAAGGTTAAAAACAATCATTTTTAAAACCTGCTGGGCAGTAGGAGTGATTGCAAAAAGTCGTAGTTAATTTTCCTGAAAGAAGTGCAGCTGCTTTTAACATTTCCAAATCATTTTAAGGTTTTTTTTTATTTCGGTACTTGTTGTAAGTTTTATAAATATCTAATGAATTAGATTGATTTTTATTCAGAAAAAACATATACCCAAGCGAAAGAAAAACCCATCTTTTATAAACTAAACTTCATTTTCATGCAAAAAGAAAAATTATTTATTTTTGTAATGAAAATTAACTTTTTGGACTTGAAAGCAGTTTTAAATACTTAGTCAACAGACCATTTTTTTTTTGTTCAAAAAGTCAGATTTTTTTAATCATCTCAACCCATTTTTTTATATTATTTCGAAATTCATTCCCTACTACCTTTTTTTCATCAAACTAATTACTTTAAACAATATAAATGATTTTGCTCTTATAAATTTATATCAGCACAAATAATACTGAATGAATGAAATAGGAGTCAACAAGTTATTCACCAATGAAAGTAGCTTTTAATAAAAACATAAATCTAAAAGAATGTTCTCAATATTTTCAATCTTACGTACATTATCACGTTTATTAAGTTTTTTTTTCCCTTACGATGTATCTGAGTAGCAAGGAACCACAACGGTTTTACGGATAACGGTTAGCTCATGGTTATTGGACAACACAAGCGTCAGAGGCCGACGTTTAGTCCAGTGTATCCACAATTTTGACCGAACACCCCCAAGGAACATCTGTTGGTCTCATACCCTCCACCCCCCCCCCCTACAAACAACAGAGATAGACTCTCCGGCCTACATTTTTAAGGTGCTAATAACACTAAAGCATTTAAAACCGCAATAAGAACGTCGTAACAAGAGTAGGACAGGTTTTCCTAGGGTCTCTCTGAATTAAGAATATTCTTTAAATTTAAAAGGATATCGATCACATGTCTAAAAATTATAAGAAAATGAAAGATACATTATGAACCATAATAGGGTAGGGTATATTTTTCTTGGTTGCAAAGGAAACAAAATTGAAACGATATAACTGTTTTTAGTCACGTTACAGTTTAAACATGAGGTAAAATGCTATAAACTCAGTTTTGAGTTTGAGATTCCAAAACAGTAGGAAGTTTCATTGGAAAAAAATTTCATTGGGGAAAATTTTTTTCACTTAAAAAAATTCAGCAAGTACTAAAATATAGTGTGCATTACATCACTCTCTGTATGTACTATTGTTCACAATTCAGATATCTACATTTAATCATATCAAATAATAAATTGTTGAGAAAACTTCTTCATTTAAAAAATTTCAGCAAGTACTAAAATATAGGGTGGATTACATCACTCTCTGTATGTACTATTATTCACAATTCAGTTATACATATCTCCTCTTAATCATATCAAATAATAAATTGTTGGGAAAATTGCTTCACTTATAAAATGGAATACTCATCAGATAAATTTTCATACCAGTGTTCATCTCCTTCAAGAAACCTAAGCTGTTTACATGCCATTTGAAACGTCTCACACACTACTCCTCGAACAGTTTTTATATCGTCAAAACTCAGAGCACCAGGTTTGTGCAGCAACAACATTATGAGATAATATCGCTCAGTATCCTGTATGCTAACATCAGGCATTCTTCCAATCACTTTGTGTCCCCCTCTTTGCCTTTTTCCCAACTTGTTTCAGTTTTGTCAAAGACAGCAAAATGGAATGTCGGGGTAAGTGTAGTTTCGCGATCCTTCATCTGTGAAGTTTAGGAGAAGTCATGCAGTTAAAGTTGTTTAACGGATGCTCGTGCAATAGCCTCTTCTTCCCTTCCTTCTTGATAATATATGTGGTTTTGATCTGGCAAATGGACTGCTAATCTCTGTACAACCCGAGAATTGTCAGACATGGAGAACTCATTCAAGCGCCATATTACCTCAGGAGCACTTACATATCTACCATCAAGGAAGGTTAAAATTTCATCATGATGGACAACATCGTCATTTTGCAGCCTGATAGAAGCAGCATCATGCCCTTTATATACATATTTGTATAAATGTTTAACACTTTTGACTGAAGCACATACCTCAACATTAATATGGGCATTAAACTTCTTTAATAACCAAAGATTATATGGTACAACCCATCGGTTATCAATATCATGCCGACCAACTTTCATTGGTTCTATGGCCCTTCTTCTGTAGACAGGATATCAGGTAACCTTTTCTTCAGTTCTCTCATTCACTTCTTTCGGATAATTTTTGCAGCATACACTTGAATCTCCCATGCATGGAGAATTCCGATTTAATACATCGCAAGGCCCATGTATCATGTATTTTGTTACAAGTTCAAATAATCTTGGATTAGTAACAATATCGGGTGACTCTGCACTTACATATTTGTCAATGTCATCATTCGTACGTAACTTTTAGGTTAAGTCTAATGTTAATTAAATGTGGGCATGAGGTAAGCCCCGTTTCTGGAATTCAATTACATATATCTAAGCAGTAACAACACAAAAATGTTAGATTTCAAAATATCATCTAATAATTCTGACAGTTTCATTTTGAAAACGCGAACAACGATATCTGGTCTGTTTTCAGGTTGCTGAGGATGTTCAATTGCGTTTTGGATTGCGGGCCATGCACGGTCGCAGGTGAAAGTTATAAATAAATATGATCGTCCAAATTTCTGTATCATAGCCATTGCATCTTGGTAATTTTGCTGCATATATCTTGCACTTCCTTGAAATGTAGATGGCAGTATCATTAATTTGCCTGTTCGCAAATTTGCATTTTGAGCACGGGATTCTAAGGCATCTAAAAGACCACTATATAATTCAACTCTCAAATTCTTTTGGTTTATTCGAATGTAGTTTAGTTTTAACATATGTCCTTCAGTTGTAACATATGTATCAACAATGTACTGTTGGAATAGTTCTCCACTACTGTGCAAAATGCTAAAACCACTACGGATGGAAAGTCTGTATGCATAGTACTGCAGTTGTGTTACTCTCACCCGTTTAGCTCAGCGTCTTTCTTCAACGTGCTCCGTTCCATAATACCATCCACTCTCTCCTCTTCGTAACACGAAAGGGTATACCATAGGATCACAACGTTGGTTCATGAGAGAAATATTTGTACAGTTATCTGCCTTTGGATAGATACAAACGTCTCGATTTCCAGGAGGTTCACCATCATCTCCAACAAATATGGTAGCAACTTCAGTTTTTGAAGTAGGTGCATTATATCGTTACAGGTCTAAGTCCGGATATTCCATGAAAACCATTTTTACATTAGCAGTTTGATTACTTTGTATCAACTCATGCATCTGTAAGTATAACTAGGCAAATGTATTAACACTTCGTAATAATGCATCTAATTTTTCCATCAGAGTTGGCAAGCAGCCTTCATTATTTTTCAAGCAATAAGAGTTTGCTTCACTGGAATCATATATGTACAGTTGTCCATACCCAGGTTTATTGTGTTCGTTTGAATAAAGTAGCGAACCCTGTGATATATTTGCCCAGGAATTTGGAAGCAAAATGACCCAATCTCAGTTGGCAATTTTATTTCAGCCCCCATTGATGCGAAAGCTAAAGCAGTATTATAAGATCTAATATGATGTATAAAGTTCTTCGCTTCAGCTGAATCTCTGCACAGTAAATCCATCAAAACATCGGGAACTTCAGAAAGCGATGGCAGACACACTTTACCATTGTGACAGCATGCTGCAATTTTTTTCTGCTAGTTTCTTCGCCTTTCCAATAAAGAGCTTGACAAAAAATGCATCGTTCCGTTAGACTTCCACAATCGTGCTCTCCAACATCATCCATTACTGGCTGTAGGTTGCTATACCGGCGACAGTTAAGCCTAACCTCGCTGTTATTAATGCTCTCTCTTTCACGCCTCTCTCTTAATGAAAGATTTCATATTCGCATATTCGCTTTCTTTCTTGAGACTGTTCCCAATTTTGACTTAAATATGCAGCTCGCTTTCGAGAATTCCTGATTAATCCGTATAAATTCATATTGCGTAAATCAGCGGTTGTAACAAATGTCGACAGTACACACGCGGTTTAAAATTGCGGACGGCCGCTAATGTTTACATCCGGTAGTTGTAGCCGTTGCCATTCGGAGTGTAGAAATATCGTCAATTTTTGTGCCGCATACGTACGCGTTTTATATATATAGATGGCTACTGAACAACCGAGAGAATCATTTCTTTCAAGCTGAATTAGATGTTTCGCACCTCAGTAAATTGTTTTGTTATCGATGCATGCTAAATCAACTTTAAGTTGGTGAAAATATCTTGCTCGCAGCAGTTTACTCCTATTTTATTAATTATCATCTTTTAAGTGAAAAGTAAACCTTTGAATGAATTTAAAAGGAGAATTATCATCAAATTTCAACACATTTTTGTCTGTTTAACCGACCGGTACTTACACAGCAAAATTTTAAACATTTGAAGCATACATTCTGCAGATATACCCAAAGCATTCATGCTAGAAGAGTATAAAAATACATATCACGTGTATTTTTGTGAATTTTGTAAAGATCTCACCATTTTTCTTTGCAAACATCCCAGGAAGTTAAACGTAAATTGTAGATTTGTTTCTAGTTGTTTAAAAGAAAAACAAATCTGCGATTTTTCTCTAACACAAACATATCAACTTTCTCTACTCTTTCAGCTATATCTATTTTAGCCATTTGCCACTGATATTTTGTCCCAAATATGAGGAATTATTCGGAAGAAATTTTTTTTACCGGTAATATAAATCTTCTGCATGAACTACGTTATGAATCCTCTTCTTATTCAATGATAGTTACAGTCCTGTCTATTAATAATTTTTGACAGTTATCTATGTACTCTATAATTTTGTGTAATAGGATCTATTTTCACTCAGAGCTTTATTTCTCTCTCTAAATATGTTTATTCTTGAAACAAAGCTTTTCAAAAAGCAAAATTTGTAAGTTCATTTTTTCTAAGATGACATGCCTTATATTTTCTCTTGAAAACACAGCTGTTAATTCCATTATTGGTACATTATTTGATAAGTTTAGTCCAAGGACATTTTAAAAAAAGAGAAAATATTTTTCTTTAGAAACTATTTACTCAGTAAATTTCATCCATCATAATGCTGAAATCCATTTTAACGGATTAACATGTTTTAAAAGCAATCCTTTAATTAAATTAGTAAAATTTCATAACATTGAGTTTTTTTGTCTCCTCTTACAAGGTAAAGGAGTGGTTAACAAATTTGTTTTTAAACATTTTTGTCAATACCTTTTCTCTGTATTTTTCTAGTGTTTATGTTTTGTCATCCAATCTCGAAATTTTTAACATAAAATATAGACGAAACAAAGAATGTCGGGATGTTCTGAATGCAAAATACAAATTATTTTACACATTTAAAGAAATTTTGACACTAAAAGGCAATTTTCCCCTCAAACTCTGCAGGATGTGTTCAA
Organism: Dolomedes plantarius; assembly: GCA_907164885.2. Lineage (NCBI taxonomy): Eukaryota > Metazoa > Arthropoda > Arachnida > Araneae > Dolomedidae > Dolomedes > Dolomedes plantarius. Next base: position 140,436,604 of record OU015501.1, read on the forward strand.
AGATGCCATCGATTTTACCCTCATGGAATAAATATACGGCATTGTATAATTTTGCTAACTTTAAAAACATTATAATACAGGGAATTATTATGACATGTTATGTTTTTACGATCTTTTTTATTTAATTTAGAACGATCTTTTTTATTTAATTTTGACTTCTTATTTATCTCTATTCAGCTAAAAAAAAATTCATCACACAATAAACTGAAAGCAGTTAGGACAAAAAAGGGAATTAGCTCAGAAAATTTGATATAAACCCGAGAGTGCAGAGTTTAATTTAGTAGTTTTAATTATAACGGTTAGTTCTATAATCAGTTACTTTCATTTAGTGAGGACGTTTGAATTACGCAAAGCATATTATATCATTGTGCTATGGCAGCCTTTAAAAAAACAAATGGGATACGGATGCCGTTCTAAGGACTTAAATTTTAGGAAAGAAGTGTTTTAAACAAAATATCCACACATAAAAACTGCAGTGTTTCCAAAGGAATGCTTCACGTGCACAATCACTACTGACAAATATATAACTTCCATATTTATCATTAAATAACTTCCATATTTATCATTAAATAACTTCCATATTTATCATTAAATCTCAATAACAGTCAAGTTAAATTCAAAAATAGAAAGCTATCACTGACTAAACTTCAATCTTTGGAGGAATTCTTCACAAGACAGAAATGTAGATAGACAGAATGCAGAAATTTAGCTTGAAACGTACTTTTGAGCGAGAATTCAATAAAGTACTGGAGAGGACGAATTTTGCATTTAAGTGAACATTTTCTAGACTTGCGTTTTATGCAATTGATTATTAGTTTACTCATTATGGTATTATAAAGAAAAATTGTTTGAACACAGGGAATTCTAAAATAATTTTATGTTCGGAAATGAAGGAACGAAAGTTATTTCGAGTTTATACTATAGAGGGATTCACTCGAAAAAGGCCCCGAATATTGTGTGATAACACTCGCTAGGATGGAGCAATCTGAACCAAAATAGTATGCAAAATACCTTGACGTATGTGTAATCGATTCCATTACACGCGATACTGGAAGTGATCTCCGTTTTCTGCTAGACACGTTTCCATGTTCATGAACGTATTGGCAATGATATCGAAGGGAATAGCAGCAATATCACACAAGATATTTTCCTTCAAATCTTCCACAGTGAGAGGCTTGTTCCGATAGACTTTTCTTAAAGGAATAAGTCCGGTGGTGTCAGCTCCGGTGTCGATGTTGGCCAAAGCCCTTTCAACCCTTCGGTGGGAATATGATTATTTTCTCGTTTAGTGGGAAAATATTAATATTTATTAATTTATTTATATATATTAATTTATTTATATTGCCTTTGTTATAAAATATGGCTAACATCTTCAGCTTAAAAACATATACGTGCGGGGGAGGGGGGGGGGGTCAAGATAGGGACATATTCTACAGCGGAGTTAAATCGATTTATCTCTAAATCGTGATGTTAGACTGATGATAAATCGATTTAAGAAATCTCTAAATCGCCCAGCCCTAATGAGAAGAGAGTTATAGAATTTTTTTGAATTGTTAGTGAGATTTGGGAAAATATCTGTCTCAACTAGCTCGAAATGTGTATTTAATGTGAAATTTGATGTATTTAAAAATCAGAAGGATGATAAAGATTTAGTTATAGGATCTGAAACATCAGAATTTGTCAAAGAATTGTCTGTTTTGAATTCAGATATAGATAGTATGTCTCTTTCCCAGGTATTCCTAACGAGAAATTCAGAGGGTATTTTGTGGTTTATTACATTTCATGGTGGCCACAATCGTCAAACCATTTCTCCTTAACTCTTGACCAGCTTCTATTGAACAGAACGAATTATCTCAGGTTATATTACGGTTCGTTTTGTAGAGACACTTTATAAAATCAGTCTTACTCAGCCTTCGTTTCAAAACAGGTAACAAAACAGGCTTTGGCCAAAGTCGTTCCTAGAACCTCCAATAAACTCAAATCTTGAAGAATCTTGAAGAATTTTCAGCCTTACTGTACATTTTATACAAAATGTATGAAGAACATCTGCCTGACAGTCAGATATTTAAACATATTTTAGTGGGAATATATGTCTAGTAGACAGACAATGCTCTAGAAAAATGTCACGTACCTTAACCATAGAAGGCTGGCGTCACGAATCGCCCTTTCACACTGAAGACAAGATGTTGACTAAAGCACTCTTAGACTCACAGTACCCAAGGTCGAAGGATGAAGCCCCCAGCGTTGAATAGAAAAAAACATAGCTGTCTGAGAGGCAGATGTTCCCACGGGAGGATTAAAATGATCCTGTTGCCGATGAAAGACTCAATTTCCCTCATGCTCCTTGCCGATGTGTGGCACGTTGCTCCCTCTCACTGAACGTAATCATTCGTTAACTCACGATCATCTAGTCGATTCACGAAATGTCAAAAATTACACATCGGTGTCAAAGAAAATGGAGCCTATGATGCACAATCAACACATCGTACACCACACACCAACTTTTTGATCATGGAGAGGTGTTTGGTGAATGAGCGTCCCATATAGGGGTGTTTGCGAGTTAACACAACCCAAAAACTGGAACCATGCCTCATCCGAACGATGTGTCATCTACTGCGGAACCCATTTTACGTTGTTTAGTTCAGATTTCTACGTCCTAGAGAGAGTTATTACAGAACATTCGAGGCCTCTGCCGAGTGAATCACTTTATATAATATAACTAGCTGAAAACCCGCACTTCGCTACGGAGTACATTCAAATTAAATTCAACGGTCAATGTGTGCAATTAATTCCAAAAAAATAAATATATATATTTATAATAAATACGACGATCAATGTATACAATTGATGTAAAATATATATATATATATTTATAAAAAAATCGTAAGGTATATTTATTTTTTTTGGACAATATCCAATCGTCTGCTGCATTAGAAAGAAAAAAAAATTTTTTGTCTATTTAGTTGTTATGCACGTGACGATAAATTTATTTAAAGTACCAGAAAAAGAAATAACGTGATCAGCATTTAATAAATTAAATTCTAAAAATGAATCTTTAAAAATTCACCAAAAATCAGAAAATCGAGGTAAAGGTTTGAAAAAGATTTCATTTTAAAGGAATTTTTATGATCTTTCTCGTGATATAAATTTTATAACCCTCAAATTACTATTTTAAATGCAAACTTTAAAAAAGTTACAAAAACAGCTTAAAAATTTAATTTAAAAAAATCTAAGAACTTTTCAAAAATCTTTCTCAGTGCACCCCTACACCATAAGAAGAATCTCCATGCAAAATTTCAGCCCTTTAGCTTCAGCGGTTTGGTCTGTGCGTTGTATGTCAGTGAGTCAGTTACGGAACTGTTTTATATATATAGATTACATTTGTATTTTGTGCTGTTAGATTTCTTTTCTTTTATCTTTCATTGAGGAAATCTGATACTTATCAAATGATACAATTATTTGTTTCTATTTTCATTACAATATATTTTTATTTCCAATGGCACAGATTAAAAGACAACTACAACCAGAAAAAAGCGCAACACAAGAAACACAAAAAACGAAAAAAGCTGTAGCAAATAGTCTATGAATCCAGAAGTCCCCTGGCCTCTCAGTACCAGTCCACAAGAGAACGTTTAGTCAATTCAAGGCAATGAAACAAATGTTCACAGTTCATGACCCGTCCCAAGTCACAGATTCTGTAGAAAGGACAAGAAACAATGTTGAAGCGGTGTAAATGTTCCAGGAGACAGTCATGGCCAGTGGCTGGTCTAAACTCGGCCACCATTTTATGCCTAGGCCATTTAGAGACACCAAATAATTTTTCTCTCCAAGTCTTTTGAGAAGTTCTAACGTGGAGACTCTTTTTAAACTCCTATCTCACCGTATTTTTTATTATACGCTTTACAATACAGTAAGGGACACTGGAAGGAGATGTCTGCAAGATCAAATTTCCTTTTTTGTCCTAAGTGTTTCGTTACAATATTATTTGTAACATTTTTTCAGTTATTTTTACTATGTACTTCATAAATATCATCATGCTAGTTTCAGTTTGACAGACCTTTCTATAGTCATTCAGTACCATTCACAAATCAACAGATAGCTTCTAACAACATATATGACATATAAATATGTGAGAAAAAATGGTTATAGCTTAAAACTCGTTGCTTGAATTAAAGCTAGCAGAGAGCTTACTAAATAAGGAGTAATCAATTTTGGTAATATGTCGCTATTATCGTATTAATAAAATTATTATCCCTCAATTTTTCAATGTAAATAGCTTCACTGTATACTTACATATTGGCCCCAATATGGTGATTTCAATTGAAGCTTTTACTTGGCTATACAGGATTTCTTTCTGTTACAGGTTTAAATCTAAAGTAACTACACTGATAAGATTGTAGACTTAAATTTGTTCAATTCTATAATCTTAATTCTTAGAACGCAACTACACAGACGGTGAAGTAAATGTTATGCCTGATGTGTTACCTTATCGAAAATGCATGCTCATTTCAGTATTTTCGAAATGCCCATTAAGGGAATGACGGACCTTCTACCACGTTTAGTTTAAATTCTTCAATATTTTACTCCATATATAAAATGTGAGTAATTAATATTCTTTTTTACTACATTAAAGACACTTAGAATGCGCACATAAGTATTTTGTGGTAGAATAGGAGCTGTTTTTCAAAAATTTCTTCAAAACTGCTAGCATTTTTCAAAATGCTCCATACGCATTCATTTACTTCTGATTTCTTCCAACTTTTGGCAGGATTGTTAATTGAAGCGTTTGTCACAAAACTGTGCATGATTCTTTGAAACCACAAATATTTTTTCAAATGTATAGACCCTGAAATAAAATAAAAACATGTAAAACCATAAAAAAATAACAAGCAGGTAATATATATATATATATATATATATATATATATATATATATATATATATATATATATATATATATATATATATATATATATATATATATATATATATATATATATATATATATATATATATATATATATATATATATATATATATATATATAGCTTTATTTATAGCTTTATTTATACAAAATCAAACTCAATGCACAATTATGTTGGTATATATATGGTAAACTTCTATTGAAAAAATTAAGGTTTTTAAAAAACATGGAATACGCATGGAGCATTTTGAAAAATGCTAACATTTTTGAATTGTTTTTTTTTTTTTTTTGAAAAACAGGCATTATTCTTCCAAAAAATCCTTATTTTGAATTTCGAGGGCCTTTAATGTCGTAAACAAAGAATATTGATTATTCTCATTCAATATATAGAGTTTAAAAATTGAGAATTGAAAATTTCGAGGTTGAAGGTGCCTTGTCCCCTTAACTATCTACTTTTGCCACTTTGATTGATATCTCACAACATTTTCAGTGTAGATATCCGTACTACAAAAAATGTGATTATATATGATGCTGCAAACTTAAACTTTAAAAACTAGATTTTTTAATATAAAAAGAACAAGGAAATAACAATAAATTTGATTTCTTTTCTTTTTAAATACACCCTTCAATAATCCTATATTGAATTTTTCGTATCTAGTTTCGAAATTGGTTGAAAATTTAAGCACTCTGCATTAGACTTAGTACTTAGTACCAACGTTTTATCCATTTCATTTCTGATATACAACACCGTCTTTTCTGTCAAATCTTGCTTGATAGATAAACCATATGGCAAATAACTAGAATAATAAGTCTTGTTAAAAAGCAAGGCACAAATAAGCACGGAGTCCCAGATTAGTTTGGAACAAGCATCGTCTCTTTGGTGTGACGTTTTGAAGAACTAACCAATGCTTCTACTACAACAATGGTTTATCGAATTATTGTGGAGGCCGTACTCTATGTCTTGTGTTAACTAAAGAATCTAGTCCCTTAGCTGGTAGGAACTTTAAATGTTCTGAAAAGTGAGGTGGAAAACATTCAGAAGAAATCTCATCATTTGCAAGAATAGAGAAGTATTTTGCGATTGCCTGTAACCGCTGATTCTCTTGAGCCTTCACCAAATATTTTCTGCTGGGAAGAGAACAAACGAGCTCAAAACTAGTTCCAGACAGATTTGTGAATTTGTGATTATAAATAAGATACAAATTCATTGGATTTGGAGGATCTACCCGTATTGAAATTTACCACGCATTTTCCCAGAGCTGGAGTTTGAAAAAGAAAGGAAAAAAATACAAGATAAAAAGCCAAATCTAAGGGCCTTTAAATGTTTGAAAAAAATTTCAAATTTAATAACCTTAGCTTATTTTCAAAACTGAGTTTGACTCGCCAGAAGACAATTCAGGCAGCATAAATTAGAAGTCAAGTGAAAGTGAACAAATGTGAAAGAGGGAAAAAAATTTAAATAAACATGTAAATAGCAGAAATGAGTCTTTCCATGCATTTCTTAGCGTTTTTTTAAAGACTGTACATTGATAAAAAGATAGAAATAAATGAGCAAATCTAAACTAGTTACAAGTAGTAACTTTTGAAACTCAAAGTATTTAAAACACTAAATCCACATGTTAAATAACAATAGAGATGTTTAGATAAAGCAAAGCAAAATCAACGAAATATGTGGGTAAAGAAACTATTATTATTTTGAAGTATTTTTCTTTAAAATATCGGGCATCGAGTCAATTGAAAACTAAATAATCTGACTCCTTTTAACGAAACTACCTTTATAAAATACTTTTACATTCAAGGGTAAGTTTTTGTATAATAAAATAAACGTCTATTTAATTAAAGTTGTGAAACGAATTTCGTTTAATTTTTTTTAAATCAAAATAAAAACTTTATTCTCCAACGCATCTGAATGTTGATTCTCATGCTTCACTTATTGTAATCACATCCAGCATTTGTTCTATAATGTTAAATAATATCAGATTGAAAATATAGTATTTTGTTTCAGTATAGTTTCAGAAAAAATAATTAGATCATTCTGTCAATATGGTAAAAAACGTAATATTCTTTCAAAACATTTTTTTAATCCTTGTTGAAAGACATGCAGATTATTTAGAAATCTGTTACAGATATTTTATCTTACGTGAGCATAAATTAACAAACATATATTTTGACATTTATAAACTTATTATTCTCTAAAAACTGCAAGTCTTAGATTTGAATTCTGATGCAAAGTGATGTCATTCAGAATTAAGAAACTAATAACCTGGCTACATATTACTAGTGCATTCAACATGACGTACCAATGAAACTCCTCAAATCATAAATCATTTGTCAATTAAAGGACAAACCATGAGTTAATATCATCGGCATGAATCGCGATTACCTTGATATATCTTCCTTAATTTTTTTCATATAATGAAATAGGGGAGATCCGTGTATTATGGACCATCGTGTAATATGTGGAAATTTATCTGTTCGCAACTAGATAGCAGAACCATCCCATTGCCTTTAGTAAATATTAGTGTTATCGAAAGCAGGAGGTGACTTGTACAAGTGTGCCTTCATTTGGACGATTATGAAATTGGGTTTTTGATTTATATGATCGTTGATGTAACAGGTATGTTAAAATGAAAGTATTACTTTCTGTTGTTAGGTAATTTTTATATAATTTTCAGGTTAATTGTAGCAAATGTACTTATTTTCTTAACAATCCATACATGTGTTTTATGCGTACCATTTTGCATAGCGATATGTGATTGGAAACAACGTTGCTCCGTCCATGCGTGTAATATGAACCATACGCTGTTGTGTAATATGGACCACTGGTCCATATTACACGTTGTAGCCACACTGGATCGATAACGTCTGCAGAGAAAGGAAAGAACGTCACATTTGTCTGCACAATGAGTGCTGCTGGTCACTTCATCCCTCCGATGGCGGTGTTTCCCCGTAAGCGATGGAGCTGGAAACAAGATCTCTTCCAGGAACTCTTTTCAAATGCCAGGGAAAAGTTTGGATGACGATCGAACACTTTAGTTAGTGGATGAAACATTTCATTAATTTCGCTAAACCAGATAAGAACAGGAAAGTTCTGTTAATTCTCGATGGACATGTGTCCCACACTCAAAATCTCGAGGCCATAGAATCGGCCAGAGAACCAGGGGTGATCATAGTATCACTTCCTTTGCATACTCCCCATCGAATACAGCCTTTGGATCTCGCTATCTTTCGTCCATTAAGCGTCTACTATTCCCAAGAGATGGACCAGTAGATGAGGGAACATGCTGGACGGTCCGTTAAGCAATTCCAAATGTGTGAACTGTTCGGGAAGGCTTATACACGGTCGGCATCTCTTGATACCGCTGCCAATGGTTTCCGTGCAAGTGGGATTTAGTCTGTCAGTCGCCACGTATTTCACACTTTCGATTTCGCTCCATCCGTAGTTTCTGATAAAGCCCCACCACAAGTCCCATCAGAAGACGAGACCAACGAACACTTGCCAGAAAATGTAGCCCCCATCGACCCAACACCTGACGCTACAGTCCAGCAAAACACGTTTGTTTCCGAATAGCCAACTTCAGAAGATGTAGTCCAGGAGAACATCCCGGTTCCCGTTAGTCATAAAATGTTCTCAGTGGAAGACATCAGTCCCCTTCCTAATTGAGTACAAAGAAGCCTAAGATAGAGAAAAGGAAACACTTCAGAGGTCATTGTTCTGACTTCATCCGGTTTCCAGAAGGCCGTTGCAAAAAAAAAAAAAAAAAAAAAAAAAAAAAAAAAAAGCGATCAAAGCTGGACATCCAACAACATCGGAAAAAGGAAAGAATAACAAAGTAAGCTCAAAAAGAGATGCTTGCACAGAAGAAGACGACAGAGCGAAAACGCCCGGGAGCTCCAAGGGTCTCGGTAAGGACATCCCCAGGAACCTCCGGCCAGGAGACATCTGCGAATCAAGTTACTGAACTGTTTACTTTCTGCGCAATCTGCGGGGAGAGTACGGAGGAAGACTGGATCAGATGCGGGAAATACTGCTCATGGGTGCATGAAGCTTGGGCCAACATAACCAACCCGATACACTATTATTGTGATGGTTGCTGTACTTGAAATGAATTTACTAAAAGCACAGCTTTGTGCCTCCGTCTTTCATTCTATATCATACATTTTATTCTCGTGTCAGTGGTCCATATTACACATACGTTCGGACCGTATTACACGATAGTATGTGTAATATGGACCACTGACACGAAAATAAAAGAATTATTTCCTGCAATTATTAATAGTTACCAGAGTATTTTACCAAGTTTGAACCATGCAGCTATACAATTGTAATTAGAAGGCAACAAATTAAATCCCTTTATTTTAATAATTTAAGTTTTATAAGCATTCTTGCTTAGGGAGCCCATATTACACGGATCTCCCCTAATTAGAAGCTTTTCCTCAACGGGTATTTGTTGGGAATCATAAATTTCTGTTCTCTATGTAATCTAACGATTTCCTAGCAACCACCAGATGGCACTGGGAATAGGCTCTGTGTGGCTGTGTCTGTTTTGTTCACACGCACCTCCTTAATCATGTCTGTAGTAGCTAGTTGTATTAATGTCGTCCGTAGCAATAATTGTATAAGTTTTTGTTTATGTTTATTAAAGTAATTTAAAGTTTACCGATGGATTTAATTTGACTTCTCAGTTAGTTTCACCGGCATTAGTTGCTAGAAGAAACCTTTCTTCAAGAACTCTGTGTATCAACAAATACCAGGTAAGTGAACTTTTCACTACCACCTTTGTACAGAAGTTCATATTTGGAAGAAATAAAATCACAACAGATTATGAGACTGAGGCTGGCAGCATTCTAATTTCTGATTTAAATTATTATTAACAAACTGAGAGTAATCAAAAGCGAAGCTTGAAATCGAAACAAAAACTTTGTATCAATTGAAAATGTCTTATTTGAAGGAAAATAAGCCTCAAATTACTAAACTAAATGATACCAATTATTCCATATGGAAATTTCGAATGGAAATGATCCTCATCAAGGAGGATTTATATGATGCAATCGAAACCGAAATTTCAGATAAAGCGGACGCGAAACTTTTAAAACGTGACAGACAAGCTCGTGCATTAATTAATCTCTGTATAGAAGATTCACAAATAATTCATATCAAATATGAAACAACTGCAAAAGCGACGTGGGAAAAAGCTTGTGGTGACTCCATGTTCATAAATATTTTCACCTCCAAAATTTCCCTGTTTTGGATTGGCAACACTGTCTGTTTATGTTCGCGCGTTTCGATTCTCTTTGCTAGCTGCGACGATGTTTCTCGCTTAGCTAGAGGCAATTAGCAATATTAGTATGTTGTAAATAAAGTGTAAATAATATAAAAATTATATTTCCTTGTACATCAACATACGCCTCACTGGTGAATACCGGACTTGGAACATTTTATTCTGTTTATTAGAGTGTTTACTTCTGATTTAGATCATCAGCAATCGTCCCGCCAACTGTTTACGATTCTAGCACTTACCGTCTGCTGCGTAGTAGTATTTCGGATTCGAAGTGAGTGTTTCATTTTTGTTTTCTTTGGTCGCAGAATTTTTTTTACCTTTTAAATCATTATGGCTTTAGATGATTCAAATCTGGGTGTTGACAAAATAGGAATGAAAGTTCCGCAGTTTTCTCCAACAAATGTTAAGTTATATTTTGCTCAGCTTGAAGCTAATTTCGGTATAGCGAATATCACAGAGGAGAAAATCAAATTCAGTTATTTAATAGCTGCTATCGATACTGAATATTTGAAATATGTATCGGATGTTGTTTTTACTCCACCTGCGCAAGATCCTTATTCCGTTTTGAAAACCAAACTTTTAGAACAATTTGAACATTCGGAAAATAAAAAGTTAAAAACTTTGTTACAGGATTTAGTACTAGGCGATAAGAAGCCTTCGCAGTTATTACATAAGATGAGAGAGCTAAGCAACAATAAATTGGATGATTCTTTTCTAAAAAATTTGTGGTTAGGTCATTTACCGAACAATATGCAGATAATTTTAGCTGCGAGTACAGGCACTTTATCACAGCTTGCAATGCTGGCTGATAAAATTGCTGAAGTAGTACAAACTCCTTCTATAGCAGCTGTAACTCATAATAACAGTGGTAGAGATGTAGGTAGTAGTGAAACCATTGCAAGATTGGAACGTCAGGTTCATGATTTGACCATTAAGCTTGACAAATTGTGTGCTCGTCAGTCACGTGCTCGAAATTTTTCGTCATCGCGCTCTCGCAGTAAATCTGGTCATCGATCAGCTAAGGATTCTTCAAATACACAAGGTGCGTGCTGGTATCATCTTACTTTTGCTGAAAGAGCAACTAAATGTAGATCCCCCTGTACCTTTAACTCAAAAAACTAACAAAGCTGTCAGTAAGCACGGCGTTTACTGCACAGTTTTCTGGAAATCGTCGTCTTTTCATTAATGATACTTCCACAGGCGCGCAGTTTTTAGTTGATACCGGAAGTGACGTCAGCTGCTGGCCTCAAGACCGCTATAAAAATAGAAATGTGACTCCTTTATTATTGTCGGCCGCGAACGGCTCTAATATCAAAACTTTTGGAACTAAATTATTATCACTTAACCTTGGTTTACGCCGAGATTTTAAATGGCAATTTATTATTGCAGATGTTGGTAAACCAATCATTGGAGCCGATTTTCTTCAACATTTTGGACTTATCGTTGATATCAAACGCAAAATTCTTATAGATCCACTTACATCTCTCACTTCTTCCGGTAGAACCCTAAAATGTTCTTTTCCTTCAATTAAAAGCATATCCGGTTCTTCCAAATTTCATGACATTCTAAATGAATTCAAAATTCTTACTCAAGTTAATTCTCATTCGCCTGATGAAGTTTCTCACAATACATTTCATTATATTCAGACTTCTGGACCCCCTGTTCAAGCGCGAGCTCGGCGTTTGCACCCGGCAAAATATAAAATCACTAAAAATGAATTCGAATACATGCTTGAACGTGGTATTTGTCGCCCTTCTCGTAGTAATTGGTCCAGCCCACTGCATATGGTCCCTAAAGCTTCTGGTGAATGGCGACCAACAGGGGACTATAGACAATTAAATAAGATTACTCGCAAAGACCGCTATCCCCTGCCTTACTTAAAAGATTTTGCACAACAACTTCATAATACCACAATCTTTTCCAAAATCGATCTACTTAAGGCTTTCCATCAGATCCCAGTAAATTCTGACGACGTTAGTAAAACTGCCATAATAACACCTTTTGGTTTGTATGAGTTCCCATACATGAACTTTGGCCTTTGTGGGGCTGCCCAAACTTTCCAGAGATTTATGGATGAAGTAGTTCGTGGGCTAAATTTTTGTTTTGTCTACATCGACGATATCCTTGTGGCTAGCGCTGACGAAGCTGAACATGAAACACATCTCCGAATACTCTTTCAGCGTTTCAAGGATTACGGCATAAAAATTAATGCAGGAAAATGTGTTTTCGGCGTCTCTGAAATTTCCTTCTTGGGACATGTTATTACTAAATCAGGATTCAAACCATTACCTGGTCGCGTTGAAGCCATTCTCCAGTTTAGCAAACCAACTACCGTAAAAGGTCTACGTCAGTTTTTAGGCATGTTAAATTTTTATCATTCTTTCTTACCTAATATCGCTGCTACTCAGATACCTCTTAATATCTTTTTACATGGTAGTGATCGTAAAGGCAAAACTGATATTATTTGGACAGAGGAAGCCATTTCTGCTTTTGAGAAATGTAAAGCATTGTTAGCATCAGCTACTCTTTTACATTTTCCCTCTCCGGATGCTAACTTGGCATTACTTACAGATTGTAGTAATCTTGCCATGGGAGCTGCTTTACATGAAATCACACCCGAAGGAGCCAAGCCATTGGGTTTCTTCTCTAAAAAGCTAACTGCAGCGCAACAGAATTATTCGATTTATGACCGTGAACTTTTAGCTGTATATTCTGCCATAGTTCATTTTCGATACATGTTGGAAGCGCGATCTTTTATTGTTTATACTGATCATAAACCTCTAACCTTTGCGTTTGCTCGGACAGAGGATTCTAAAGCATCCCCTAGACGTTTGAGGCAACTAGATTTTATCTCGCAATTCTCCACCGACATTCGATATGTCACTGGAAAGGATAATTTCATAGCCGATGCTCTATCCCGTATAGAGGCGATAACACTTCCGTCTACAATCGACATGGAATCCTTAGCTGACGCACAAACTACTGATCTAGGCTTCCCAGAAATTTTGGCTAACACGGAGAAAAATTCCTTGCTACCAAAACAATTTCCTATTCCAAATTCTGATAAACTTTTGTTTTGTGATACTTCTACCTCCAAAATTCGACCTATCGTTCCTTCCACCTTTCGTAAAGTTGTTTTTGATGCTGTCCATGGATTATCACATCCAGGCATTCGAGCAACCACAAAGCTCATTTCCCTTCGCTATGTCTGGCCGAATATGAACGACGATATTAAATTATGGTGTCGCACATGCGTGCACTGTCAACGAACGAAAGTTCATAAGCATACTGTCACACCTTATGGTAACTTCACCCTCCCTGAAGGTAGGTTTAAACACATACATATTGACCTTGTTGGCCCTTTGCCAACTTGCCGTGGTTTCACTTACTGTTTAACAGTTGTTGACCGCTTTACTCGTTGGCCCGAGGTTATTCCTTTAACCGATATAACTGCGGAGACAGTTGCTAAAGCATTATACTTTAACTGGATTGCGCGGTTTGGTACCCCAGTGCGTGTTACCAGCGACCAGGGAAAACAATTTGAATCGACACTATTTCGAGCTTTTGCTTCACTTTTTGGCATTCAAATCCATCGTTCCTCTGCGTACAATCCAAAATGCAATGGGATGGTTGAACGCCTACATCGACCATTAAAACAGGCCATTATGTGCCTATCGCATCTCAATTGAGTTGATGCACGTTCTCCAGTACTTTTAGGCCTCCGATCTGTGTACAGAGAGGACCTTAAAGCGTCATCTGCTGAGCTTGTCTATGGTGAGACAATTCGTCTACCTGGGGACTTTTATGATGATACTACCCTTCCTCCATTGACACCAGCTTTTATTGAAACTCTCCATAATGTCATCCGGGAAACACGTCCATGTGCTGCTTCTCGTCATGGTATATCCAAGTTATATGTGCCGAAAGACTTCGAGACTTGCAGTCATGTTTTTCTCCGACATGATGCAGTTCGTCGCTCCTTGCAACCTCAATACGACGGACCATTTCAGGTTGTCAAGCGTTTACCAAAAGACTTCGTAATTTCTGTCAACGGTACTGAAAAAACTGTGTCCGTCGACAGACTGAAACCAGCATATTTATTATGTACGGATAGTGACAACACAGTTATTTCAACGACAACCACTCCAATACGTCCCAGCACAACTTAGGGATGCGACATCGATGTCGATGTTTTCGAAACATCGATGTTTTGATAAAAACATCGATGTTTTAAACATCGATTTATTGAAGCCGATGTTTTTTAACATCGATGTTTTGTGCTCGATGTTTTACGTTGTCTCGATGTTTTTTTAATGAAAAAGTACCGTAATAAAAAAATTTACCACGTAGCATAATTTTCACACTCAGTAAATGTAAGTCTGAATTCTGAAAAGGACGAATAGAAAAGGGGGAATGATTCCTTAGCAAACAGACAAATGGCAATTAACAACCAATGAACCAATCAGGGCGCTTGGAAAATTCCTGACACTCCAGAACCTTCCATGGGGTTTTATTTTACAAATAGTATATACACGAGTGCATCCATTTAAATCTTTGTTTTGTTCTGGTTTTATATAAGTTGACGTTAATATTATTAGTAAGATGCCTCCCAAAAGTACCGTTTGGAAATATTTTTACAAAACCTTTGACAAATTGGCGAAATGCAATATTTGCCTTAAGTCCCTCAAAACGTTTGGCAATACCACGAATTTATCTGGACATTTGAAGGCAAAACATGGCGGTATTTACAACGAGAATTTTGAGTCATCACTGTAACCCAAAGCAACCAAGTTTTTGTCATCTGTGTCTGCCCAATCAGAGAGTAAAATTAAATCACCCCCTCCCCCCACGACTAACGGAAGTAACATTAATGTTAGAGATTACTAAACCAGTTTTAAAAAATGGATGCTCTAAAACATCGATGTTTAAACACATCGATGGTTTTTGGGCGATGTTTTATTAGCATCGATGTTTTAATATTGAATATCGATGTTTCAAAACATCGATGTTTTGTTATCGATGTCGCATCACTAGCACAACTGTGACTCGTTCCGGTAGAAAAGTACATTTTCCTAAACGATTCGTCTTCACTGATTGAAGACTAGGAGGGGAGTGATGTGGTGACTCCATGTTCATAAATATTTTCACCTCCAAAATTTCCCTGTTTTGGATTGGCAACACTGTCTGTTTATGTTCGCGCGTTTCGATTCTCTTTGCTAGCTGCGACGATGTTTCTCGCTTAGCTAGAGGCAATTAGCAATATTAGTATGTTGTAAATAAAGTGTAAATAATATAAAAATTATATTTCCTTGTACATCAACATACGCCTCAAGCTTAAAGCTAGACACGAAAGAACAAATTTATCGAGCAAACTTTTCTTACTTCGAAAAATTATACGCAACAAAAATGTCAGAAAACGGTAATATGAATGAGCAGATCGCTAAAATTCTTGAGTTAATTGATAAACTTAAAGCCGTGGGAGAAGAAATAAAAGACGATCACATTGCCGCATTGCTTCTTGTTTCTGTACCTAAATCATATGATCACTTGTTAACTGCTCTGGAAGCGAGATCAGAAACAAAACTAACGCCAGAATTAATTAAGAATAAATTAACTGACAAGTACAACCGTCGTATTGAAATGAATGCTGAGCGAGAGGTTACACAAGCTTTCAAAACAAATGTCTATAAACGCAATGAAAACAAAAATGACAAATCTGTACATACTTCAAGAAATCCGGTCATTCTCGAGACTTTTGTTATCACTTAAAGAATAAGAACGGTCAAAACCGAAGTAAATTTTACCCTCAAGCGAATAGTAATAATTGGAAGCAGAACAGTAACAAAGCTAGCGTCGCGAAAATGGATGAAAAGAATCCAAAGTTTGATGATAAAACCGCAACATGCATGCATGTTAAAAATCAGAATTCTAGTAGACGTCAACACGTCGGCGAACACATAAACAAATGCGATGAGTATTCCAGCATGTTACGCGGAAACATCTCAACGAGCTGTGAGTCATGTGTTTCAGTTGGTTCGATTCTGAATACTGATGATATGGGAAGCGATCTGTGTGCTTCAGTTTGTAAATCAAACAGACAGCTAAAAACCTCTTGCACTATAATGAATGTTTTTATATAGACAGCGGAGCCAGTCAGCATTTAATCACCGACCTCAATCTATTTTCGGACATAAATTGTAACACAGAACCTGTGAAAATCATCGTGGCAGATGGGAAATGTTTATTTTCGCAAGGAATCGGTACCGTTCATTTTCAGACAAAATTAGCCGACGGAACCAGTCATATTAATTTAATAAATCCATATATCTTAACTCAATTGGAATGTAATTTAATATCAGTAAAAAGAATTACTGAAAAGGGTTTTTCAGTCATTTTCGAAGAAAACAAATGCTTTGTTGTGAAAAATAACATGGTGTATTTAGAAGCGATCTCGAATGACAATAGTCTCTACAAAGTAATATTAAACGAAAACATTGATCTAAACAAAATTCCAGCGTTCGCTTTGAACTGTAGGAACGATAACTGTATAAATGTATGGTATAAACGCCTTGTGCACCGAAGCACAGATGCAATAAAGCAACTTGTGAGAGACAATCTCGCTGATGGCATCGCGCTCGATAATTGTGAAAAGGAAATGAAATGTACACACTGTATTAAAAATAAACTTTCAGAATTTCCTTATCCCAAAGAATCGAAATTTAGGGCTATGAAATCTCTTGAGCTCGTTCATAGTGACCTGTGTGGACCAACACAAACCAAGAGCGTTAGCGGGAAAAGTTATTTTCTTACCTTTGTAGATGATTTCTCAAGATTTACTATGATTTATCTGCTGACTAACAAAAGTGAGGTCTTTTCTAAATTTAAAGAATATGTAGCAATGACTAAGAATAAATTCGGAAGAACACTTAAAACCCTCAGAAGTGACAATGGGGGTGAATACATAGGAGCATACATCCAGAGCATACATCTAGAAGTCATGGTATGCAACATTACTTATTTTACCATTTTTCTCAAAAGATTAAAATAAAAAATTTGATGTCCCATATGTAAAGAACAACGAAACTAATTACATTATTTTGAAAAAATTCACTAAAACATGAAAGGTTTATTTTAAATGACTGATTTAAATTATCGCACTTACAAGGTAGCAGCTAATGAACCCCTTTATATTAATTTAGGTATCAATCTTATGGTATCTACGTAGATCTATATATTTTAAGGACATGGAGAACAAAATTTTTCAAAATTGTTTTCGCCTCTTATGACGTTTTGTCGAATGTATTGTTTTATCGTTCATATTAGGATTAATTTTTCCATATTTGAAAAGTATTTTCTGAATCATTGTTTTACACCAGAAAAATGGATCTAAAGTCTTTCCTCTTCATAGGAACTATATATTTCTGAAAAACTTCTAACAAAATATATTTATGTGATATGCTGAATCGCACGAAAGAGAGAATTATAGTTAATACCATTAAATAATTTTAATATGCACTGATCCACCAAGTGGCAAAGTGCATAACCCTTCAGCCTAACTCGCCGGAGGCGTAGGTATAAGGATAAGGCATGGATGTGAAATCGGTGTAGAAGTTAATCTACTGCTGGCAAAAGGCTTGAATGAGGAGCCACAATCTACCATCCATAGCTGATGTGCATAATTTATCCATAAAAAAAACTCTGTGTTTTAATCTATATTTTCTCATATCTTCATATGAACACCGGACAGTGGTCTCGTGCTGCGAAACCCTGGTTCATAAGAGACAACAACAAATAATTAAATTGTAATATCAAAATAATTAGATGGAATTTGGAAATATATCGTATGTTCCTGAAATAATCTTAGCAAATATCAAATAAATAAATAATAGAAAAATAGTGGGTTGAACTAGTCCTAAAATATTGCGCATTATAATTTTGAGTAATTAACAATATCGGCCTCCTTTCAAAGCAGAAGAGATGAGAAAATACACAAAAAATCAAAAGTGCATTATGATATGTTTGTTATTTTTGCTCTGCATAATTTTAACCTGAAAGATAATTTGGCCGGACAAATGCTTTACAAATTACAAGAATAGATGCTATAATATATTACACGAGTAATACAAAACTTTAATACCGTGGGCAAAAAGTCCGTATAAACTTTAAAAATTCATAAAAACCGGAAAAATAACCAAAATAAAAAAAGGTTTGCAGGGTTAGTATCGCTAGGTCACGGAATTTTTTTTTGAGACCAGGAAAAAAAATATAACTCAAAAAGCAGCCGACAGGTGACGCTGACTTACACAAGTCAAAGAAAAGATACGCAAATAACGAAAAGAATGCTTCTAAATCGTTTATTACAGCAGTAGGTGTTCCACATGACCCCCACCACAGGGGATAAGGCATTGCAGGCTAGTCACAAATCCAGCAACGGCAGAGTGCAACAGGTCCAGATGTATACATGACACCTCTCGGCGGATCGCGGATCAACAGTGAACTTGTTGTGGACCACAGGACCATAGGAACATGTGATTAACTGTGTTAACTAGGCCATTGCCTTCTAACACAGATATTTCATGAGATTGACAACGGAAAGCGAAAGTTCCACCGAAATGAGAAAAGGAATGTTTGTTTTTTAATATCTTCGGAATAGTAAATTGCAACACAAAAGTGAAGCAGAGAGTTTTTGGTCAGAGCTTTGGAGGGTGAAATGAAGAGTTCTCATTGGACGCCTCCGGGATCTTTGTGATGCTTCTCTGGTGGAGGCGGAGTTAATAGCTGTCTGAAAGCTGGTTTTCAATTGGCAGGTAGAGAGAGGAGGAAGAAAAGTGATTGGATAGAGAGATAAGGTTCAGAATCTGTGAGTTCTAAAACTAGGAAATCGAGCAAATCCAAAAGGATTTACTCAGAGAAAAATAATAAGTGCTAGAAGGAAGTTTAAGGATTGTAAAATGGATTTTTATTTTATTTTATAAAATTTTTTATTGTTTTTTTATATATTTATTTAAATGACGATTACAAACAAAGAATTTTAAGACGAAAGACTCAGGATGGCACGAGGCCTTTTCCAGTTAGTGGGATCTGCGTGATCATAGTCTGCAAGATTAATTAAACGTTCACTGTCAATTGAGTTGTAAAAATTAATAGCTTGATTTTTGAGATAATTTCGAATAGTATGGATTCCTAACTCCCTGTAGATACAAGTATTTCTGAAATACCAATCCGCGTTAACGATTTGCCTAATGGGGCTGCTCTGAGCAGAAGCAAGTTTTTTAATATGGAAATTCGCACAGTATGACCACGCTGGACCTCCATAACTTAAGATAGGACGAAGATAGGAGTTGTAAATGAGCATTTTATTGGCTATGCTTAATTTGCTGTTCCGAGAAATTAAAGGGTAAATTAATCTTCTGGCTGCTTGGAACTTGTCCCTGACATGGAGGATATGATATTTTCAAGTGACAGTTTTGTCTAAAACGACTCCAAGGTATTTAACGGTATCAGACCAGCTGGTTGTGGATTAGGAACGCACGTTCTTATTACTGTTTCATTTGCATATTTCCACAGAATTTGTTCGTACCAGCGCCACCTGTCGGCTTTTTTTTGAGTTTTTTTTTCCTGTCTTAAAAAAAATCCCCTGACCTAGCGATGCTAACCCTGCAAAACTTTTTTTATTTTTGTTATTTTTCCGTTTTTATGAATTTTTAAAGTTTATACGGACTTTTTGCCCACCCGGTACGAAAGAATACAGAACTTCATTCCAATCTTGTTTCTTAAACTTAAAATACTTTTATGCAAAATGCAAACTCAGATGCTGAATCAGCGAATAGTAAGCGACATTACTAGAATATATGGCATATAAATTAAATAAATTTCGATACTAGTTGCAGGTTATTTTTTTCCTGAAGAACCAATTCGAACGTTGAAATCAAACAACTCGTAATCACTTGATAAAGAAAGTAATTCATATAGTAAAATGATAAGCCACAATCACTGTTTAACGTAGGGTATATTAAGTAAATAATAAATATGAAGGTAAGCATGAGAATTCTGATAACATTCAAATGGGCTTCCCTTATAAGCATGTATATCTATGCAGTATCAGTATGACAATGTCCATTAATTTAATTACTTACTCGTAGCAGATTTCACTGGCTATAAAATACAATATATGGGGTTTAACCTGACTCGTAGACATACAATCCAAAAGACATCTAATATATTTGTGAAAATATATAAAGGGCTACATAATGCTAGGTCACTTAATTTTTGTATATGCATTTGCTTACTTCATTCATAGTTTTACTAAACTTAAATGTGTCACTATGTATGCTCACCAAATAATGCATAAATTACATTAACTTTCAACATGCTTTTTGACATATGTTAAAAGACGCTGCTATAACTGGGCAGTTATTATTCATAGTTTTAAAACTATGTTATGTTTGTATGTGCTGCAGATTATAAAGTATAATATGATGCAGCATACGATCTGGAGTTTGAGGTTCTTATTCTCATGACATGACATTATCATCTCATATAATGAAGCATTTGATAAACATTACATACAAAGAGTCTAATTTGATACAGCGAGGTATTATACTTCCACATTAGACAGTTTCAACTGATGCTTTTTATTGCCTAATTTTTTTACACTTTTTTTCAGAAATTATTACTTTGAGTCATTCAAACAGTCCATAGAGATATCTGACTTCTACTCTTTCTAGGATATATGTATATCAAAGTCACCCT
Source organism: Dolomedes plantarius (assembly GCA_907164885.2). NCBI lineage: Eukaryota > Metazoa > Arthropoda > Arachnida > Araneae > Dolomedidae > Dolomedes > Dolomedes plantarius. The sequence continues at coordinate 140,457,562 of OU015501.1, forward strand.
CTAATAAAGTAAAAATGAAACTTTTTGCACTAGATAAATAACAAAGTTTATTATTCCCTTGACAGATATAACGTGCAGTGTAAAAACAATACTGAGTAAAGACTGGTACAAAATATTATAAACACTATACAAGGAAATGAAGTTCAAGTACTCACAATATATATAAAGTCAGACCACTGATGCTGCACGGTAATCCACTATTACTAACACAACAAACTCTTTATGCCAGAGTGGCAAAAATTTGCTTGGGCTTAGAAGCGATCTAGCCATGAGTTACTGAAGACAACTTGCATAAACAGCTCCAAACAAACCAGTCTCTCCCGAAATCTGGCTACGCGGTATTTATAGTAATGGTTTATGCTGAATTTAGCATTTTTCAGTAGCTTCTTTGGATTTATGCAAATACAACGATCGATTATTGTTAATCGATCATTAGGTAGACCTTACAAGTCTTATAAATGAAGGCCTTATTTAAATAGTAGGCCAACTCCATTTTTAACTCCATTTTTATTCATTTTGAGAAACAGTGCCTTCAGTCTAATAAGGGATGAGCAATGACTGATAAAGTCTGATTTGTAATGCCCTCTGTTGGCAGCAGAAATAAACTGGACATGTACCAGTTTTAAAATAAGACAGAAATGACTTGTATGAACATGAAAGTGAGGCTAACTCCATTTTTTTAAAGTGGAGAGTGGACCTCTATTCAAATAAGGCCATCAAATCATCTGACACTACAGCTCACAAATGAAGACAATTATATGTAACAAAAAATGGTTGATATGTAGATTATATTCATAGAAAGATCATCCCCCCCCCCCTCGCCCAAGTAATCTGGTAAAGTTCCTGAAACTTTCTATGAACTTAAAATGATTGTATCGCGTTTTAAAATCCATTTTTTATTAAACGTAGCATGAAATATCAAATGTGCTCTCATTTTAAGCTCCCAATATGAAAAAGTTTCATTTACTCAGAAATGAGTGAACATTTTTTTATTTCTGGACAAAAGGGTTATTAGATTCGAGTAAATATGGTATTTTAACAAAATATTTTTTAAAAATCCCGATTTTTTTCTTACTTATTGTATGTTATATTATCGCGAATTTTACTCCATTGATGTAAAACCTCATTAAACTAAATTTTACTAAATGCTTTTTGTTTCTTTGATAAATATCAAATGCTATAACAAAATATCACATTTAGTATTTTTAATTTTAAAAATTTAATTATTATCAATTAAATTACGTTGCAGTTTAAATTCCTATAGTTAAAAAATGTACATAAGACATTATACGTTACAATAGAATGTGACAAAATAATCACAAAAATCTTATATATAACTCTTAAAAAGCTTTATCGTAATGAAAATCTTTAACCTGGAGCCACACGCGTAAAAACTAGATTTAAAGTCTTTACTGTTAAAAAGACATATAAATGTTATTATATTAGTTCGTTTATTATCAGTCACAATAAAATTTTTGTATGTGTAAATTACAAGTAAGTTAGCTTAAAATGGCCAAATTAACCTTGAGCTTAAATCAAAGAGGTAAACGGGGAAGAATTGTAAGCCCCAACCGATGCTAAAACTTCTCAGGTTTGAAGTGATTTATTTATTGAAACAATATTAATTAACGAAAATATTTTTCTTGACTTCTAAAAATTACTGAATGTTTAAATAACAAATTTATTTTGCTTCAACAGGAAAATTTTCAATTTTACCATAAATGCAAAATAGATCTACAGCTTTAAGAGGAATTATCGACCTCTAATAGCAGGTTGTCGAGTCCTATAAACCACGCTTAGTCAAGTTTGAGTTTTGATTTGATGTCAACGCGTGTAGAATGCTAAGATAGACAAAAATTCTCCGAGATAGGAGACAGTGTAAAGGGTAAAATGGAAACGTAACTAACCTAAAGTTATACCAACACTCTACCGATTTTACCGGCTTACGAGTGAATATTCAACACTTAACAGTAAAAGGGGATACTGGGAATTTGAAATCGGGCCTCACGCGTAAAATCAATGGCAAAGATTACACAGTCATAATTTTATCTAAAAGAACAGGGTTAATTGAAAGGTTGAGGGCTTTTTTCGTCTCGAAGCTTTCAGGTGATTAGAACTCTTACCAAACTTCAGATAATAATGTGAATAATTGTAAACCCAATTTTATTGTAATAGAATTTCAATCCTCTTACAAATACATGTTTAGTGTATCACATGTGAAAGGTGACAAAGCTGGAAGAGTCCAAATATTGTAATAATAGAATTAAAAACTCGTGACTTTTTAGTTCGTAAATCATCAGAATCTGGATTCAAAACAAGACCGAAAACTGAGAATGAATCTTATGAAAACTGAAAATTTAATGTAGTCGACAAAAACTCTTTTCTAGTATCCGTAATTGCACACATACAGGAGAAAAGTTTTGTGGCGGAAGTCCTGGGCCAATGGCCCTCTACTTCCGTCTTTTGGCATTATCTTGGTTGGATCCTGCCTAGCACCATTGGAAAAACAAGCATGTTAATCAACGAGATGGGAAGGTGAGAGAATTCTGATCTTTGAATTTCTGCGACTGAAAGAAGGAAGTAAATGAGAAGACAGTTTAAATGTTAAGAAGTAGTAAAGAATTTAAAATATTTATTTTCGTGAATTATGCAAACATAACTAACGTAAAATTATTTGGAATTTTTTTTCTGTTTTTTGCCGTAAGTAAACTTACGTGTTAAATTATAGATTTATCATTTTTTTCAAAGATGTAAAAAAAGAAACACGTAATGCTTGCCATCTCGGAGTGGTAGGAGAGTTTACATAGTACGAGGGAAAAAAGTTCGACACCGGGGGTCATACACATGAACTGTCGATTCCTTGCCAGCGCGCGCACGTAGAAGGGAGAAAATTTACCAATCAGTGCAACAGCAGCTCTGGGTCTCTTTCTGTGAAAGAAAGAAGCTTGATCATAGTCTTCCAATCCAGTTAGAATTTCATTGTTATTTAAGAAGTTATTCCTATGAAATTTTGAATTAAGAGAAATCTTAAATTTGTAAGAAAAGTTTAATTCTTCATGAATTTAAAAATTCTTGAAATGGTAGAGCGCCTTAATAATTTATCTAATTGTACCATTTTGTGCAGCACAAAATCTATTTTATATTTGTGAGTGTATGACCACGGCTGGAAAGCATAAGTTAGGATGGGTCTTAGGAATGCACTGTAGAGGAGCAACTTATTCGTAATGCTTAAACAGCTGTTCTGAGTAACTGAGGGGAGAAGAATTCTTTTAGAGCCTCTGAACATATCAATAGTAAGTTTTGTGTGGGGGAGCCAAATGAGATGATGATCAATGGTAAATCCAAGATATTTGCAGGTGGTAGACCAGGAGATAGGGATATTGTTTAGATGAATATTGAGGTTATTGTAAGAGGAGGGTAGTTTTCTAGAAAACATGACGGCTACGCACTTGTCTGGGTTAATTTTAATCTTCCACTTGGTTATCGAAGAGCGTATTTGAATTAAGGGAGAATCGATGTGTGTAATGGTTGTAGAGATTATCCTACTTGTCATGTAGATAACTTTGTCATCAGCGAACATGGCAATATTGTTTTTTGGTTTAGGGGAAATCGCTTATATAAATATTGAACAGGAGGGGTCTCAAAACAGAACTCTGAGGAACTCCAGAAAATTTTGTGCTTGTTTGAGAGTGTTTTATGGATTTTTACTATTCAAAATTATCTTCAAAATCTTGCTATTAACTTCCATAAATATTTACCAAATGATCTTATTAAAAAACTTGCTGATTATAACCTTGCTGACCCAGCTAACAAGAAACTTTTAATTCTTTGTCCTGTTCCTTGTTAGCTCAGTCTCTTTTTTCTCTCATGTTTTACCTTTACTTGTGCTATCGAAGCTTTTTTGTTTTCCCCACTTTCTATTTTCCTTCCTACTTTCATTTTTTACTGATCACTGAAGTTTTATACATTGCTATATCATTCCTTCAGTGAAGGGCCCTTGTAGCGTTTTAACCGCTTTGCGTGGGATTTCTTTCATGCGAGAAACAGAGACGACACAAAAAAGGATTTCAATATTTTGTCCCAAACTTTTATTACATAATTTTTTAAGGGACACAGCACATACAACACATATAAAGTAATTAATGCAGGATCATTTAGCAGACAAAGCCATATTCGTCACATAACGACCGTTGGCCTCTGCGTTCTCTCTCGTTACCCCCCGCATCGAACATAACCAAAGCTCTCCTCGCAAGAAGGGTTGCCACACGCCGACCTTGACACGGGTTACCAGGCATGGCGCGCCTTACACGCCCCACCTAAGCATAAAATTAGCCCACAGTGGCTGATTTTATGACATTCAGGAACAATAGATATATATATAACTGTGATTACATTTCTTGCAAAAACAAATATGTTCAAAAAAGATAACTCAATACACTACATATATATTCAAATAATAATGCAATTTCTTAAACAACAAAAGATCAAACAAAACAAAAATTATATCTATACTTATAATATAAGAGATTGTTCATTCCAATCTGGATAGAGCATCCGCACTTCGGTGCTGTACACCCGGCCTATGTGTGATGGAGTGATTCCATCTTTGTAAGGCTAAAGCCCAACGGGTTAACTTGGGGCTTTTAGGAGTTGTATGGTTTAAATATTTAAGTGGGTTGTGATCAGAAATTATCTCCACTTGAGCACCATAAATCCACTTATCAAATTTATTCAGCCCAAATAGCACTGCCCAAGCCTCTTTCTCAATGCTCGTCCAGTTCTTCTGTGTGGCATTGAACTTTTGGCTGGCAAACGCTATTGGTCGGTAAGACCCGTCAACATCTTGTTGAGTCAAACAACAACCCACACCATAGTCGGACGCATCACAGTGCACTTGGAATGGCAAATTGGCATCAGGGGTAGCTAGACCAGTTACTTCACATAACAAGGCCTTTAATTTTTCAAAAGAATCTTGTTCTGATTTCCCCCAGCAGACATCATTGGGTTTATTTCTCTTAGTCAACTCCGTGAGTGGAGCACTTATTTCAGCATACTTTGGTATGTATGTACGATAGAAACCCATAAGTCCTAGCACAGACCTGACCTCCTTCTTAGTGGTAGGTCTGACTAACTTCCGGATTGCTAGTATTTTGCTTTCATCAGGACCATGTCTACCCCCTCCTATCACGTGACCTAAATATTTTATCCTCTCGGCCGCGAAAGTGCATTTGTCTAGCCTCACGGAGAATCCTAGTTTGTCCAATTCGGTTAGGATTAATTTCAAATGAACTAAATGTTCCTCAAAAGATTTTGAAAAGATCACGACATCATCCATGTATGCCTGTGCATACTCCGAATGAGATTTTAAAACACGATTCATTTCCCGTTGAAAAGTACCAGACGCCCCAGCCAGACCAAAAGGCATAGTTTTCCACTGGTATACAGCGTTGTGAGTAGTAAACGCCGTAAACGGTTTGCTTTCCTCATCCATTTTTATTTGCCAATATCCCTTTAAGAGATCTAAGCTGGTCAACCAATTGGCTGATCCCGCAATGAATATTAATTCTTGCATATCTTTCATGGGAAAAACCGGAACTTTTGTCACGGCATTTAAAGCTCTAAAATCGATACACATTCTTACCGAAGAGTCTTTTTTAGAGACGCAAACAATTGGGTGAGCAATTTCAGATTCCGATGGTTCTATTAAATCTAAATCTAGCAATTCTTGAACTTGACGTTCGCCTTCCTTTCTGTACGCAATGGGAACACTATAACAATGGGGTTTTTTTCGAATTGCATTTGGTAATAGTTCAATTTTGTGTGTGCCAACCGAAGCTGGTTGCACGGGTTTAGTAAAAATATGTTTAAACTTTACGATTAAACCTTTAAGAGTCTTCAACTGAGAAATACTTAAATGCTCTACTATAAGATTGTCGAGAATTTCCAGGAATTTAGGTTCCTTGGTAGCAGTAGGTACAGTTTCAACATGCCCGAATTCTTTTTCTTCTTCAAAAATGACATTTACAGAATTTGAAGTAGCTATGAAATGTTTTAACTTATTTTGATGAATATGTTTGGTCGAACCATCCGGTAATTTGACCAGAAAAGAATGGAGATTACGTTTCTCAACAATAGTTGCAGGACCTTGCCATCTGGCAAATAGTTTATTGGTCGAATCAGGTATTAACACTATCACCTGATCTCCAACTTTGAACACTTCGTTAGACGATCTCAAATTGTGGTAATAAGCTGTTCTTTCCTGTTGTATTCCTGAAACAAGCTTGGCTTGCTCTGCAGCCTTCTCAAGTTTCAATTTTAGGTCTTCCAAGTATTTGAAAATAGGAGTAGTATTTAACTGAATGTTATTATGTTTCCCAGTCCAAGTAGATTTTAAGATCGACAAAGGACCTTGCGGTTGCCTACCATACAATAATTGATATGGAGATACACCAGTGGTGGCATGGGGTATTTCTCTGTACGCCCACAGTACATATGGAATTTGTAAGTGCCACCCTCTACCTTCTTCCCTAACTACATGATGTAGCATGTTTTTCAAAGTTCTATTAAAACTTTCTACCAATCCGTTTGATTGTGGATACCCTGGGGTAGAGAATCTTGGACTGCTCCCTATTCGTTTCTCGAACTCTTTAGTGAGCTCGGCTATGAAATTCGTCCCGTTATCAGACGCAATAACGTTCGGTATACCTGTTCTCGAAAAGATGCTTAACAAAGCTTCACAGGTTGCCTTCGCACTAAGACTAGTCAACGGTACGGCTTCGCCCCACCTGGTATGTTGATCAACCAGGCACAATATATATTTATGCCCTTTTGAACTCGGAGGGTCAATCGGACCTATTAGATCTATATTCACTACCTGAAATGGTAATTCCGGCCTCGCCACCGACGTAATTGGCGTTCTGTCACTAGTCTTAACTGCTTGAGTGAGTTGACACTCTTTACATGAGCCACAATACCTTTTGACATCAACCCTCAGACCTTCCCAGAAGAATGAGTACTTGATCCGTTCAAGTGTCTTCTTAGGACCCATGTGACTACTAAACACTGAGGTATGAGCAAGTTTCAGTACCTCCTTCCGTTTGCACTTTGGAATCACAAGTTGCCCAATACTCTCCCCGAGTATGTTATCTCTATGAAATAGATAACCGTCTACCTCATAGTAGTTACCTTTGCCTTCTTTAGCATGCTTCCAAGCCACTGCTAACTCAGCACACTGCTCTTGCTCAGAGCGAAAATTATCAGCCACCCTGCTCCCCTGATCTATCTCAGCAGTTACTTCCCCGTCATTAGTATCAACCGTTCCCACTTCATTCCCACATGAAGTAATTTCCCTTTGAGATTCCTCAAAGACAGCGTTATCTCGCGCTTTCTCCTGCAGAGTCCTAGACGAAACCTCAGTTCCACCTAAATTTCCTGAGTCTCCCCTCAGGTCCTGAGAGTTCCGAGCCAGAGAATTCTGTTCACTCCGGGCTCCTCCCAACATATTCAAAATTTCCGGTGGAAGTAACACATCTTCCACCAAAACCTCTGCTAAAGCACACAACACTTGCTGATGCACTACGTTAACCTGACCACCTGTAGCCAGACCTAACGGAACGTAAACTAATGGACACTTAACCGCCGGACCAAAAATACCCTTCAAGTAAATTGTGGAAGCTCCTTCGACTGAAATTCCAGGAACTAAGTCCTTCTTGACAACCGTGATTTCCGTACCCGAATCCACTAATGCTTGAGCTAGATTCCCATCTACACTGATAGATGTTTTTATTAGTTTGCAAAGTTTATCCTCAATAGCCTGCCTAGGAACAGCTTTACCGAGTAAATCTACCCTAGCGACTACAGTTTCTTCTTTTGATTCCGCCCCTTCGGCTGAAACCTTGTTTACATTAACCCTTTTATAATCAGTTCCCGCATTTTTCGGACAATCTCGTTTAAAATGTTTGTCAGATCCGCAGGTATAACAAGTAGGCTTTTTAAATTCAGTGACTTTTGGTTTTTCGAAATTTTTCTTAAGAACAAAATTACTATTTTCTGGCTTTTTCTGGTAGAATTGTGGTTTACCCCAATTACCATGAACACCTTTCTTATCAGAATCATTCCATTTGGCCCTTACCAACCCATCATAGGATTTACCCTTGGAAGCATAGAATACATCGCAGTGCTTACCCAAGTCTTTCGGCTTAAAAAAGCCTTCCCCCTGAAGTACCCCTATGTGGACCGCAGTTTCGGGATCTAACGTTTGGAACATTTTATCCGCCACGATGAGTTGACACACTGATTCAAAATCCTTTACTCCCCTGGATTTGCAGTAATACAACCACATTGATGTTAATCGAGAAGCAAACTGAGAAAAGGTTTCTTCATTGTTACGCTTTGCTTTACGAAAATTCTCTAGACATAATTTTGGAGAAGGTTCAAATTCTTGTAATACTATTTTTTTCAACGATTCATATTCTTTTAACTCTTTTTCCTCGAGATTAACTAACAAATTAGCTACTTTATCCCCTAATAGACAAAGCAAAACTTTAGGTTTAAATTCGTCACTGACATTTTCGTTTACAAACGCCTTCTCTAAACTTGAGAAAAAATAGTCCCACCCATCTGACTTATTGGGAACCTTAACTGTTAAGAGCCTAACCATTTTGACTATTTCATCTAATGATTTGACGCGAGCGGTTGGATCACTGATCTGAACTACATCCTGACTCTTCCTAGCTAATTCTGCCTCTAGGCGAAGTTTTTCGAGTATAAATTTTTCCTTTTCTCTCTCTTCATTAAATTTAAATCTATTTTCGGTTTCAAGTTTTTCCTTTTCTCTTTCTGCTTGAAATTTAAGTTTAATTTCGTTAGCGAGTTTTTGTTCCCGTTCTAACCTTTCCGCGACAATAGCTTCTAAATATTCTTTCGCTACTTCCTCTTCATAATGTTCATTAGCCATAATTAAGTTTTTCAGATCAGCTTTAGACATGTTTTCGTCAGGTGACTCACCAAAATCTTGAGCCAGACAGAATAAATCTGGTCGTCTGCTTTTATTTAGGAAAGACATTTTTCCAGCCACACCTAATGCCAGATTACCTTACAACACAATTCAAATCGAGAACAGAAACAACACTCAAACGAAAATAATATGCATGCAAAATCAATAATGATAAACTTAACTTATATAGCTATCAAAATTCAAAAACATATTTCAAAAATAAATCAAAATCGTTTAAATATCAAACGTTTATCATTAAACAATAAAACAAAACAACGCCACTCTCTTTTTCATTAACAGAAAAAAAAATTATGTAATCGTCAATGATTTCAGTTTCACCAAGAATATTTAATTAAGTAAAATTGTCTCCTTCAGTATCGTATTACGTTAAATAGCTATAGACATATTTATGTTAAATTTCCAATAAAGCACTTCATTCATATAGAATATATTTTAAAACCAAAAGTAAGCAAAGAAAATTTATATCACTGGACAAACATTAACCGTTGTTATCATACCTTAAAACAAAAGCATTCGCTTATTTTAATTTGACTTGAAGAAGTCTTGAGTATTAGCTCACTCTTTAACACTGAAAAATTACAGTACTTACGGGTCTTCGCAGGCTGTAATAATTTCGTGAAACCGGTCGTTTTTCCTCACAATGATCACGCCGAAAATTTGATGATGGCACAAAGCACAACTTGTTCCCATTCTGGAACAACAAACACTATGTATGACGATACACTGTAGCATACGAAGAACTGCATGAACGCCAAACAGAATGTCGGCCGTTCGCACGACGAAAATTATATGATGGCAGAAATCACAACTTAGCTGATGGCACAATGCACAATTTGTCGATACACTGTAAAACACGAAGAACTGCAAGGACGCCAAACAAAATGGTGGCCGTTCCAACTGAACATACCATCACCGCCGAACATGCCTTTGATACACAGATTACTGTCCACAATAGATTATGCCAACAGGCAACACTGGACACGCCGATCGCACTCCTCAAAAATCAGCACCTTCGGCTGACCGAAAAACTTTTTCGACGAAAAAACATAGCACCCCCTCGGAGATCACACCGCTCCTCGGAGATTCTAAAATCTTCGAAGCACAATCGTTGGTCACCCATTTTCTTCCCGTCTCTGCTCGCACGCCACGGATGACACCAAATGTAGCGTTTTAACCGCTTTGCGTGGGATTTCTTTCATGCGAGAAACAGAGACGACACAAAAAAGGATTTCAATATTTTGTCCCAAACTTTTATTACATAATTTTTTAAGGGACACAGCACATACAACACATATAAAGTAATTAATGCAGGATCATTTAGCAGACAAAGCCATATTCGTCACATAACGACCGTTGGCCTCTGCGTTCTCTCTCGTTACCCCCCGCATCGAACATAACCAAAGCTCTCCTCGCAAGAAGGGTTGCCACACGCCGACCTTGACACGGGTTACCAGGCATGGCGCGCCTTACAGCCCTGCCCATGCTCTGTAGCTACCACTACTCTTCCTGAAGCTCCTGAAGACTTCCTAATGTATTCCAGATTCAGATGTGCCATATCCCTTCAAGATCGCGTGTTGACTTAGTGTCAATGCGTGAGGTATATTAAAGCCGTAGTTTACTGTCCTTAGAACAGAAATTGGTGTCCTTCACCAGTTACAAAAATACTAGTAGCAAAGGTGAGCATGTCGCACCTCTGCTAGAAGAGTGTTACATCTCCGAAATTTTCGATTTTGAGATAATTGCACCACAATGCTCTATAAGAAGTGCTTATCATTATCGAATAATGTTATAAGCCTAGTACTAACACAATCTCCTAGATGGCGCTTATTACCCTCTTCCACAACTTGGAGAGGGAACTTGCTCATGCGCGAAGAATGAAGTAAGATTTTTGTCAGTGCCTAATGCTGTTGTATTAAAATGTTCCTGTAATAAAAACGTTCATTAAATTTTATTTGGAAAAAAAAATGTTTTTATTTTGAAAATGAATTTGTATTTTTTTCTAATCTGCTGTTCATGTGATCAAGGTTCTTTCTTTGTATTGTGAAAAAGTATAGATGGATTGTGCTTTAGCATAGATATATGACAGTATTCACTCAAGCATTTCAGTCCATGTTTACAAAATGAAGTTACTAGAAGAGGGTTATATCTTGTAATTAAAATTCAAAATAATGCTTTAAAAATTGAAAACAACTTTAATAGTATATAGATTTGCCTTCTAAAGTGATTCGAACCGTAGTTCTTTCCACTAGGGGTCTATATTACTACACTTTGTCGGTTAAAGTAAAAATTAAGTGAAAGAGCGCATTAGAAATTACTTTCCCTCCATTGAATTGACTGGCTTTTCTTTTCTGATGAGTTTCTTACAAGGGAGAGTTCTAGTTCCAAATGCCTTCGAAGGGTATTTAATATCTGTATTTTAATTCCAATAGCATTTAAAATATTTTTTTCCAATTTTGGAAAATATATTCAGGAAGTTACGGAAATTTTTGGCAAGTAGTTTACGACGTTCTCAATTTTAGTGCTAACTTGCATGGCATTTCAGTGTACAGCTGGGCGTCGAAATCTAAATCATGTTATGAGATCCCATTCAAGGAATCTGCTACAACCAATTTACTTATATTTATAGTCTCACTCCTCCCCCTTTAACCTTTTCCGGCTTGGTGGGTTAAAAAGATCAATTAAAAAAAATTTCCTAAAATTCTATTCACTTGCTGCATTTCAAATATAGAATACAAATGGATTTTACTTATAGTTTTAGGTTGTAAATGGCAGAACATAACAGGGTTATATATTTTTGCATGAAAATTTGCTAAATTAATCAATAAAAAGTGCCTTTAGGACTGCTCATTGTTTGAAGGATTTTGAAAAAATTTATATTTGTAAAATGTTATTACATTTTTCGTAGTTTAAACTTATTCTCTAAACAAAAAATACATCATTTATAGTATTTTATAACGTTTATTTTTCACTTGAATTAAGTGGTGCCAAAAGTGTCCCACCACACACTTGAGATTTTCCCCAATTGATGGCAGCACTGCAATTTTCCGTTGTTTTGGATTAATTATTATAATTTTCAGTTAATATTGGTTAGTTTTTCAGCCATTTTACTATCAGGTGCCTTTATTTAGAGGCTGTCACTGATACTAAGATATAGAAATAGTTGGTGAACAACAGAGGTCTCCCAGGAGCGTTTGTCTTCACATGACAAAGCATTTGTACGAAAAGTGTCTCAAAAAATTGCTTCCAAGAAAAGCGCTTGTACGACATTGTGGGTGGTCTACCTAGAATTTCCAGCTAGACAGGTGCAAACCTCGACAGTTTCCGAAAGTCAAGGCTAGGGTAGGTGGGGGCAAAGGTTCGCACATGCATTTTAAAATGACCGGGAAGAGTTTTAGGAAGAATAGGGTAGGCAGTGCATTCCTCTACTTCCAGTCAGTTGCTTCGCAAAAAATATTGGAGTTAAGACCCCCTCTTGCAGAGAAAATGATGTAAGTTTATTTTCGTCTCTTTAAATGTAATTTTTTGCAACTTTTGAGTAATTTTGAGCATCACTCAAACTCACGAACTGTTTTGGGCTTATTTTCGCATGTTAGGGTGGTAAATAACCTTTCAAATCCTACCTTAAGTTTTGGATTAACTCAAATACAGTGGCTTCCATTCTGCAGAAACAGAACCAGTACGAAATGGGGTAAAGGTTTGCAGGAGTCATGGGGTAAAAAAAAAAAAAAAAAATTAGATGAGAGCCCCGACCTGCTTTAAGCTGGCATCGCTCTAAAAAACAAAAGACAAACGGACCCCAGTCCGAACCGTGGAACAACAAAAGACAACATCACTAAAACTTATAGTGACAACAAAGGCGTGCGGCCGGCACGACCGCAACAACAAAAAAGATGAAACACTGTAAAGGAGAACCACAGCGAATAAGAATAACTTGAAGGGAGTTACCAAAGTTACGATGACGAAGAACAAAAAAACGTTAGAATGATGATGGTCAAAATATACAACTAAACCTCAACAAACAGAGCAGCACACCAAAGATAATAATAATACGAGACGAAACCAAAGAAATGCACAAAAGATGAGAGACCCCTGTCTTGCTCAACAAAACCACAAAAACCAAAGAGAGTCAGATGACTCCAAAAACAAACACTCCAAGGAGAACGAAAAAGATAAAAACCAAGGAGAGCCATTGGCAGCTCAAATGTACGGGTACAGTACAAAATTTTAACAAAAAACAAACAGATGCATGAAGGGGCGGATGAGAAAAACTGTTAATACTGAAATATTTCATCTTCCAAAAGGTTAAGCTGATGAACGAAAACGGAAATGTTCTGACGGGTGACGGGGTTAAGCAACTGACGGGAAGGATGAATTTCTGAAATATTATGTGGCAATAATTTACGGCGGAGGTCATTAAAGTACGGGCAATGGTAAATATAGTGAATGGGATCGGCACAGGCCTCACCACAAACACAGACTGGGTATTTATTGAGAAAACGGTGATAGTAGGAAGGAAACTTGCCATGACCGGTAATAAACTGAGAAAGAAAATGTCCAGAATAATTCCTATTAACAGAAACGCTGGGGACCAGAGAACGCGAGTGACCACTGACTTCTAAAGACTCCCAACGCGCTTGCCACTCTAGCCACAAATGCCTCAAAAGGCGGCGCCGACATCTACCGGGGGAGGTTCCAACCCTACCGTCGACGATAGCAAGCTCCCCAGCTGACTTGGCTGCCGCGTCGGCAGCCTCGTTGCCAGCAGTCCCAACGTGAGCCCTAGTCCAGCATAACTTAAACGGCAAATTAAGCGAAGTAAAATGAAAAATAAAAGAACGAATTTTAATGATCAAGGTATTGTAATTAGGATAGAGGCACAAAGCCTCCAGAGCCGAGCGAGAATCAGAAATTAAACAGAAAGAAATAACTTCATTAATGTAAGCCCATTCTATAGCTTTGTATATGGCATAGAGCTCGGCCTGAAAGACCGAAGCCTCGTCGTTGATACGGAAAGAACCTGTATGTATTATATTATTAGATGCATCAAGGACAACGAAACCGGAGCCAACTCTATTGTTCATCTTAGACCCGTCCGTAAAAATAAAAAACTGGAAATTACCGAGGGAAAGAGGATTGAAAGTTGTAAAGTGAAGAATATTGTCTTTAAAAGAAACAAAACGATTGGGTTTTTCAATGTTCTCAGGATGTAGAGTTAAACCAAAAATGTCAACAGAATTATTGTGTTTTAATTGAAACAATGCGACTTCAAGGGAGGCGGTCAGGTCGATAGGGGGAATACCGGCTATCACCCCCAAAGAGGCAGTAGAAGAAGTTCTATAAGCTTTTGTAACTGTAAGAAGGGCTGACCTGAAAATTTTATTTAAAGAGTTGATAGTTCTTACACTGTTGTTAAACCAGATTGGGGCGCCATACAAAATAATTTTCTCAATAACAGTATTATAAATCAGTTTAATGACAGCATTACCAACCCCCCAAGTAGCTTTAGAAATGCGGATGAGTTTATTAAAAATGGCTTGTGTTTTACTATGAATGTATTTAAAGTGTTCGTTCCAAGTGAGGTTATTGTCTAAAATTATGCCAAGATATTTAAAACTATTAACAACTTTAATTTTTTCTCCCTCAAATTTTATAATCGGATTTTTCCCCGGCTTACACCCCTTTTTGATAAAATAAAGCAAATTAGTCTTTTTATGATCAAACTTAAGGCTGTGATTAACACTCCAGTCCACCAGGGACCGGGTAACACTATTGCATTTGTTTTCAAGACCGGGGAAAGAAGTATCAGCAGAGATTAAAAGAATATCGTCAGCGTAAGCAATTAAAAAGGTGTTTTCAGGGAGAGCAATATTAAAAATGTCGTTAACAATAAGATTTCAGAGCAATGGAGAAGAAATAGCACCTTGGGGAACGCCTAAATCATATTGTTTTTTAATATTTATAAACTGGCTGGAATAGGAAACAAATCTATTTGAAAAATAACTGAAATAAATGTTAACCAAATATGGAGGAGCCTTGATATCTATTAATTTTTTCAAAATGTCGTCCCAGCAAACAGAGTTAAAAGCATTTTTAATGTCAAAAGAAATTAAAGCAACATGGTTATTAAACCTGAGATCCTTAACCTTACTGACAACAAAAGAAAGTGCATCGAGAGTGCTCCTGCCCCTGACAAAACCAAACTGAAAGTTACTGATGATATTGTTATTATTAATGAACTCTTGTAATCTATTGACTATTATTTTTTCAAAGACTTTACCCAAAATGGGCAGCAAGCAAAGGGGGCGATAAGAACTAAAGTCTTGTGGATCACGGTCTGCCTTAGGCAGAAAAATAAGTCTAGCTGTTTTCCAATCCTCAGGGAACAAACCCTGGTTAAGACAGTTATTAAAAAGGTCAATAAATAAAAACGGGTTAATATGAAAAATCTCCAAAATAACGTCCAAACAAATCCCATCGGGGCCAGGAGCCTTTTTAGGCTTAAAAGTACTGAGGGTATATTTAAGTTCAGAAAAGGACACCGGATCAAACTGTTCTATGTTATTGTACCAGCCGTGATTATGTGTAAGAGTATTGACATTGTTGTAGGGAAAATGAAAAGAAATAAGGCTATCAATATTGTCTTTAACAAAAAAACTGTCAACAGAAACGAACTTACTACAAAAAGCAGAAACTGAAACTTCACTAATAAGGGACTTAAAATTACTGAAAGGGGTTTCAACAGAAATATTGCACAAAAATTCCCTCCAGGATTTCCTCTTGGCCGACGTGACCAACCTCTTATATTTAGCATGGGCACGGACCCAGCAAGCCCTGTTGGCGGATCTCTCAGTATCACTATTAGTGGAGCGCTGAAACTTCCTTCGAAGCGCTCTAACACGCTTTCTAGCAATAGTTAGATCGACGGTCCACCAAGGGACCCTATGGAGGGATTTTCTTGTTAGAGGAACAACGCCAAAGTTACCAGGAAAGGAATTAAGAACGGAGGAATGAATAGTTTGAACCATATTGTTGGGATCAGTACGGGGAAAATCATAAAAATTATTAAAAAGATTACATTTGATGCTAAGCCAATTCCTATTGTTCAGATTATATTTAATAAAATTAGGATAAGATGCAGTTGGAGAAGTGGTGCTTATGTTGAAGTTTATGTTTTGATGCTCAGAACCATTAACATGGTCCGATACTATCCAATCGGTAATAACAGTGTTGTTGTTAAAGTTTGTGATAGTTAGATCAATCCAACTCCTACCTCTGGAGGAAACAAAAGTCGGGGCGCCATTACTTGGATTGTGCAAATTAAAAGAAAACTGGTTAATAAAGTCTAAAAGAATAGTACCTCTGTTATCAATAAGCTGGCTTCCCCAAATGGAGTGTTTAGAATTAAAATCCCCAACCAGGGCAATGTTTTCCCAATGTTTTAAGTTTATGATACCGGTGATATTGTATAGGATCTCATCAAAAAGATCGTCATTGCCGGGAGGAATGTAAGTGTTTATAAATAAAATATTAACCTGATTAACAAAAATGGCATTAACATAAGGATCACAAAAAACAACTGTAAAAGGTAAATTATTATTAACGACAATACAAGACTTCGGATTCAAGGAACTGGAAACAATATGTAAAGAAGAACCAAAACCAACAACTGAATTATTTAAAGTATAAGGCTCCTGAACAAAAGCAAACGAAAGGGGGGTGACGCAAATGTCAGCTCTAAGCTGACTGCAGGCAAACCTACTTTTACCAATGTTCACCTGCCGACAAGAAAGGGAGGTACTATCCATAATTGATGAAGTTCCTCAACCTATTAAGCTCTTTCTGAAAAGCATCGCACCCCCTAAAGTTCGCCCTATGGTTAGTTTTTACATGATATTTTTTGTCTTTTGTATTACTATTGAAAAGAATGCAGTTATGACAAGATTCACTCTTTTTGTTACACCCGTTTCCCTCATGCCCAGATTCCCCGCAGTTGTAACAAGTTGCGGTCTCAGCTTTGCAAAACTTAGAAGTGTGGCCATATTTCAGGCACTTAAAACACTGACGGGGTTTGAGGTACTCCTTAAAGGTGTAACGTTCCCAGTTGATATGTATCCTGTCTAATTTTGAAAATTTTTGAAATGAGGCCCCGTCCAAAGCTAGTATGTGATTAGTTCCCCTTTTGCCCTTAAAGGACCCCCTGTGTATTACTGCTACGTCATCCACTCCGTTCTGCGACGAAACCGCAGTAGTGACTTCTTGTTCAGAGATGTCATTATTGACATCAAAAATAATGACCTGGGGGTCGACTTTCTTCGGGCTTCTGCAGTTGACGTTATTTTTTAAGTTGGTGTTGTTAGCTATTGCATGCTTAAGTGTTTCTAAATCCCCAGCTGAGTTTACTTCTAATAAAAATTCCCCATTTCTTGTTTCTCTAGTTCTCTTGATGCCTACTTTAAGTGATTTAGGGTTGAGGTTATTAACTATGAGGTCTTTCACTTTGTCAGTATTGGAGCTATTAGAGTCTTTGCTTATTATTACTACGTGTTCTTCTTTATGGCGATAAGGGACAGGAATTTTAACGTGAAGGCCAGAGCTTAATGCTCCAGCGTAGGATTGCTTATTAGAGACAGGGGTTCTGGTATTCTCGATCACACGGTAGGCCTCTGCGGCATTAGCTTTAAGTTCACTATTGGTTATTAAAACTCCTGTTATGATTTCTATTAGCTTATCAACCCTCTCCCTGATGAATGTGGAATTAGTTACATTTACTTTGGCGGTGGTTAGAGTTTTTTCTATTTCAGATTTGTAGGTGTAGATAATTTTATGAATTGGGTTAGTCCGGATTTTATTCATGTCCAAGGGAGGGGGATCCTCCTCCATGATTAACTAAAACAACTAAACACAACCTCAGAGAACACAAAATATAAAAACTAAAGAGAACCTTTACGGCTCCAAAATGTACGGGGACAGTACAAAAAACTCTAAGAGAACTAATAACTACAGCAACAAAAGCGGCACTCGTGCGTACCAAAAGTTAAATACCAACACTCCAAGGAGAACTTATAAAATAGAAAATAACTCACAACGAAACAAAAAATAACGAGAAATCGGTGAGTGACTTTAAAATTTGGCAAGTGTATATAAAAAAGAAAGAAGTGTAAATTTGTGTAATAAAAAAAAATAAAAAGAAAAAAGATGAAAAATGACTAACAGCCTAACGGCCCTAACCAAAACAACGAACAAAAACACAACCTAACACAACCTAACGGCCCTAAGGGTGACCAGACAATTAACTAAAAGGGGAAGAAAAACTTTAGTGGACAGAGCAGAGTCAAAAACGTGCTCCTACACAAGGTAGAACAGGGCGGTAACGTACTCTGATATCCACACAAAAGGGGAAAAAACTAAATAAGGTCACCGTGGAAAAACTGCAGCGCTTTAGGTCAATCTCGGGACTGACACAAGGCGGAATGCTCGCCCAGTAGGCCTGTAACTTTGGTTTCGCCCCGCCGCTCAAGCCCGAAGGCGATTGGAGGAGGTACTCACAGGTGCGCCACGTGAAGGCAGTTACTCGACCATTTACAGCTGTGATAAAAAGAACTACCTAGGTCACTCGCTTAGGAAAGAGCTCGATGACAAAGCAATCGGCTACTAATCGCTTGTATCCTGGCAAATTTCAAATAAATCACAGCTGTCACGCACCCAGGAGTCATGGTGTAAAGGTTCGCAGTGCAAACCTTTGCCCAATCTGCAAACCTTTGCCGCTCGAACTATTAACATTTGTTTCATGTCCTCTTTTCATTAGGAATCCTTATTAACAACGTCTTTTATTATTAATGGGAATTCACATTTTTGTAATTTGAAAAAAAATTATGGTTTTTGATAAAAACTGCCTGTTTTTAATCAGAAAATTTTTTGTAAAATGCTTGAAAATCCACAAATTAAAAATAAAATAAATTAGTACAACACAAAAATAAAATAGCTCTGAACAAAGACCTATTTTACAAGATAAAGGAATTAAATGTTGTTACAAGACATTAAATGCTTCGAAGGTCTGGTTAGGAAAAAAAGCTCTAAATGAGTAATTTCCAGATTTGCAAGTCTTTGAAATGCTCCTTGCGTCACAAGTTTTGACGAAATTTTATAAAAATTATTACAACGATTCCTCTTATACATTAAAATAAAGTTATGTATCCATTTCAGGTTTCGACATCATTCAGATTATCAAAGTTTAACTTAAGCGTGGAAAAGTACAAAAATTTCACGAGAATTCAGAGTACAAGCATAAAAATATTTCCTAAAAATTAATTATTGAACGAAAGCACAAATCAAAACATAACCCTGATCAAAATGTATAAGCAATCTAAATGCAAAATTAAGGATAAGGTTAAAAAATGGATCGCAAAGAGCATTTTAAAAAACATAATAAAAATTTAAATTTTTTAAATATAAAAAATAAAATTTTAAATATTTGTAAAATTTTATAAGGTGTTTGAAATAGTTTTACTTTAATGAATATTTATGCCCAATTTCATATCTCTGAGGTAAAAATTTCAAAAATTGCTTTGTAATGTCCCCCATCCCCTTAATTTGCTTAATTTTTACGGGTTTTAAAAGAATGAGTAAAGCCTAAGATATGATATAACGATAGTGTTAATAGTTGATATTTCATTTTGAAGTTATTTAGTTTAAGAAAAACTTTATTGAGATTAACCTGTTCAATTTGTGATTTTCTATATATGTAACACCTTTAAAAAGATTACAAAATGTGAAATAAAATTATTTAGACAACTCTTTTTGTGATTTTCGATGCCTATCCTGTAAGAAACCAACGAGTGAGGCAAAGGTTTGCAGTGCGAACCTTTGCCCCACCGATTGGGGCAAAGGTTCGCAAACAGGTGTTTTGGTAAAATTAAAAATTCTGTGACTAAATCTTTCGGGAAAAAATTCATTATTTTATAGAAGGTAGAGGGGATACCCAACTACAATACAAGTGACTTTTTGGGGCGAGAAGAAATAAGAAACCCAATAGAATCCAATAAGAAACCCAAAACTCAAAACTGCAAACCTTTGCCCCCACCTACCCTATATTATGACAATTGAGATCAGGGAAAGCCAGTATTTTCAATTCAGAATAGGAATTTTTTTTAAACTGATGATAAGGTAAAATAATTTTGATTGTAATTTTATATATATATATATGTATGTATGTGCCTGCGCGTGCGTGTGTGTAAGTAATAAATATCGAAAATTTATTTCAAAGCAATTGTTGACGGTGTTTTATTGTATATATCTTAATTTCATTGATTTATATTATATACTGCAAAACTATTGTTATATCCACTATGGTCTAGAGCAGTGGTCCCCAATCCCCGGGCCGCGGACCGGTACCGGTCCGTGGATCAAATGGTACTGGGCCGCCCAAGGAACATTAAAGTATTTCCATTTTATTTACTGTGGTGTATTTCTCTCGCGTTTGTGCTAATTTAGACCTTTGTAACAGAAGAAATCTTGTAACTATTTTAAATTAGTTTATTGTTTATTAAGGGGTCTCACGACCCTTAAACAGGTCGAAAGACAGCATTTTTTCTCACTTTTCAATTTTGCACAACTCATTATTTTACCAATGAAACTATCCAATTTTTTTGGTAGTCCTTTAATATTTATATTATAGTTATTCAGTTCAAAATATTTAAAAATATAATCAGAAACTTCTTTTTTTAAATGTTAATTCATCATCTATAGTATCAAATCGTTGAAAGTGACCTAACTTACGCGCATGCTTACAGAAAAAGCTTTTTTCCAAAAGGTTAACTTTTACATTTCTTAGGAAGAATAATGTTTATACATTTTATTAAACAATAAATATTTATAATTGTAGACATTTTTCAATTCTTTGGGAAAATGTATATTATATAGTAATTTTTTTTATTAATTTCAACGCATATTTAGCCTATTAAATTATAAAAATATGTAAGGAATTCCACGATTATAGTACCAATTATTTATTATAACAAGATAACTGCAAATGCAAAATTTCATACATCTAACTTCAAAAGTTTTAGAGATATCATGTGCGCAACACTAAAAAATCACATTTTGAGAAATAGGTGTTTAAAGATTTAACTACAAAACAAATGATTTTTTTATAAAAAGTTTAACTGATAAAGATATTTTTGTTCAATTATATCAGAAAGCAAACATATTTTAACACATTTTAAATAAATATTGGCAAATATTTATGAAATAATGCTTAAATTTTACTTATTTGACCCGTCAAAATTAATACTTGGCCTAATCATAAATCTGTTCGAGAATTACTTACCCCATTAAAATATAAAAACATTCAATTAATACTATGATTACAGTTCAATAATTTAACATACATATATTAATAAACATTAAGAAAATATTGGCAAATATTTAGGAAATAACACTTAATATTTTCAATGTGCTGCATCTGACAATTTTTAAAAACCCCAGTTTCATATATTAAAGATTTAACTACAAAACAAATGATTTTTTTATAAAAAGTTTAATTGATAAAAATATTTTTCTGCAATTTTATCAGAAAGCAAACATATTTTATCACATTTTAAATAAATCCTGGCAAATATTTATGAAATAATGCTTAAATTTTACTTATTTGATATGTCAAATTTAATACTTGTCCTAATCGTATGTCCGTTCAAGACTTACTTACCCCATTAAAACACAAAAACAGTCAATTTCTGCTATGAATACAGTTCAATAATTTAACATATATATATTAAATAAATATTGGCAAATATTTATGAAACAACACTTAAAAATTTCAATGCGTTTCATCTGACAATTATTAAAATCCCCCAGGTTCAGATATTAAGCCCTCTTCTCCTCTCTGTTTTATGGAAAAGCACAATTTTGCCTTTTTCATTGCCCTTCTTGTTTTTACAGTATTTTTTATCAATACATTTTGAGCAGTATTTACTCGTGTCATATCACTGCGAAACTGGGACGTTATTGCATTAATATCTGGATGGATTCCTAATTTTCTCATGACAGAGAGTCTCCCCTTTTTACCGGTATCAAATAAAATAGCTGCTTCATAAGCAGCTATTTCTGCAATTCTTTTACCACATCCAGATGTTTTTGGACATATCTGCCATAGCATTGAATTAAAAGGATCGTTTGGGTTTTTCGTATGTCTACCAAGACACCGCTTTAGCAGATCTGGTGTAGATAGAGTTTTGAACACAGGTTTTATAGTGTCCATTACTGCATGTGGTACAACTGTTTTATGATGAAAATCATTTAGAGCACCCTTTGCTAGTGCTTGGTTATATTTACACCAAGAGTCCACACCAGTAGAGCAAAATGTATGCAAAGGTTCATTATCAGATGATCGAATGTGAAAATACACAGCCCAGATATCCTTGCGCATATCATCAAAAGATGTAGAATTTTGGCGAATAGCGTTGCCATAGAAAGAGGTTAATTTATTTATCAAGACATCTGTTAATCGTCCCCTCCCTGATAAGATTTTGCCATCTTCCAGTTTTTTTTACTTATAGTCCTGCTTCAACTTTCTCAAATGAGTTCCCATTCGCTTTTGTATCTATGTTACAGATTCCAGCTTTTGTACAGCGATGTCGGTATATGGTTTGCTTGCAGAAATGGAGGTGTATATTTTCGTATCACCATCTCCAATATAATTCACATACTTAACTCATAGTTCTTTTTCTGTTCTGAAAAAAATATTTTTCATTCCATCCACCTCCATCTTGCTCGAAGACCCCGTATGATTTTTCTGACAGCCAGGAGAGTGTTTTCTTTGCCACTCTTCAAAATCTTTTCCACTGCATTTTCCTTTCTATCTTTCACAGCCTTTGCATGTTGAGGATAACACTTCCCAGTCGATGACTTTGTCACAGTGCACACACCTATATGGGAAGTATGTCCTCTGGTCTTCCAAGATCCGTCACCACTGATGGTTATTAAATCTGAAACTGTAATACTAGCTTCCTCCAGTGCAGCATCCTGTATAATTTCGACAGCAACAGTTTTTGGAAGCTTCATTAATATGCTTGCATATCCTGTCATAGGCATTTTCAGTAACAGGATAACCTAAATCTATCACACCACAAAATGTTTTGCGTGGTTCTAGGCCTTGTCCAATACACCGCATTGCATAGATGACACGTCTATTTATATCAGGGATATTTTTTCTGTCACCAATCAGTTTAGAATTGTGCAACTTTCTATCAGTTCTGCAGTTGTCACATTTCATTATAATTGAAGAAAATAATCCCATTCTTTTTTCTTCGGATACACTCACACTTTTATAACACGTTTTACACACTAAGTTTTCCTTAAAAAATAAAACAGTACGTCTTTATCAATAATAAGGTAACCTTGAAATGCTCTCACCTCATTAGATATATTCTCTGAATTTAGGGACTCACGTAATTTTCTTTTTGACGCACTTTCACGTTGTTCAGACACAATATTCTGTTCATTAGTTGACAGTGATGAATTATTCAATTCTGAACTTCTAATCGTAAATCGGTTCCCGTGGAAACGACGTTTCTTCGTTCGATTTCCAGAAGGGCGTTTGTTTTCAGACATAATGAAGTATTATTAGTAAATTAAGTAATAAACAAATTGATAAAAATAAATAATAATAAATTGTACGTAAATTAGCACCTTCGCTTTATAATAGAGAACACAACGCAGTCAATCGAACACATGGAACGACGAAGCTTCAACTGCGATTGAAAAACATTAAGTTGGGGAACAGTCTTCCTACTTTGCACCGACTAAAAATAAAATAGTGAGGCTAAAACATATCTAAAACGTATTCACCCACAACTGTACGAATTATACAATCAGCAAAAAACGCAGCTGCGTAAACATCCACTATCACGTAGACCTTTAAATCATTGTTGACACAAAGTGACTTTTACATTTTTAATCATATCTCTTGACCTAAGAGGTGTATTTTAATGCGTTTTTTTTTAAAGGTACAAAATTGTTCAGGCTATAACATATATTTTTTCACAAAATCGAATTTTTTGAACATTTAAGAGTCGTGAGACCCCTTAAACATTTCAAGATTATGAATTAACATTGCAGTCATAAAATTGAAAATAAATGCACTTTCCTGAAAGAAAAAAAAACAAAAAATAAATAAAGCGAGTTTTTTATTGAACTATAAATAAACGTAACGTCATTTATACATCAAAATTACAATAAGATCAACATTATCGAATATTACAAATTTCAAATAACTGGAATGCATCAGTAATAAAACAAAAACATTACTGTAAACGTAAACACGAGAAATCGCGTTCGGACATGCGGCCATGCGTTCGGCAGGCTCACACATGCGTTTTTGGTGCTTGTGATGTATTTTACGTCATGTCTCAGCAACCAATCAGATTTGTCCCGGAGCAGAGTCTAGCCGCCTGTGTCTGCAGCCGAGTGGCTGCAAGCGGCAGTTGCGTTGTAGCTTTGATAAAGAGAAGGTGTGTATCGCTCTTCTCTCTGTTTACCGGTACTTTCTCATGTTTAACAGTGCTTGGTGCACGTGTATATTGGGTTTGCTAAAATTTAACCCACAAATAAGCAAAAATTAGTACGAAGCAGACGTCGTTATAAAGTTTCCTTGGGAAAAAGAAAGGCCCAGTGAAGAGACAGAAGAGCCTTCAACATCAAAGAAACATGTAACATTTAACAGACAATACCATAAGTCCTACTTGAAATATGGATTTATCGGGACAGGTGATTCCCACACACCAAAACCACTCTGCATAGTTTGCAGCGACCATCTCTTTAATGAGGCAATGAAACCCTCAAACTGCTTCTCCACTTGAACGACAAGCACCCTGGATTAAAAGAGAAACCCCTGCAGTATTTTGAAAGAAAAAACGGAGGACAGAAGAAATTTATGACGGCCACCACATCGATAAAAGAGAATGCACTTAGAGCATCATATTTGGTGGCTAACCGTATCGCTAAGGCTAAGAAGCCATTCACTGTCGGTGAAGAATTGATCTTTCCCTCCACTAAAGACCATTTGCGGTGAACTTCTAGGAGAAGCTGCTGTGGAAAAGATAGCAAATGTGCCTTTGTCAGTTAGCACTGTGACTAGGTGCATTGAGGAAGTAGCCGAAGACATTGAGACACAATTGTTGGAGAGGATAAATACACCACCGTGGTACGCACTCCAGGTTGACGAATCTACAAATATCGACAACAAGGCAATACTACTTGTTAATGTGCGATATCTGTATCAGGATAATGTGCATAAGGATTTGTTATGTGCACTATCTTTGCCAACCAACACCGCAGGAGCAGAACTGTTCAAGTCACTAGATGGTTATATATCAGGACAACTAAAGTGGTCCTTTTGTGTCGGCATATGTACATACGGAGCTGTTGCCATGACCGGACGCCTGTCTGGTTTAACTGCTCGGATTAAAGAGGTTGCACCTGAGAGTGAATCTACGCATTGTCTCATTCACAGGGAAATGCTGACAAGCCGAATAATGTCACCGGAACTTAACAGTGTATTGATTGATGTCATTAAAGTTATTAACCACATCAAATCACACGCCCTTAACTCGCACCTGTTTGAGCAGCTTTGTGAGGAGAAGGACGCAGAGCACAGGTGCCTTCTCTTATACGCAGAAATAAGATGGTTATCCAGAGGAAAATCGCTAATCAGAGTATTTGAATTACAAGAGCCATTGCAAAGATTTCTCTCTGAAAAGAAGTCACCGCTAGCAGCACATTTCAGTAACAAGGTATGGGTCGAAAAACTGGTTTACCTAAGTGACATATTCAGCCTGTTCAATGAACTCAATCTGTGCCTTCAGGAGAAAATGACAACTGTTTTCAAGTTTTCAGACAAAGTAGCTGCATTTAAAACCAAACTGGAGTTGTGGGGACGGCGCATGAACAGAGGCAATTTGGACATGTTTCAGACATTAGTGGGGATTTTAGGCGAGACTGAGCCTGAACAATCATTCTCCCAGTTGGTGCACGATCACCTGTCTTTGCTTTTAAAAGAGTTCGAGCGCTACTTCCCAACCACAAAAGACCCACGAACTGGTAAGGAATGGATCCGTGACCCATTTGTCAACATTTCAGGCGAATCTAGCATGTCTGTACAAGAACATCAACTGCTGGAGATTGCAAATGACGGCGGCCTTAAAACTAGGTTCGAGACAACGACTCTGCCGGTGTTCTGGATTAAAGTCATGGCGGAATAACCTGAGATTGCCACCACAGTACTTAAACTTAAATCCTTATTGCCATTTCCGACAACCTATCTATGTAAAGCGGGGTTTTCTGCAGTGACAAAAACCAAAACAAAGCAACTGAATGAACTGGACATAAGCAACACACTTCGGGTCTCATTGTCTCCCATTACCCCCAGATGCAACCGTCTCGTTGTAAAGAATCAAGCTCAGGGTTCTCATTGATTTAGCGTTCTAGTGAGCGTTTAAATACAATTAAATAAAAATTATTAAATCAAAACAATCTAAAATATAAACAATCACCGTCCACACACCCCTCAGCGGGCCGCGGTAAAATTATCAAACGTTGACCGGACCCGGGCGATAGAAAGGTTGGGGAACACTGGTCTAGGAAATCTCTTTGTTGCCTGGTGGTACAAAACGGCATCCCACCACCGCTTGTAAAAATAAAAACAGCAGAATTTTTTTAGGGCGCATAAAATATCTAAGTGCATCTGATCCTTTATACAGTATTTTTTCCGAATTTCAGTTGTATTTTAATATAGCATGTCACAAAGAGTTAAAATATATATTTACATATGAAAGGGAAAAAACGTTCTATGATGTTAATTGCGGTTAAGATAAGCTAATAAAATGTTAATCTCAATTTGAGAAACATCCACATTTAAAATTTTTTAATATCATCTAATCAAAAGGAAGAAAGATGCAAAATATATGAGTAGGGATCAGAGAGCTTTTTACCGGTTTTCTACGCTGAATATCTGGCGAACGGCGTTCTGTGATTGGTTTCTAGCCTCTGTCATATGCAAATTTCCTCCGTGCGTCCCGATCGTGTCTTTGTTGGCCGTTCGCAGAGCTGTTTTTTAAGCGTGCATAACGCGTCCGATTTTTATACACATAAAACACTAAAAAGCATACCATTCCAACGCTTTTTAGGATTTTCGCATGCGCTGAGCATTTTGCGACGGGAAAAAGTGGGCGTTGCCATTTGAAAATTTCGAGTTTCTATACATATAACCGTAACCGTGAGCGTCACTGTGTTGCCGTTCTCATACCTCTAAATAACTATATCTGAAATCTCATGTCGATAGGTCGAACGGAACGGCCGATAGATGTCCATATATCAGCAAAGTTTCTTTATGACCCCCCGGTACATAGGAAAAGTTTAAAAAAATGTTAGTTGGTATTCACTGCGATAAACGAAGTTAAAAGAATGCAATTATGAATGAAGTCTGAAAAACCTTGACTTCCAAAACTTTTAATTATTGTCCGAGCAAATAGAAAATGGCGTAAGCGAGAAATGCCTTTAAAAGAAAGAGGAAATTTTGAACCCCTTCCACGTCATATTCCAAACATTTCTTTATCTTCAAGCACTATAAATATTTTACCATAAATTGCGTCATAGATCATTCCGTTGCGGTCGAGATCACTACACTTTGTCAATCAACACTGAAAATTAGGAGAAATGGTGCATTTGAAATCCCTTTCCCTCCAGTGAAGTGACTGGCTTTTCCTTCTGCTACAATCAACTTCCCTTATATTTACAGTCTCACAAATGACCCTTTAAAATTTATAATTACATATAAAGGAAAAAACGTCCGATGAAGTTAATTGCGGTTATAGAAAGCAAAATCTCAATTTGAGAAAGGTTCACATTTAAAATTTAATAGGAAGAGAGATGCAAAATATATGGGTATGGTCCTATAAAAGAAAGGGTAGATTCACAACAGAGAATATATTATGAAATTATTTCATTTTTATAAAAAGAAATACCATCAATACCAGTAATTCAGAATAGATCTACATTATGAAGTTGATTCATCAACTTTTTGTTCTTATGTCAGCCTTGTAGTTAGAAATTCATTCAAGATCGCGTGTTGACCAAGAATCAACGCTTGGGATGTATTGTATTAGTAGCTTACGGACACTTGTGCAGAGATTGGTGTCATTTATCGGTTACAAAACAACCAGCTATAGAGGTTTGCATGTGGATATCTGGAATCATGAGACCAACACACGAAAGCGAAAATATAATTATTGACTACATAACAGCTTCGCAGGAGAAGGCAGTGGTGTAGATTAAACCATCATATTATATTAAATGCAAAGAATCTATCTACGCGCTATGAATATTTCTTGCTACATTAAACTACGAGCCTCTTTTAAAGCTAAAATTACTTTTAATCTAAGATCGCAATATCTTTCCACATTTTTTATTTCTTTTATTTTCTTCGGGGAAATATCTAAATTAATTTATGAGAACCCTATGGAGGAAATCTGTTACTACGTATTTAACTAATATAAATCACTCACTCAGAAGTACATAGGAAATATTTTTAAAAAATGTTAGTTAGTATTCACTGCGGTTAACGAAGTTACACTAATGCAATTATGAATAAAGTTCGATAACCCTTGATACTACCGGATGTCTGGAAGGTGGTAAATGGCATTGAACTAATTCTAGTGACGTTGTTGGTGTGGACGTGGCCGCTCTTATGATTGCGTGATCCTCGCACGCATTTGCGTTCCTGGGACGCCCTGACCCTCCGCGACGGTAGACTAACCCTTCCGTGATCCATTGTTGCCAACACCGAGAAACTACCATATATCTCCGACAGAGTTGGCGGCCGATATACCTGTTTCACCAACCTGCTTCTCTGAGGCCTACTATACGCCCCCTCTCAAAGTCCGACAATTGTTCGCACTGTCACCGATTACGTCTCAGAGGCATCTTTAGTCACAATACCGTTCATCCCAGTCGACAGATTTGCTTGAATAACACTATGGCACAAGCAATCATGCTTTTAAACTCTCCCAGCTTCGAATCTTATATGCGCATAACGCGCTTACCCTTGTCTCATTGGTGTCGAAATTTTAATGATTTGCATATCTCTTACCAGACTACATCCCTGGCAAGTTTCGTGATAGTAGCTCAATTTCTTCTGGGTGCATATATTTTTTTGTGACAGTGTATATCGGTAGCGAATGCCTCTAGAAGATAACGTAGATTCACAATAGAAAATATATTATGAAATTATTTCATTTTTATAAACAGAAATACCATCATTACCAGTAATTGAGAATAGATCTACAGTTTGAAGTAGATTTATCGCCCTCCCGTTTTATTGAGAAGGCCGTGGCCTTGGTAACACAGTTAATCACATGTTCCTATGGTCAGCTGCATTGCATCTTCACAAGGTTTAATACCTTCAAGATCGCGTGTTGACCTAGTGTCAACGCATATGGTATATTAAATAATCATTTTAACAGAAATTGGTGTCCTTTATCTGTTACAAAACAACCAGTTAGAAAGGTGTGCTTGTGGGTATCTGAAATCATGAGACAAACACACGAAACCGAAAATATACCTACTGACTATATAACAGCTTCTCGGGATGAATCAGTGATGCAGATTAAACCATCATATTATATAAAATGCAAGGAATCTATGTGCGCGCTATGAATATTTCTTGTTGCATTAAACGACGATCCACTTTTAAAGCTAAAATTACCTTGATCCAAACTGGAAATAACTTTCCACAATTTTTCTTACTATTATTTTCTTCGGGGAAATATCTGAATTAATTTATGAGAACTCTATAGAGGGAATCTGTTACTACGTATTTGACTCATACGATATTCACTGCGGTTGACGAAGTTACAGGAGTGCCATTATGAATGAAGTTTGATAAACCTGATTCACAGCTCCCAAATGCTGATTCACAGATGTCAGCATTTGGGAGAGGATGTGTAGTTGGGTGCAAAGAAACCGGTTGGTCTAATTGGCGAAACGCTCGACATTTGGATAGGAGCGATGCCACTATTAGACGATGTTGCATGTTGACTTTGTCAGTCAACACTAAAAATTAGGAGAAATGGTGCATTTGAAATCCCTTTCACTCCAGTCGACTGACTGGCTTTCCATTACTGAGAAATTCATATCAAGGGAGAGTGTTTATTTCAAATTCATGCAAAGTGCCTTTAAGATCCGTATTTTAACTCCGAGTCCAAGTAAAATATTTTTTTTCAATTTTAGAAAATACCCACTTCTAGAATTTAAGGAAATTTTTGGCAAGAAGTTTACTCCTTCCGCAATTTGGTCTACAGCTTCGCGCCAAGGTCTTAATAACCATTTGAGATTCCTTTCAGGGAATCTTCTACAACTGATTTCACTTATATTTATAGTCTCACAAATGACCCTTAAAAATTTTTATTTACATATAAAAGGAAAACACGTTCGATGAAGTTAATTGCGGATAAGGTAAGCAAAACCTCAATTTGAGAAACGTTCACATTTAAAAGTTTTAAATATCATCTGATCAAAAGGAAGCGACATGCAAAATACATCGGTAGGGAATGCCTTTAGAAGAGAAGGTAGATTCACAATAGAGAATATATTATGGAATTATATAATTTTTATAAACAGAATTACCATCATTACCAGTAATTCAAAATTGCTCTAGAGTATGAAATTGATTTATCGACCTTTATTTGTACTCCAGTATTAAAGTTTAGATACCTTTCAAGATCGCGTGTTGACCTCGTGTCAACGCGTAAGGTGTATTAAAGTAGTAGCTTATGGTAATTTCAACAGAAATTGGTGTCCTTTATCAGTTACAAAACAACCAGTTAGAAAGATGTACAAGTGGTTATCTGGAATCAAAACGTTCTATGATGTCAATTGCAGTCAATCTAAGCCAATAAACTGTTAACCCCAATTTCTGAAATGTTCACATTTAAAATTTTTATATATCATTTTATCAAAATCAAGAGAAATGCAAAATATATGGGTAGTGAATGCCTTTAGAAGAGACGGTAGATTAAATTTAGAGAATAACATTTTTAGACAAAAAAAAAGGACGCATCATGAAGAGGCAGTGCAAATCGGACACAATTTAATACGAATACAGGTATCGACGGAAAATGCAAAACTTCAAGGTTTGGCAGTCAATGAATGAACTTTGTGACGCTGCAGCGCATCTTAACTGCACAAATGGCAGGATATTAAACAGCAGAATTTTCGATTCCAGGTCATAAATTCTTTGCGAATTTCATTCCATGTGCTCAGGTAGACAGTAACTATGCCTTGCAAACAGGTGCGCGAACAATATGCACAGATGTCAGCATTTCGGAGAGGATGTGTAGTTGGGCGCAAAGAAACCGGTTGGTCTAATCGGCGAAACTCTCGACATTTGGATAGGAGCGATGCCACTATTAGACGATGTTGTATGTTGACTTTGTCAGTCAACACTAAAAATTAGGAGAAATGGTGCATTTGAAATCCCTTTCACTCCAGTCAACTGACTGGCTTTCCATTACTGAGAAGTTCATATCAAGGGAGAGTGTTTATTTCAAATTCATGCAAAGTGCCTTTAAGATCCGTATTTTAACTCCGAGTCCATGTAAAATATTTTTTTTCAATTTTAGAAAATACCCACTTCTAGAATTTAAGGAAATTTTTGGCAAGAAGTTTACTCCTTCCGCAATTTGGTTTACAGCTTCGCGCCAAGGTCTTAATAACCATTTGAGATTCCTTTCAGGGAATTTTCTACAACTGATTTCACTTATATTTATAGTCTCACAAATGACCCTTTAAAATTTATAATTACATATAAAAGGAAAACACGTTCGATGAAGTTAATTGCGGATAAGGTAAGCAAAACCTCAATTTGAGAAACGTTCACATTTAAAATTTTTAAATATCATCTGATCAAAAGGAAGAGACATGCAAAATACATCGGTAGGGAATGCCTTTAGAAGAGAAGGTAGATTCACAATAGAAAATATATTATGAAATTATATAATTTTTATAAACAGAATTACCATCATTACCAGTAATTCAAAATTGCTCTACAGTATGAAGCTGATTTATCGACGTTTAGTTGTACTCTGATTTCCAAATTTTGATCCTCTTCAAGATCGCGTGCTGACCTCGTGTCAACGCGTAAGGTGTATTAAAGTAGTAGCTTATGGTAATTTCAACAGAAATTGGAGTACTTTATCAGTTACAAAACAACCAGTTAGAAAGGTGTACAAGTGGTTATCTGGAATCAAAGCGTTCTATGATGTCAATTGCAGTTAATCTAAGATAATAAACGGTTAACCTTAATTTCTGAAACGTTCACATTTAAAATTTTTAAACATCATTTTATCAAAATCAAGAGAAATGCAAAATATATGGGTAGTGAATGGCTTTAGAAGAGATAGTAGATTAACTTTAGAGAATAACACTTTTAGACAAAAAAAAAGACGCATCATGAAGGGGCAATACAAATCGGACACAATTTAATATGAATACAGGTATCGACGGAAAATGCAAAACTTCAAGGTTTGGCAGCTAATGAATGAACTTTGTGACGCTGCAGCGCATCTTAACTGCGCAAATGGCAGGATATTAAAGAGCAGAAATTTCGATTCCAG
Organism: Dolomedes plantarius; assembly: GCA_907164885.2. Taxonomy (NCBI): domain Eukaryota; kingdom Metazoa; phylum Arthropoda; class Arachnida; order Araneae; family Dolomedidae; genus Dolomedes; species Dolomedes plantarius. The sequence continues at coordinate 140,490,241 of OU015501.1, forward strand.
GTCATAAATTGTTTGCGAATTTCATTCCATGTGCTCAGGTAGACAGTAACTATGTATTGCAAAGAGGTGCGCGAACAATATGCACAGATTTCAGCATTTGGGAGAGGATGTGTAGTTGGGCGCAAAGAAACCGGTTGGTCTAATCGGCGAAACGCTCGACATTTGTATAGGAGCGATGCCACTATTAGACAATGTTGGCAGGAATGTGTGAACTGTGGCCGAATACAGCGTCTAGAAGGAAGCGGTCGACCTAGAGAAACGACAGAACGTGAGGACCGAGCAATCGTCAGAGCGGCACTCACAGCCCCAGAATCATCACTGTCTTACATCGTACGTGAAACTGGTGCTTCTGTAACCGCAAGGACCATTGAAAGGTGGCCCAGGGAAAATGGTGTGAGCTCAAGGCGCCCCTTGCGCCGACTACCATTGAGCTCTGTACACCGACAATCCCGTTTGCAGTAGTGACGGGCACATTCGACCTGGAGTGTCACTGACTGGAGTAGAATTGTTTTCAGTGATGCGTCTCGCTTCAAATTGAGCCCCGATTCCAAAACTGTTACGAATCACCTGAGCAAAGAGAAAATGGCCGAAGAGAAACGCCTTTATAAGAGGGGGAATTTTAAAAGCCTCCCACAAGGCATGTTCCAAGCATTTCTTGATTTTCAAGCATTGTAAATTTTTTACCGAAGTTTGCTTCAGAGCATAGTTCATTCCGCTGCGGGCGAGATTACTACACTTTGTCAGTCAACACTAAAAATTAGGAGAAATGGTGCATTTGAAATCCCTTTCACTCCAGTCAACTGACTGGCTTTCCATTACTGAGAAGTTCATATCAAGGGAGAGTGTTTATTTCAAATTCATGCAAAGTGCCTTTAAGATCCGTATTTTAACTCCGAGTCCTTGTAAAATATTTTTTTTCAATTTTAGAAAATACCCACTTCTGGAATTTAAGGAAATTTTTGGCAAGAAGTTTACTCCTTCCGCAATTTGGTCTACAGCTTCGCGCCAAGGTCTTAATAACCATTTGAGATTCCTTTCAGGGAATCTTCTACAACTTATTGTTTACTACAACTTATTGATTTCACTTATATTTATAGTCTCACAAATGACCCTTTAAAATTTATAATTACATATAAAAGGAAAACACGTTCGATGAAGTTAATTGCGGATAAGGTAAGCAATACCTCAATTTGAGAAACGTTCACATTGAAAATTTTTAAATATCATCTGATCAAAAGGAAGAGACATGCAAAATATATCGGTAGGGAATGCCTTTAGAAGAGAAGGTAGATTCACAATAGAGAATATATTATGAAATTATATAATTTTTATAAACAGAAATACCATCATTACCAGTAATTCAAAATTGCTCTACAGTATAAAGCTGATTTATCGACGTTTAGTTGTACTCTGATTTCCAAATCTTGATCCTCTTCAAGATCGCGTGATGACCTCGTGTAAACGCGTAAGGTGTATTAAAGTAGCAGCTTATGGTAATTTCAACAGAAATTGGTGTCCTTTATCAGTTACAAAAGAACCAGTTACAAAGGTGTACAAATGGTTATCTGGAATCAAAATGTTCTATGATGTCAATTGCAGTTAATCTAAGCCAATAAATTGTTAACCTCAATTTCTGAAATGTTCACACTTAAAATCTTTAAATATCATTTTATCAAAATCAAGAGAAATGCAAAATATATGGGTAGTGAATGCCTTTAGAAGAGACGGTAGATTAACTTTAGAGAATAACACTTTTAGACAAAAAAAAGGACACATCATGAAGGGGCAATGCAAATCGGACACAATTTAATATGAATACGGGTATCGACGGAAAATGCAAAACTTCAAGATTTGGAAGCCAATGAATGAACTTTGTGACGCTGCAGCGCATCTTAACTGCGCAAATGGCAGGATATTAAAGAGCAGAAATTTCGATTCCAGATCATAAATCCTTTGCGAATTTCATTCCATGTGCTCAGGTAGACAGTAACTATGCCTTGCAAACAGGTGCGCGAACAATATGCACAGATTTCAGCATTTGGGAGAGGATGTGTAGTTGGGCGCAAAGAAACCGGTTGGTCTAATGGGCGAAACGCTCGACATTTGGATAGGAGCGATGCCACTATTAGACGATGTTGGCAGGAATGTGTGAACTATGGCCGAATACAGCGTCTAGAAGGAAGCGGTCGACCTAGAGAAACGACAGAACGTGAGGACCGAGCAATCGTCAGAGCGGCACTCACAGCCCCAGAATCAGCACTGTCTTACAAAGGTGCAACTGGTGCAAAACGTGCAACTGGTGCTTCTTTAACCGCAAGGACTATTCATAGGTGGCCCAGAGAAAATGATGTGAGCTCACGGCGCCCCTTGCGCCGACTACCATTGACCTCTGTACACCGACAATCCCGTTCGCAGTAGTGACGGGCACATTCGACCTGGAGTGTCACTACCTGGAGTAGAATTGTTTTCAGTGATGCGTCTCCCTTCAAATTGAGCCCCGATTACCAGCGAATACGTGTCTGCTGACTCCCCGGAAAGCGTTGGGATACCAACCTGATTGTCTTCCGCATTAGGGGCCGACAACCAGGAGTGATGATGGGGAGTGATATTTCCTTTCATAGCAGGATCCTTTTGGTTGTCATCTGCGGCACACTTACAGCACAGAGGTACGTTTACGATATTCTACGCGCCGTTGTTTTGCCCTTCATATCACGCTATCCTGGGCTTACATGTCAGCAAAATAATGTCCGCCCGCACATGTCGACTGTTTCTACTGCTTGTCTTCATTCTTGCACAACGCTAACTTGGCCAGCAAGTTCGCCGAATCTCTCCGCCATTGAGCACGTTTGGAGCATTATGGGCAGGGCCCTCTAACAAGCGACGATTTAACACGCCAATTGGACAGAATTCGGCACGATATCCCTCAGTAGGACTTCCTCCACCTTTATCAATCAATGCCAAGCCGAGTAATTGGTTGCATAAGGGCCAGAGGTGGACCAACGCGTTATTGACTTTTTCACTTTGTGAAGCTCTTTCTCTTGAATAAATCATCCATTTTTTATCAAATTGTAATCATTTGTCTTTCTGTACATGTACCTCACATCTACCGATTTTCGTCGGTAACTCCTTGGTGCGTCTTTTTTTTTTGTGTGTGTGTGTTTGTGTGTCTGAGGGTGTATTATGAAATTATTTCATTTTTATAAAAAAAATACCATCATTACCATTAATTCAAAATAGCTCTACATTATGAAGTTGATTTATCGAATTTCAATTGTATACCAGTTTCAAAGGATTAATCCCTTCAAGATCGTTTGTTGATCTAGTGTCAACAAGTGGGCCGTATTAAAGTAGTATCCGAAGGTCATTAGGGCAGAAATTGGTAACCTTCATCAGTTAGAATGGTGTGTATGTGGGTATCTAGAATCATGAGACCAACACAACGATACCGAAAATATATCTATTGACTACATAACATCTGTGGGAAACTGAGAAAGCAGTGGTGCAGATTAAACCGTCTTATTATATTAAAGGAAGGCATCTTTGTGGGCGGTATTGATATTTCTTGCTACATTCAGCGACGAGCGACTTTTAAAGTTAAAAATACTTTTGAACCAAACTCGCAATAACTTTCCACCTTTTTTTTCTTTTATATTCTTCGGAGAAATATCTGAATTGCTTTATGAGAACCCTATAGAGGGAATCTGTTACAACATGTTTTACTCATAATTATCACTCTCTCAGATGTACATAGGAAAACTTTTTTTTTAAATATTTGTTGGTATTCACTGTGGTTAACGAAATTACACGAATGCAATTAGTCTTCGATGCGCTCAATTTTACTCCATATTTCCATGGCATTTAGGTCTAAAGCTTTTCGCCAAGGTCTTAATCACCATGTGATATCTCTTTCAAGGAATCTGGTATAACAAATTTCACTTATATTTAAAGTCTACTAAATCAGCCTTTAAAATTTATAATTACATATAAAAGGAAAAAACGTTCTATGATGTTAATTGCGGTTAAGTCAAGCTAATAAGCAGTTAACCTCAATTTGAGAGACGTTGTCATTTAAAATTTTTAGCTGTCATCTGCTCAAAAGGAAGAGAGATGCAAAATATATGCGTAGGAAAAAAAGGAAAAAGAAGAAGGAAAAAACTCTTTTATATGTGAGGATTGATTATCGATAGGGATGATATATTATATCGATATATTAATATATAATATATCGATGAAGTTAATTGCGGATAAGGTAAGCAGAACCTCAATTTGAGAAACGTTCACATTTAAAATTTTTAAATATCATCTGATCAAAAGGAAGAGACATGCAAAATATATCGGTAGGGAACGCCTTTAGAAGAGAAGGTAGATTCACAATAGAGAATATATTATGAAATTATATAATTTTTATAAACTGAAATTTTTATATATATATATATATATAAATATATATTATGATATATTATATATTATATCGATATATTATATATTATATATTATATCGATAGGGAAATTATTTATTTGAAAAAAAAAGAAATATGCCATCATTACCAGGAATCCGGAATAACTGTACAGTATTAAGTAAAAATTTTTCGTCCTTCAGAGTCGTCATATTTTTCTATCATAATAGATCTATCATTTGAAGATCGCGTGTTGACGTAGTGTCAACGCTCTGGTTACCTTAAAGTAGTAGCTTACGTTCATTTGAGCAGAAACTGATGTCATGTATCAGTTACAAAACAACCAGCTAGAAAGTTGTGCATGTCGTTATCTGGAATCATCAGACCAATACACGAAACCGAAAATATAGCTATTGACTACATAACAGCTGCACGTGAGAAAGCAGTGGTGCAGATTAAACCATCTTATTATATTAAATGGAAGAAATCTATCTGCGCGGTATGGATATTTCTTGCTACATTTAGCGACGAGCAAATTTTAAAGCAAAAAATACTCTTGAACGAAACTCGCAATAAATGTCCACCTTTTTTCTTTATTTTTATTTTCTTAAGGGAAATATCTGAATTACTTTATGACAACCCTATATAGGGAATATGTTACTACATATTAAACTCATATTTATCAATAACTCAGAAGTACAAAGGAAAAGTTTTTAAAAATATGTTAGTTGGTATTCACTGCGGTTAACTAAGTTACAGGAATGGAATTAGTTTTAGACGTTCTCAAATTTACTCCAAACTTCCATGGCATTTAGTTCTAAAGCTTCGCATCAAGTTCTTAATCACCATGTGAGATCCCTTTCAAGGAATCTGGTACAACCAATTTTACTTATATTTACAGTCTCACAAATGACCCTTTAAAATTTATATTTACATATAAAAGGAAAAAGGAGTTCTATGATGTTAATTTCAGTTAAGTTCAGATAATAAACTATTAACCTTAATTTTAGAGACGTTGAAATTTAAATTTTTTTAATATCATCTGATCAAAAGGAAGAGAGATGTAAAATATATTGGTAGGAAAGAAATGCAAGAAGAGAAGAGAGGGTATATTTGCGAAGAGAAGGAAAACACTTTTTTACTATGAAATTATTTTATTTGAAAAAAAAAGAAATACCATCATTACCTGGAATTCAGAATAGCTGTACAGTATTAAGTTAATTTTTCGTGTTTCAGAGGCTTCATATTTATCTATGATAATTCATCTATCCTTTTTAAATCACATGCTAACCTAGTGTCAACACATGCGGTATGTAAAAGAGTACATTTCGGTTATATTAGTACATATTGGTATAATTTATTAGTTACAATACAACCAGTTATTAAGGTGTGCATGTGGTTATTTGGAACCATGAGGCCAACACACGAAACCGAACACACAGAGGCTCCCAAAAGTGTTCGTACATTTACGATTTTCAATGAAATAGGAGTCTATCCATTAATTAAAATGAATATTTCTGAATGGGTATTTAATAATAAGATCTATAATCTATTCTTAACAAAACTACATGAAATATTTTTTTCTCAATGCGGAGGCACTTTTCGTCAAACAATCGCCTATACTACGCCACAATTTGACTGCTCATTTTTTTGTGGGGGCACCATATAGGCGGACAGCATTACCGCCTATGAAGAGACGACACGAACGTAGGCATTTTTCGTGGCGCGACGCCAGGATTCGATCCGAGCACCCTCAGTACAGAAAACCAGCGCGCTGTACCACTGGGCCGCTACAAGCCCCACAAGATATATTTTAAAAACATAATAAAACTTTATTTTTAAGAAACCAGTAATCAAAAAGTAAAAAAAACTTTATCTCAAAAAGTCATCGTACACTGAAAAATTTTCGGATAAATTCATAATTAAAATTATCGTCTCACACTTTATTTTTATTTTGTTAATTGTGGTGGCATTTAAAATATAGTTTGGCTTTAATTTTTGCTTGCCTACTCCGTAATATTCTATTTATTATTTAAAAATGGCTCGTAGTCGTAAACAAACAACAAACAGCATACGAAAATTGATTATTTTTCATCATAGTAGTGGTAAATCAGTTCGGAATATTGCTAAATTACTTAATTTATCCCATTCTACTGTGCAGTATGTGAAAAAACGCTTTAAAGAAGAAAATTGGATCGAAAACAAGGTAAGAAAAGGCCGTCCGGCAAAGTTAACAAAACGTGATCAGAGATTTATAATTAGAAAATTTGTGAAAAATTCACGTTTGAGTGCTGTAAAAGTTTCTGCAGAATTCAATGAAACATTTTCTACTTCAATTTCACCTGAAATATTTTGACGAGTTCTCAGAACAGCTGGATTACATGGGCGTTCTGCCCATAGAAAATTTTTTGTGAGTGAGAAAAACAGAAAGTTTAGGCTTCCCTTCGCACTATCAATGATAAATAAGCCCCAAACCTATTGGAATAATGTCTTATTTGCCGATGAACATTTTTGGTGCTGATGGGCGTATAATTGTATGGAGAAGAAAAAAATGGGGAACTTGATCTCAAGAACTTAGTAGGAACAGTTAAGCATGCCGGTGGAGGTATCCTTGTGTGGGGGTGCATGTCAGCATCAGGACTAGGTAATTTGGTATTTATTGGTGGCATAATGAATCATGATGTTTATATAAATATTTTAAGAGACAATTTAAAATTATCAGTCCAAAATTTGGGTATTGGAAACAACTTTGTTTTTTATCAAGATAACGATCCTAAGCACACGGCTCTCAACGTTCGCCTCTTGTGTCTCTATATTTGTCCACAAGTTTTGAAAACACCACCTCAATCGCCAGATTTAAACCCAATAGAACATACTTGGTGAGAACTGGAGGTTCGAGTACGAAAACACATTCACACGAAAAGCGAACTAAAAACAATTATGATGAAAGAATGGATGAACATTGATGCAGAAATTACAAAAGAACTAGTGCAATCTATTCCCAGACATTTAAAGCTGTTGTGGATGCTAAAGGATATCCTACTAAATATTAATTTAACGAAAAATTAGAATATTTACTAATATGTAGAGATTTTTTCAAGTGTACGATGACTTTTGTGTGATAAAGTTTTTGTTACTTTTTGATTATTGGTTTCTTAAAAACAAAGTTTTACTGTATTTTTTAAATATTTCATGTAGTTTTGTTAATAATAGATTATAGATCTTATTATTAAATACCCATTCTGAAAAATTCATTTTAATTAATGGATAGACCCCTATTCCATTGAAAATCGTAAGTGTACGAACACTTTTGGGAGCCACTGTATAACTATTTACTACATAACAGCTTCGCAGGAGAAAGTAGTGGTGCAAATTAAACTGTATTATTATATTAAATGCAAGGAATCTATCTGTGCGCTACGGATATTTCTTGCTGCATTAAGCGATGAGCTACTTTTAAAGCTAAAAATACTACACAAAACTTTTGATTCCTTTTGATCCAATTCGTAAAAAAATTTCTTGTATTTTCCTTCGCTTCGAGGAAAGACCTGAATTAGTTTGTGAGAATCCTGTAGGAGGAATCTGCTACTACATATTTAACTCATTTTTATCACTCACTCATAAGTACTTCGGAAAAGGTGTTTAAAAAATATTAGTTCCTATTCAATTGCTGTTAGCGAAAATATACGAATACAATTATGAATGAAGTTCGATAGACCTTGACTTCCAAAACTTTTAAGAATCGCCCGAGCAAAGAGAAAATGTCGGATGAGAGGAACGCCTTTAAATGATAGAGGATATTTTGAACCCCTCCCACGTCATATTCCAAGTATTTCGTATAACAGTATAAATGGTGTACCGCAATTCGCAATAGACTGTAGTTCTTTCCTTTGGTGTCTACATTACTACATTTTACAAGTCAACAGTGAAAATTCAGTGCAATTCCGCATTTGAAATTTCTTTCCCTCCAATGAAATGGCTGGCCTTTTTTATTTCTGAGGAGTTCATAACAATGGCGACTGCTGGATGCACTTCAGGTTTATGCATTACAGTGAGTGATATATGTTTCATTAAATTTTAAAAACATATCACAATGAAACTTTGAAAGTAAATTTTCTTCTTAAGCAATTTTGAAAGTATATGGACATCATGTTTTTATACTCTTCCACATAGTTTCTCATGCAAAAATGTTGCTTTGGTTTCCTGAAAGCTTTTATCAATTTTGTTCAAAACTATATCCTTTTTAACATCGAAATCACCTAATAGCTATTAAAAAAGAATTTTGACTCTTCTTTGAATGCTTAATTCCATATTAATTTTATTTGTCTTTTCATTCTTTAAAAATGTTTCGTTATTTTCCTTACATTTTATCATGTTTTTCGGAATTCTTAAAATGAAATGCAGAAAGTATTTTAAATATGCATACGTATTATTACAACACTGCTATGTTATTAGAGTTGGTAACAGACAGTATTGATATTTTTAATCAGTATTTTATGCACTCTGCAGATAATTTTGTATTTTTTCTTATGGAACATTTAATTTTAATGCTTCAATTTGTCCTTTCTAATTTTTAACAGACTTGAAAGTTTAATATATATGTGTGTGTGATCTGCCCAAAACGTAAATTTCTCGCGTTCATATCACTCCTATTTTATGAATTTCTCTCTTTAATCCTGGAATCTCGCTTTAAGCACATCAATTTTAATCATACATACGGGGACTTAATCACACATTTTAATCACACATCGGGGTAAAAGTGTATTCATCAACATCAAAGTTTCTGCAGCGCATTGATTTTTGGGCTAGTTCCAATCGAAAATCTGCTGGTAACCCTAAGGTTATAATTGGCATGGAATCACAAGAGTAAGCAGCCGGTAAAGAGGTCCACTGCTGTACAGATTAACCAAGTTTTGGATGATATATCTATATATATAAAACAGTTCCGTAACTGACTCATTCATTCATTCATTCATTCATTCACTGACTGACTGACATACAACGCACAGACCAAACCGCTGGACCTAAAGGGCTGAAATTTTGCATGGCGATTCTTCTAATAGTGTAGGGGTGCACTAAGAAAGATTTTTCAAAAATTCTTCTTAGATTTCTTTAAATTAAATTTTTTACCTGTTTTTTAAACTTTTTTTACGTTTGCATTTAAAATAATACATTGAGGGTTATAAAATTTATATCACGAGAAAGATCATAAAAATTCCTTCAAAATGAAATTTTTTTCGAATTTTTACCTCCATTTCCTGATTTTTGGTGAATTTTTAAAGATTAATTTTTAGAATTTAATTTATTAAATGCTGATCACGTGATTTCTTTTTCTGGTACTTTCAATAAATTTATCGTCACGTGCGTAACAACTAAATAGACAAAAAAAATTTTTTTTCTCTTTCTAATGCAGCAGACGATTGGATATTATCAAAAAAAAAATGCATATCCCTTACGATTTTTTTATAAATATATATATATATAGATAGATATATATTTTACATCAATTGTATACATTGATCATCGCATTTATTATAAATATATATATTTATTTTTTGGCATAAATTGCATACGTTGACCGTTGTATTTAATTTGAATGTACTCCGTAGCGAAGCGCGGGTTTTCAGCTAGTAAATATATATATACAGTAACCACCGCTTATAGTGATCAGTGGTTATAAGAATCAACCGTTTATAAGAATCAATATCGCAAAAACAAAAACAAATGTATTATTTCCATGTTAAAATTTTCGCTTTAAAGAATCAATCCACCGGTTTTAAGAATCGGTTTACACTCTTCGCTTTCCTATCATTTTTCCAAAAAAGCCACTTAAACCCTCAAAAGGCAGGAAGTTCTTTCTTTATTCTTTTTAAAAGAAAGAGTGATAAGATGGGATGGAATACAGTCGTAAAATGCATCTCCTTTGTTAGACATAACATAATAGTTTCCCCTTAAACACTTTAGCTAAACACTGTCCTATTAGCTTGACCCAGGGGCATCCTACCCGATTTCACTTTTCTCCACTGACAAACTTTTTTCCCACCTCCCCCATCCTGGTTGCGGCTTCCTGGACCCTGAAACACATAAATCTTCGGGGAAGTGTTCACTATCACTTAGAAAAACATGACATTATTAGATTCAGCACGTTATCAAACCGTGAAACGTAAGCTAGAAGGGGAATCTTGGTCTGAGACTATTGGTATTGAAAGAGGTATGAACAGCTTCCTGAAAACTTCATTACGTCAAACTACCATAAAAAACTTTTTCTTGGTGGTTAGGTTGACCGCACTTTGGCAGTCACCGGAAAAAATTTCGAGATATTTCGCCTAAGGAATTCCTTTCATTCCAGCGTAATCATGGTTAATCTTTGCTCGGGAACCCACAGAATGTTCGAATCGTATATGGAAGGTTATCTATACTCTAACCATGTATATTTTTATATTAAGCTTCTCCTCTTTGGCGCGCTTTATGCATGTCTGCTCTTTTAAAATTCAAATAGAGTTTACATGCATTACTACTAAAGAGTCTTAATGCTTGGTATTTACTAGGGTTTTCGGCAAGAAGATTACAAAATGTATAGAGCGTGCCAAAGAGGCGGAGCTTAAAGCAAAAAATATACATTTTCAGCCTACTGGTAGCCTTACACCTAAGTTTCACCCTAGTTCATAGGTCGGTAAGATGGCGATAGACGATGGTACTGTCTGAAGTGGTTAGGTTGACCGCACTTTGGCAGTCACCGGAAAAAATTTCGAGATATTTCGCCTAAGGAATTCCTTTCATTCCACCCTCCTCTTGAGTTATGCTTTGCTGAAGAGTCTATAGAATTGTCAAATCCTATGTGCAAGGTTATCTGTACTCTATTGATGTGTGTTTTTATGTTAAGCTACTCCTTTTTGGCATTCTTTGTGTACGTTGTTCACTTCACCAAAATTTCAATATATTACTACAAAAGAGTTTTAATGTTTGGTATTTATCACGAATAACGATTCAATAACTCTAAACACATAACTACTTTTTCAGCTTAGGGTATTCCAGAAGGGAGTGTTTTTAGGTATAATTTGTGTACAGGGTGAGTTAAGATCATGATGGTCGAAATGTCATACCCATTAAAAATAATAAATGTAATTAATAAGGTTAAGTAAATCGAAACATAATGTAAAATTGATACAAATTTAGCACTGAAAGTAGCATTTTTAAAAATAATAATGATCTAAGGTGGCTGCCTCCGTGAAAAGAAACTGGAAAATAACACAGGTCTATAAAAAAACAGTTTTTTGTGTGCCTAGGATTTTAGAAATTATTTTAGCTATATTTGGGGAGTTGCATCTAAATAGGAAATTGGTTTTTCTCTATCAGTTCTACTTTTTTAGATAGAGTAAAACTTGGACTAACTGAGATCATAGGCAGTCCTGACAATCAAAAATACGGATAATCCGGGTAATATGGGTAATAAGCAATACAAAATCCTTAACTGAGAAGACTTACTTTGTTTTGTAATAAAATTACATAGTATTATTTACAAGACATTAAAAAATATAAGAATAACTTTTCACATTATTTCTTAACAAAGAATTGGTAAGTCTAGTAAAGCTTTCTTAAACTCGGCAAAAAGTATTTTATTACCATAATTAAGGCGACAATGGACCTTCAACCTGTTTTTTTTAACTTTTCAATATTTTACTCTATATACAAAATGAGAATACCTAAAGACACTTACAATCCAGAAATAAGTATTTTGTGGGAAAAAAAAGGCCAGTTTTTCAAAAAAATGTTCAAAAATGCTAGAATTTTTCAAAATGCTCTACGCGCATTCATTGTCTTTGAATTTCTTCCAAATTTCTCAGAATTGTAAATTGAAGTGTTTACCATAAAACTGTGCAAAATTCTTTGAAACCACAAATATTTTTCATATTTATAGACCATGAAATAAAGCAAAAACATAAAAAAATAACAGGAAGATTAAAAAATAACTATTATTTATGGTTTTAGATTCATACAAGAAAAATCAACGCACATTTATGTTTATATATATACGGTAAATTTATATTAAAAAAATTAAGGTTTTTAAATGATTTAAAATGCACACGGAGCATTTGAAAAATGCTAGCATTTTTGAAAAAAAATTTGAAAAACAGACACTATTCTGTCAATAAATCCTTATATTTCGAATTCTAAGGGCCTTTAATGTAGTAAAAAAGAATACAAATTATTATCATTTGTATATAGAGTAAAAAAATGATAATTAAAAAATTCGAGATTGAAGGTCCCTTGTCCCTTTAATTGTACAATATATGCAGAAACTGTACATTGAATCAAACTAAAAAGCGAATATTTGGCGTACTTCTAGTTACGATCTTGCTATCATAGTTAAAAATTATTATCTAATGGGAACATTAAATAAAAATAATGTCTACAAATCTTATCCGGAGATCCGGATCAGCGAGTGCCGGATAAACGAGGTTTTACTGTACGTTCACTTATCTATCAATGTTTGTTTCTATTCAATACATTCGAGTATGGGTGTTTTGTCCTCTTGAGAAACTGGACCCCTGAGAAAAATGGTTCTTTCTGAATATTTTCCAGATGTTTGGCGCCTATTTATCGAAAGCTCAAAGCGAGGTTTGAAATTTATCCTTCTACACAATGGGAACAATTTTGGTTCAATACCAATTGCTCACTCAACGAAAATGAAATAAGAATATGACACCATACCTTTGGTCTTGGAGAAGATAAAGTATCATGAACATCAATGGACGATTTGTGTGGACTTAAAAACGGTAAACTTTCTCCTTGGACAGCATAGTGGCTACACCAAATATCCTTGCAACGTGTGTCTCTGGGATAGCAGAGACAAAACACACCACTGGGTTAGAAAAGAGTGGCCTAAGAGAGAAAACATGGATGTTGGGGAAAAGACCCCTTAGTTGGACGAGAGAAAATCATCTTTTCTCCACTGCATATCAAGCTGGGCCTAATGAAGCAGTTTGTAAAGGCTCTTGATATGAACGGATCATGTTTTATATAGGGGAAAAACGACTACGTTGAGCACGGAAAAAGGAATATTTGACGGCCCACAAATAAGACAGCTCATTAAGGATCTTGCCTTCATAAATTTCATGAATGAGGCTGAGCGAAAAGCCTGGACTTCATTTGTTGCAGTTGTCGGAAATTTTCTGGGAAAATGCAAAGCTGAAAACTATGTTGAATTGGTGAATGAGATGCTAAACAGTTTTAGATCCCTTGGGTGTAACATGAGCATTAAATTGCACTATTTACACAACCACTTAGACCATTTTGCTGAAAATTTAGGAGACACCAGTGAGGAACAAGGTGAAAGATTTCACCAAGATATTAAAACTATGGATGACCGCTAGCAAGGAAGATGGAATACGCAGATGATTTCAGGTTACTGCTGGAGTTTAAAAAGGGACTGTTCCAAAATATCACATTCCGTGACTTTCAAAAATGTCACGGAAAAGAAGTTTCCGAAGTGTTCAGTGACAACTTGGTTTCATCGATGACCTTTTTCCTCTTTCTTGCTCTTTGTAACTAGATAAGTGCTACTGCAATATTCTCTAATATTTTTATGTTCCTTTAACATTTTTAAAAAAGTAATAATAATAAAAAATTCTTTTTTTAGTTTTTAATTTGATCCATGGATTTTACTTAAAATAGTGTAACGTATATTTCACTAAAATGTTATACCTTAGAAATTTGAGCTCCTAGGAAAAAACTAATGCCATATTTAAATTCAGGGCATCAAATTCATATGAAATCAGGTACAAATACCCCGGCACCAAAACCACTGTTGACTTGTGTAATTCATTGTTACACATCTTCAAGCTTATTGCACCTCTCAGCCACACGACGCCGCGTTTAGTGAACACACGTTATTTAATACGCGGATGGTTTTTCATCCTCTAATTTCGTTCCATTTGTGACCTTGGCCATGGATCATAAAACTAAGAAGAGGGTTCCTGCACCTATTTCTTTGTACAACTCAGTAAATTTCTGTAGATTCGTAAGGCTTATGGTGAACACTCTTATAGTCGAATAGCGAGTTTTGAAACGAGATCGTGCTTCAAGGTCGGGCAAATATCGTTTGAAGATGACGAGCGTTCTGGGATTCCAAGCACTATCAAAACTGCAGAAAGAGCTTAAAAAATCAAAAACTAATGCAAAAAGACTTTCGCCAGACGATCTGGGTAAAAAAGTTCTCAGAAAAATTGTCAGTCAAATACGGCTATTAAATAAAATTTCTAATGATCTAAAAAATCCCCATGTTCTTCAATTCGGAAAAATCCATTTAATTGTTTTCTTATACATTAAAAACAACTGATGATATTTCCGATATATTTTTGAAGGCATACTGTTGCCATTTAAATGAAAAATTCAAACGTTTTCCATTTCTAGTAATATACATTATTTTAAAATTTGACTTGCGTGATTTTTTTAGCACTATATGTATGTAGACCTAAAAAAATATGGTATTTCATAACTGTAAGAAGAAATAATGTTTAAAACACGCAGGAAACATCTAAGTTTAGAGTATAATTTAGCTGATAATAAAAGAACTTTCATCTGGAACGTCATATTACTGAGATAATATAAGATAGCCTCGAGTCTACAACAATGGGATTGGGATAGCGACTACAACGCAAAAGCAATTAGTTAAAAATTTCTAGCTAAGAGGAAACGTATCGGAAAACCACTGCCATATCTTAAATAAGTTTTCTAAACAATATAGAGCTTAAGTCAAATCAGTGTTAGAAAGATATTCACTTGGTCTTTAATGTTGCCGTAGAAGAAAGAAAACCAAGTATGCGAAG
Source organism: Dolomedes plantarius (assembly GCA_907164885.2). Classification (NCBI taxonomy): domain Eukaryota; kingdom Metazoa; phylum Arthropoda; class Arachnida; order Araneae; family Dolomedidae; genus Dolomedes; species Dolomedes plantarius. The sequence continues at coordinate 140,505,467 of OU015501.1, forward strand.
ATAACTTCATAATAATGGTGCGGACATTAAAATGCTACATTCATGAACTGTTACCACTCTGTGGAACTGGAGGAGAGGTGGAAATTCTCGAGCGTTCTTCTAAAAGGATTGGTTCACCGAATGCAGTGGTTCCTAATCTTTTGTTAATCAAGAACCACTTGTCAAGAAAAATTCTTTGGCAACCACCTCCGAACCAGACAGGCAAAAATGGGTTTTATTTTTTGAATTAACAAACTATTTAGGATAAACAACTTTAATAAAAAGTTACAAATAAACTTAATAACAAATTGAACGTAACAGAAAATTGAATAGCAAACATAAAAGCCTATGAAAACTTTAAAAAATTTAGTAGATGTTTCAGCATTCGTTTGCTTTATTAGCTGTAAAACTGCTTATGCTGCAAATCGTAGTCACAGAATGCATATCAGATAGTTTTAAGCAGAACAGGGATTTTTTTGTAATCAAAAAGTCAGAAAGCGGAAGCAATACAGAAATTTTTAGAATTTCAATAAAAAATTGGAAACCAAAAGTTTTGATGCCAGTTTTAAAAAAATTGTTTACATTTGCCATCGTTTTGAAACAGGGAAACTATTTTTTTTATCACGCCTGGCCTAGGTAACCATTTCTTCGGTTTTCGTGGAACACCGGTTAGGAACCATTGATCTACTGGATGCATCTATAATAAAGCATCCGACAAACCTCTCACAGTGGTTAGAAATATTCCGACAAAACATATGCATAATACACTACGTCTACAGTGAAGAATTTGTTCTGCATTTTAGAGTAGTATATATTGCTCATCAACAACTGAGGGTTTCCTTGTCATATAGTAATTCAATTAACTGCTTTATCCTGTTTATCTCTTTATATTCATTTAGCATCTACATTTTCTTATTATTTGTTTTCAATTAGATTTGAAACATAGGAAAGCCAGTAAAGTGAACAAAAGTTCGGTGATAGATAATCTCAGCAGATAAATTTCTTCTCAAAATTTCATAAAATAGAAAAATTAAATAAATGTCTGCTGTACTCTCAAACACCCAACACATGATCCTGTATTGAATTTTCCACTTTCTACTACTTCTGTCATCATATTAGCAAATTACATGAGCATTTATTCTATTTCTGATATCCCCTAAAACTGTAAATCTGAAGAATTGAGAAACTGTCTATCAGTGAATTTAGTACTAGTTTTATGGCCGTGGTATCCTTGTGGTAAGTACGCTGGCAATCGGTGCTGAGGGTGCTCGAATCGAATTCCGGCACGCGCCACTAAAATATCTCCGTTTGTGTCGTACCATCGTAGGGGGTAAAACCGGTTTGCCTACATGGGGCTCCCAGAATAAAATAGGCAGCAAAAAAAAACTGTGGTGAATGACAACAGGTGCATGTCTATCCGACAAGTGCCTTCGCATTGGGGAAAAAAATATTAGTTATATTTGCAGCTCACGTTTCTATCATACGAACAAACAGTCTATTTTAAAAAAATATTCAGTTCGAAAAAATAATATGGAGTGGTTTACAAATATGAGATTTTCACAGCACCATGAAAACTCTTTTTGCCCTTGTTAAATATTTAAAGCCTCAGATTTATATACTGTTGTCAATTGACGGTGCTTAAAGTGACTGCATTTTGTCTATTTTGTATTACATTAATATCCATCCTTATTCAAGTGGTACAGTTTCGATGATGCCCTCATCTTTATGGTTTGTAATACCTATGTGCATTTTTTTATTTTTGTTTTAAAAGATGCGGTGGACAAACAAATTATTTATTCAAAGCAGTGCTTGTTTGATCTAAAAGAAATTTCTGTATTTGCCTTTAAATCGCCAGTTTCTTGTTTGACATTAAATTATCCCTTTCTAAGATTAAAAAGCCACTTCATGCGATTATTTCCATCACAGAAAAGTTTCTGCAAAAAAGAAAGCATATATATACAATACACCCACCTAGATATATAGAATAAATACTGATTACTGGAAAGTTGATCCAAAAAGAAAGGTATGTTAAACACTTACATTAAAAATGTATACAATTTGGGTATGCAATATTCTACGTTTCTCTTTCAAAATCCTACAAGAATTTCGAGCCATGGGGTTAGCTTTACCTCAGCAGGGTGACTTTAAGTTGGAGTGAAGACAGACAGTAATATGTTACAGTTTCATATAGAAAGATGTATTATAGCTTTCGGTTTAATATATAATAGGTTCTTCCTATTGACTACTAGTTATTATGAAGAGTTGAAATTAAGTTAAAGAAGATACTCAGTCATTTAGATAATCCACCGAAGTATAATATACTAAGAGTTTTTAAAATTCCGTAAGGCATCATCAAAATTTAACTCCGAAAACTTTCCATTTAGTCAGAAAACTTACCTACAAAATATACCTACATACCGTTTTAATTCTCTGCATTCTAAATATCTGATGGTCTTAATATTGCTTAACTATGCTTCTCCTTGTGCCAATACTAAAGTTTCAAATGTGATTCGTAAGACTTGGTTTCATGTAGAGGGTATTATTAGTAGAATTTTGAGAACTCTTTTGAATTGGGAAAAGGTTTGAAAATTATTAGAATAATTTACTCCGAGGGAAAATCTTCTGTAGTTTACTGGTATCATATATAACTGTTATTTGATTTGACCTTGTTTAATATTTCTTTCTGTAATATAATAAGCCTGAAAGTGAAAACTACATGTTAATATGATATATCTTCTATTCATACAAATGGTTTAAAACAAAAACAAAAAAACCTAATCCCGCAGAACCAATGACGAGGACCAATCGAACCGTTGACGATGACCAATCCACGCCTCGAATTCATTGGCTACTTTATTATGGGAAAACCATCTAATTGAGCCAACACGGCTTCCTTTTAGCGGACAGCACTGGAGCGTCCATGCCTGATCCTGGATTCGAACCCGAAATCCCACCGTAGTAGCCCAAGACGGTAAGTACTATACAATGAGGTTGGCAATAAAATGTAAAAGAATATATAAAATGTCTCTATATAAGAATATGTAATATTCGTATCTACGTAAAAGAACCCAACAAAAAGAGAAAAATTATTTTGAGGGGCTATAAATCGATGAGGAAAAAAAATCTGTTCATAAACTGCATAAGTATAATATACACTTAATAAAAAGAAATCATGTGAATGAAGACATAATTATTGAGAATTTCTGCAAAGCATCTTATCCTTAAGTGGAAATATTTTTCCAATATTCAATTCCATTTTTGAATAAATAGCCTCTGTTTCAAAGAGCTTATTGCTAAAAAAATAGATTTTTTAAAATGGCAGACATCTTTTTCATATTACATCTCATCATAACATTTTGCAAATGCTGAATAGTTTTGCATTTCAAGAGATAGGCATTTATGTTTTTAACTTAAAATCAAATGCACTGAAGATAATCTTAGTAATTTAAAGGACACCGTGTAAATGATATAATAAAGCAAATATGAAATATTGGGACGCAGTAATAGTCTAATATTATTTTATAAGTTTATTTTTTTCCATAATATTGAATCATGATATTTTTACAAAGTGTGAGAGACTGTGTTAACATGTCAGTTTAATTAAGCTCTATCGTGCCCGCATACGAAAATATAGAAAAGTATAGACAAGTAAACTAAGTCAACTTTCAGCTTAGTTAATTAAGTGTTGTTAAAAATAACTTGAGTATCTTTCTATAAGTCAGATAATTTAGTTAGAAGAAACTAATACTTTAACTATCTTTGTTATTGTTTCTATTTTACTGAGTATTACAGTGTAAGCAGCGGATCATCGAAATAAACTAATATGTATTTCTAGGAAAAAAATTAGTCGAGATCCTTGTTATTTTAAGCATGACATTCATAAGCAAATTATCTTTAATCTTTCAAGTTTCGTTTCAGTTCATTCATTTGCTGTTTTGTAAATCCGAAAGAAAAATTTGACTTTCACTACACCAAATGCACAAATTATTATAACACTTGGTAATTTGATTCTGCAGAGTGTAGTTATCACACATGAAAAATTGTCGAAGATTTACATGGAAATGCTACACAAAGACTCATTTAGTGTATTGGACGACCAACGATGTTGAAAAAGACACTATCGTAGCTCTAGAAACTAGAGGGCAAGTTTCGGAGGGGTTTTTTCTTAAGGTAGCTATTGCAATGGATTAATGAAAATGGGCTACAAGACACAAAACATTAACTAATATCATGAGTTATGTCCGAATATGGCTCCTAGATTCTCTCGCTATGAGAAGCAATATCATCTATTTAAAAGTTGTCAGATTTATTTGGTCAAACAGACGTCTAAGAGTTCGTCAGATTGCATATTATTGGAAAGTAAGATGGCTTCATGGGGAAAGAGTATACTCCGTATTGTATTGTAAAGGCTACAGATGCTGAAGACTCCTCCGGAAGCAGTTACTGCTTTGGAAAGAGTGAGAGGCATTCAGCTACGACGATTTGAATGAACATTCGGTTTTAAGTGGATATAGACGGCCCAAACGAGAAATGGGGAAGCAATCTATGTGACGACTCGCGAGAGATCGGGTATAGAGCAAAGTATACCCTCCACCCCTGTGAGTGGAGGCTTCCGCTTTTGCCAGTGTGAATAATCGCTCTTTGCTTCGCATGAGAACTGTACAAATTTCAAATACAAAGAGATCACCTTCAGAATCCTACCTGAGAGGTCTTAGAAACGAGATTTTCAATTACACCACCGGGAAATGCCCTTGCAGCCTTATATTCTCTTCCACCGAACAAAAATCAGAGTGGTCATGACCTTTTAACGAAATATTTCACATAAAAATTGCCACACAAAAAAATATCGGTTCATTTTATTTATGCTTGAAGTCACGGCCTGGGACTCAAATTAATAAATAATGCTGCATATGCCAAGCATGTGTACTTAATTAATGGCAGTAAAAGAAAAAAATAATAAGGGATAAATATAAGCAGTTGTTATTACACTGCTTGACAATTGCTAAGGAGCAGTCACATTTTTCGGAATATTTCATAATATACATTGATTGAAGAAATGAAACTTCGTACATATTTAGTAGAGATACTGTGCATTATTTATTATGCAAAATGGTACAGATTACGCCACATGGAAAAAGAAGAAAGCAAAAAACAAAAAAGATGCTCTTTAGAGCATTTCCAAACAGCCACGAAAAATGGGTCTTCCTGCCAGAATGAAACAGTTATGAGTACCTTAGTAAGGTGTGTGACCTCCTCGGACACTATTGCACATTTTGGATCTTTTTTTCATGCTGTCTACTAAAGTATTGGGGAGTCCTTGGGGGATATTGTCTCACTCCCCAACCGTTCTTTCAAGGTTCGGGGAGGGCAAGTTCTTTTAGAAACACGTCTGCCAAGAGCTTCCCAGGCATGCTCTATAAGATTTAGGTCAGGAGAGTAAGCAGGTCATGTCCTACGTTCAATATTTTCACTTTGTAGTGTGTCCGATACTTCAGCGGTCCTGTTTGGGCGCACATTGTCTTCCATAAACAGAACATTTGGACCAACCGCACCCCTAAAAAGACGAAAATTATCCAGAATAATCTCCCTGCAATACCGCTGCGATGTAACGGTACCTCACTGAAAGATGTGAAGCGGTGTTTTACCATTGTGCATAATGCCTGCCCACACCATCACGCCTTGGCCATACCAATGACATTCCTGAACATTCTGTGGTGCATAACGTGTTCCCCTCTCTCTCTACACTAACTGGTGGCCAAAATCACTTGTCAGAGTGAAACGGGATTCGTCAGAGAACATCACTCTGGACCACTCTTGCTGACCCCAACCAATATGTTCCTTACACCAACGTAATCTTTCTCGACGATGGCGTGGTTGAAGTGGGATGCATTGAACATGCTTCCGTGCATACAAACCAACCTGATTTAATCGCCTTGAAATGGTTCTGGCTGATACATTTGTACCGGTAGCGGTTGCGAGGTCTGCAGCTATCTGACTAGGAGTGAGATGGCTGTTCCATTTCGCCACTAGGGATACATATCGATCCTCTTGAGGTGTAGTGTTCCTTCCACGTCCACCGGCATGCTTTCGTATGGCATTCCCACATTCAGCGGCCTTTTTAAATCGTGATATGACACTTTTTGCCACTTCCATTACTCTGGCCACAGTAGTGACACTTTGTCCTGATTCGAGCCGTCCAACTGCTCTTCCACCATCGTACGCACTCAAATGTTTTCTTGCAGACATTTTGCACTTAATTATAGCCACACCACACTGATTTTCACAGAAATAACTTCCAATAACTTACGGCACTATTTTCGTCAAACACCTAACTGCATGAACTTTCGAAAGAACAAAGAGTTTCGTGCACTGCCTTTTATACAGATAACAGGTCCTGCCCTATTACGCCTCTGCATTTCATTTTACTGTGATTAGTCTACTGTCGGGAACGCTAGTTTGAAAAAACTAGTTGTTTCTTAGCAATTGTCAAGCAGTGTATATTGTACCTTTAACTTCAAGAACAAAGTTTTTTTAATGTTTCAGAAAGAAATGGAAGTGAAAAAAGTGCATGTGGTTTTCCAAAATACAGGATTTAACATACTTAACAAGAAAACTTCACATTTTCTTTCTTTGGAATATGAAATATGATATAGAAAAAAATTATGATTTAAAAAGACCTTAGGATAATTATTTCGAAAATAAGTCTAATTCAAATTACCCTTAATTTAAAAAAATATCTATCATAAAAAATACCTGTTATGTCTATGAAAGTTATGAAATTTTATACTTAATATCTTTAATTTAGCCACCTTTTTTTCATTCTTTAAATATCATATTTATAAAAGTTATTTCATTTTCATTGCTTAAAATGAGATGACAACAAGCTTAAAATAGTTCTGCATTAACTATTGGCTTTGTTAATCATTAAATTAGTCGAAATATCTGACACAAAAATGGCACAGCATTCATGATTTACGCAATACAACTAACAGTTAAACTCTGCAGTTTTTCTTCCTGAACACATGAATGTAAATGAAACTGAACATCTCTTGCATCTTAAAATAAATTTTTATTTTTCATTTTTACTTCTCTCAAAAAATTTTAGGATATTTATAATAACTTCACTCTATAGTAGTCTAGAGATTCAAAATATTACTCACTGTGAAGAAACTGATGAAATCTGGCATAGTGGTTGCGTAATTAAGCAAAAAATATAAATACTAAGAATGCGTTTTGGGTGTGTTTATTGTAACAATTATTTTGAAAACAAAAAAAAAGAGAGCAAAGCAAATCTTTAATTTCATGAATGACCACGCTATGCAACCACAAATATGAGAGTAGGACTACATGTCAATGAGCCTGATTACATATGCATGCAACTTACCAAATATTCTGCTGTGTTTCGCAGTTGTTTCTGTTGTAAGTAGATATATGTTTCTGGGATAAAATTGTCTGCAAAACATCGGTAAGTAGATAAACTCTTTCTCTGTTGTTGATTTCGCAATCCCATACATGTTTGAAGTTACTAAAGGGGATAGTTGACAAATACTCCCTTGAAGGTATTCCCTTGAAAGCTACACATAGGTTATTACACATAATTACACATAATTATGACGCTACACATAGGTTTTAGTTAGGCTATTTTACTAGCACACCTACGCTATTAAAATATATACATTCCTAACGTAAAATAAATATTTGAAAGCAATCATTGCTTCAATTGCAGATTTTAGCAGCACAAGAACTATTTCTTCTTGGCTATTTAAACTCTTTAAATTGTAAGATAATTTCTCTCTTTATTTCTGTATTTTTCAAAGATGTTTCCAACTGTAAAAAAAATTAATATTAATTAATTTCTTAATACCCAGGTGTCTTCTCTACCATCGTAGACCATGAAAGATATTTTATATAATTCCGAGCGAGAAGATCAATACAAATAAACTCTCTGAATGTATTAATTACGATATTTATTTTCAAAATCAATGAAGGACATCTGACACCTCATTAATATGATTACTGTCAGCAATTCGCGACGCAAGCAAGTATGCGTTGCTACCTGTTAACGAGAACGATATGAAGAGAGACTTAATGTTTTAAGATTTATTATCTGTTACCCACATAAAACAATTTTTGAAATATATTTCTGAAAGTCTGCAAAATTCTTCTAATGTTAATCTTTAAAGCTTTTATGAAAAGTAACATACTTTCAGGATTTTTAGTATTGATATTTTATGAAATAAACCCGCAAACCTATAAAACTACTTACAATTTTTAGTTTGGAATTTTTTAAAACACAATCCCATCATTAGCAGCTACGAAAGATAACTTTTTACACTGCAGGAAAATTTAAAATATCATTTCACCAAAAGTACAGATTTTTTTCTAATACGGTAAAAATTTTCCTACAGGATTCTAGATTTTTTTTGCTTCTTTATTGTAGGAGCACCATTTAAGTGAGCAAACCCTGTTCCCGAAATGGGACAGAGCAGAAACATCCATACCTTAGCCGAGATTCGGACCCGAATCCACATTGTGGAGGCTTGCGACTCAGTCCCTTATTTGATGGAGCAACTCAAGAGTAGATTATACAGAAGTCTTCCTTTACGCCTGTTAAATTTTTTGAGGCGAAATGTACGAATAACTTGTTTCTATGAATATTCTAAATTTTATCTTTATGCGTTCGACAGGGGAAATATTTGTTAATTTTAAGAAATGTGTTCGGCTTTTATGGGTTTTCTTTCCTTTTCTCTCCTATTCGCCCACCATCGGTGGATTTTATTTTTAATTTAAATTATTTTTCAGTTTTCTTCTCATATCTATGTTTTTTAATTAATTCATGATCTAAAATGAAAAAAATATGAACCATTATTTAAAAAAATATTTTTAAAAGGAAAATTAAAAGTTATTTTTAAGAAATTATGTTGATGTGCAAAAATCTTTATCCACACATCATGAAATATAAATTGAAAATTTAAGCAATCAGCTTAACTCGACTTAATAGAACATGTTGCTGTAATATTGATTTTTATGCAAAAGTGCAGGAAATATTTAACAATTTCAATAAAAGTTTGAATAATTTTATTACTTATTTCGTTGATTATCTGGAGTATAAATCCTTAAGTAATCAGAAATGGGATAACTTCATTTACCGGGATAAATTCATTATGCGGGGAATAATTTATAAACTTCATAAAAGGAAATTTTTATTTCTCAGTGGAGGTTGTATTTTACCACTTTTATCCTATTACTACACTGCAGAGTATCTTGGCTCTTCCGCAAAACAAAGTAACTTGTTAATAAGCCAATAGTTTTGCTCTCGTGGTAAGAGTCTTGTAGCATTACAAGTTGTAGTCTTACGTATATTGACGATTTATAAAATAAAATATTCTGAAATTAATTTCAATTTATATCGACGTAAACAAAATACTATTTAACGCCTCGGCTTGAATAAGGCGTATATCAGGATAAATATTTGTTAAACGTATCTGTTAACTTTCAAGTATAACATGCAAGCAAAACATTTTTTGCATAAATTGAATGAAGTTAGTTGATTTGGATTAGCCAGATTATTTGAGATACCTGATAGTTCACAAGTTATTACTTCCAATAGCTTAAACTTTAATTCAAACTTTTTCTCTGAAATAACCTCATAAACAATTTCATTCAAACTTTTGTTTAATTATCACGTAAGATAACAAAGGTGGTCAAATTGTCCTTCTAAATAAACATTCTTACTTTCAAGTCAGTGATTTATAACTTCCTGTGGGTCTTTATGTTAAATTAGAATCTCATCCTGATAACCTTTGTTTTTCTTAAGTTAAACATACAGTAAAAAAATATATGTTTTTAAAAATTTCGCTTAAAGTCCGGTCATATTTTCAGTAATTAAAAGAATTTGGTTCAATGCTTCTCCCAGAATTCTTAAATTTTCCCTTTCTGTTCATCCTGTGGTTTCTAACATTGATACTGCCTCCAATAAACTTGTTATTTTCCTTGAAAATACTTTTCATCCTTTGATTTTTGATAATGTTCACACGGTTTGGAACTCTTTTGACTTTGTCAAGAACTTAAAAAGTTTCTCTCCCAAAAGAACGAAATTGTTTCTCTGGGTTAAATCTCAATTCACTTAAGTCCCAATGAACAACCTATTGATTGTTCAGAATTTAAATTACTTAAGTTTCATTCATCTGTTGTTGAAAAAAAAGGAATTCTTTGGGTTAGTTAATTTTCTGGCAAACAAGATGCATTTGCTTTTAATGTTATTTTTTTTTAACAAAAGGACAATCTTTCCTTGAATAACCCCTTTTCTTCCATTCTCTATAATATACCTGCATTATTTTCAGGTTACGATTTAGTAAACTTTATTGCTAGATAAGATATGATTATGATACTTTTGTCCTTTTTCAGTAGAAACTTTAAAAAAAACTTTTCCCATTTATTTGCTTTTGTCAACTCCATTGACCTTTGAATTCAGCTTAAGCTAGAAAAGGGCTGCAATATTTTTTTTCCATTTGTTAATGTGTCATTTTTTTAATTCTTAATTCTTTTTCCACTTCGATAAATATTCTGTCTCGCCTTCCCTACGTATACTCATTCTTGCCAATCCCGTCAACAGAAATTATTTTTATTGGTCTTGTACGCACCCCGCGTCCTTCATAGGTTTGCTCTGATTCATCACCGCTTACCTCTGAAATTAAATATCTAAAATACCCTGCCCTGATTCTAAGATATATTTCTTCCATTTCTGATAAAGCTCTTTTGAAGTTTGCGAAAACTAGAGAGACCTAGTCAGCTAAGGATTTTTCCTCTGATTAAAATATCGTGTTTCCTTTTTTCTCCCGTTTATAACAGATTTCCAATCTACTTGCTCAGTTTAGTTTTAAGGTAATTTTCAAACTCATTAATATACTACGGTTTCTTTCTTGGAAATATCCTACTCTCCTAATGACTGCTCGAGTAATTATTTTATTCCATGTGAGTGCAGCATTAGTTACATTGGCCAAACTAGAAGGGCTCTTAACTTTCGGTTAAGTTTTCTCTCCCAGCTCAATTTCTGAACTGGATTAATTTGAAAACTTCTCCTTTATTCACAATGCTAAAAAACTTGATAAATGACAACAGGTCTGTTCCCTATATAGCTGCAGCTTTAAAGGCTACTCGATGTTGTTTTGCCTCTTCCGTTTGAATTATTTATTTTTCCTTTGATATTATCGTGCCCTATCTATGGTTCTTGGGTTTTTATTACTCCATGGCTAACACTCTTTTCCTGCTCTCATATTGGCAATGCCACCATTCACAGTTATCCCTAAGTGCCATTTTGCCTCTCTTGACCTATTCCAACCTACATTTACATAGATGAAAACTATTTCTTCACCACGAGCTCGGTGGTTTTACTGGGACGCACTTCTAAAGCAATTTTTCGCACTTCTAACAAAATTTCAAACCATTTAAAGCATTGCATTTCTTTTTTATTTATTTTTAGCGAAAAGTTAATGTCTCGTTTAAAGTACATGTGGCGTTAAAATCAATTTCCTATACATGTTGTTGTTTTTTTATCAACTCCTTGCTTCTCATGATTTATATTTATCAAATTTATTATAGTTTTAGAAAGTTGTGCCAGCATTATATATTTAGCATGTATTTAGAAAGTTTTGAAGTTAGATTAATTTAATTATGGAAATTTTGCTAATTATAAAAATATTAACACATGTATAGTCGCTGATGCGAATTTACGTCATATATCAATCTCTACCAGATTACCGGGAACGTGAATTTACGTCATTTCGTAAGCCTTTTTTTTATTGTCACTAAATAATTACATTAAACTGTTTTGAGCATAATACTTCTTAAAAATAAACCGTCAGGCAAGGATAGAGGGAAAAAGCTGAAATAGTTTTATAATATTGAGTTCAAAATACAGTTAATTTTTTATATAGTTCGTCAAAGATAGCAAGTTGATACTAAATTTGTTGCGGTTAGGACGCTACACGGTAATCTGATATTCTAGTGTTTTTGTACTTCAGTGTTAATAATAATATAGCTTTTTTATGGAAGTCGAGAGTGATTAAAAGATAAAATAAATAAATTCCGCTTGATGTTTTAAAATAAATTTTATGCCTTTATCCTTCTCTCAATAATAAAAGTCTGCAGTAACCAGCTTTTGAATGTTTATATTTGACAGGTTTTCAGTATTAGAAAAGGAAAAAAATTACCGGCTGGAAATGTGCTTATTACAGATATTCTTTATACCTTCGATTAACATATTTTGGAATTTTTTACCTTTTTTAATAAATATTGGAATTTTACTAATAATTCTGTTTTGTTTCACAGCAAAAATGCTTGTCTTTGACAGCTCAATACTGAAGTGCTCTCAGCTGTCATATATGTTTGCAGACGTTTTCATAAAAGTAATATGTTTCAAATGTAAATTTAAAGAAATATACACCTATGAACCTCATAAAGGGTTAAATAGTGATTACATTTTACTGCGGTTTGAAGACGAGCTTTGAAATGGAAATCTTAAGTACGTTAAGATTAATACTATATATATATATATACCGGGTGGCCATAGTTAAACTGACAGTGCTCACAGTGTTCTGTAGCGCGATCTATTTGCGAGAATGACGCCACATTTTGTAGGAAGATTAAACAAGACGGGGGACGAAGGATTCCGCGAAAAAATAAATTAGTTCCAAAAGTCACCGCTAGGGGAATATTTGGTGCTGTGTAATAGAATATAGAGTGTTAACAAATGCAAATCAATACGGAAATTACCTTTTATTTTGCATTCAAATGAGTTTCAACGTGGCTGCCGTTGTTGTGGACCACATATTGCATTCTGTGCACAGTATGCACAACAGCAGAAAGTAACATGTCTGCAGGAATCTCCCGTACAGTCCGTGATTTGTTATCCTTCAACGTAGCCAGGTCCTGGACCACTCCTTGATAGACCTTAGACTTAAGGTATCCCCATAGCCAGAAGTCGCATGGGGTAAGATCAGGCGACCGAGGTGGCCATGCAGTTGGAAAGTAGCGGCTAATGACTCTTTCTGTTGTGAATTTCTGTCGTAGCAGCTGTTGCACCCATACAGCAACGTGTGGAGGGGCTCCATCTTGCATGAAAATGATTTCCCCCAGGCATTGTCTTTGCTGAAGTGCCGGAATGACAAAGCTGTTCAACATGTGACGATATTTCTCTCCGGTAACAGAACAGGTTTCCGGTCCTGTCGGGGTAATGTTCTCATAGAAGAATGGACCTACAATAAATTCCGCTGTGAACCCACACCAAACAGTTACCTTTGGTGAATGTAAGGGAATTTCTGTGACTGCATGTGGTGATTTGTCATCCCAAATTCGGCAGTTCTGGGTATTCACAGTTCCATGCAGGTAAAAGTGGGCCTCGTCTCCCCATAAGATTTTCCACGGCCAAGCATCATCCACCTCCATTCTGGCAAGAAAGGTGAGAGCAAAAGTCAATCGCTTATCATGGTCGGGGTACAGTAACTCCTGTACACGGCTGATCTTGTACGGATAGAAGTTGATAATCTTTCGTAAGATTTTCCATACCGTACTGTAAGGCATATCCATATTCCGAGCTAATCCACGAGCGCTAGAGGTGGCAGCAATACTGTCTGGTCCTCTGTCGACAATCGCCGTGGCAACTGCTTCGATTGTATCCTGTGGTACAGGTTTTCGTCCTCTGCCTGACTGAACCTTCAGAGAACCTGTTTTCTCAAACGTCGCAACCATTGCTTTTAGCCCATTAACTGACACAGGACCGTTACCTTTACGCATTTTTTTTGTGCGTTCTAAAAGCACGAAGAGCGGCTGACGCGTTGCACTGGTTGAGGTAAAAGAATTTGACAAGTAACACACGCTCGACTAAAGAAGGAGACATTGCACATAAACTTTCAATCCGATTGATTCGAAACGTAACCCATTGCCTTTTAAAACCCAAGCAGCTGGCACTGTGCCAATGGATGTAACGTGAAATTTGAATAAAGAACTTCTTCTTCTGCTTAGCGTACGTGATATTGCAGATCACGAGACTTTATCGGTGTTTATGTAGATTTTACGCTTTTTTAAAAGTGTTGCCATATTGCAATTGAACTAAATAAGAAAATGTGCATAATAAAAGGTAATTTTATTCCGTATTAATTTGCATTTGTTAACACTCTATTTTCTATTACACAGCGCCAAATATTCCCCTAGCGGTGACTTTTGGAACTAATTTATTTTTTCGCGGAATCCTTCGTCCCCCGTCTTGTTTAATCTTCCTACAAAATGTGGCGTCATTCTCGCAAATAGATCGCGCTACAGAACACTGTGAGCACTGTCAGTTTAATTATGGCCACCCGGTATATATATATATATATATATATATATATATGCATCTATCTTCCATTTGATCAGATGATATTTAAAATTTTTAAATGTCAACGTCTCTCAAATTGACGGCAACAGTATATTAGCTTAGCTTAACCCCATTTAACATCGTAGAATTTTTTTTCTCATTATATGCAATTATAAATTTTAATGACAGATTTGTGAGACTGTAAATATAAGTGAAATTATTTGTATCAGATTCCTTCAAAGGGATCTCACATAGTGATTAAGACCTTGACGCGATGCTTTAGACCTAAATATCATGGAAGTTTGGAGAATAATTGAGAACGTCGTAAACTAATTGCATTCGAGTAACTTCGTTAACCGCAGTGAATACCAACTAACATTTTTTAAGCTTTTTCTATGTACTTCTGAGTCAGTGATAAATATGAGTTAAATATGTAGTAACAGGTTCCCTGTATAGGGTTCTCATAAAGTAATTCGGATGTTTCCCCGACGAAAAAAAATAAAGAAGAAAGGTGGAAAGTTATTGCGAGTTTGGTTCAATATTTTTAGCTTTAAAAGTAGCTCGTCGCTTACTGTAACAAGATATATCCATACCGTGCAGATAGATTCATTGCATGTAATATAATAAGACGGTTTCATCTGCACCACAGCTTCTCACGCGAAGCTATTATGTAGTCAAACCACATTTTTGGTTCCGTGTGTTGGTCTCATGATTCCAGATAACCACATGCACACCTTTCTAGCTGGGTGTGTTGTAACTGATAAAAGACACCAATTTCTGCTAAAATGACTGTAAGCTACTAATTTAATATACCCCATGCGTTGCCACTAGGTCAACACGTGATCTTGAAGGGATTAAACCTTGTGAAACTGGAATTCAACTGAAATTCGATGAACCAACTTCATACTCTAGAGCTATTCTGAATTACTGATAGTCATGGTATTTCTTTTTATAAAAATGAAATAATTTCATAATATATTCTCTTTTGCTAAACTACCCTCTCTTCTAAAGGCATTCCCTACGCATATATTTTGCATCTCTCTTCCTTTTGATCATATGATATTTAGAAATTTTAAATGTGAACGTTTCTCAAATTGAAGTTAACAGTTTATTAGCTTAGCTTAACCGCAATTAACATCATAGAAGGTTTTTTCCTTTTATATGCCATTATAAATTTTAAAGTCTGATTTGTGAAACTTTAAATATAAGTTAAAATGGTTGTAGCAGATCCCTCGAGAAAGATCTCGCATGGTGATTAAGATCTTGGCGCGAAGCTGTAGACCGAAATGCCATGGAAGTTTGGACTAAAATTGAGTACGCCTAAATCTTGTTGCCAAAAATTTCCTCAACTTCTTGAACATGGGTGTTTTCCAAAATTGGAAAAAAATTGTAAATGCACTCGGAATTAAAATACAGATCTTGAATACACTTTGAATGAATTTGGAATAAGTACTCTCCCTTTGTATGAAATCCTAAGCAAAGAAAAGCCAGTCAGTTCCATATATATGAAACGATAAGTTTCATAACCATAAAAGGAAACGCCTATTCAAAATTCTTTTATATTATCGCAATATGAAAACCCCTCATCTTGAATTCGACCTGGGATCACCCAAAGTCACCTATGAGTTTTTCCACTAAGCCACGTGCGGATAACCTTATATAAGTAAACACGTTCTATAAGCCTGGCGAGATCATCATTCGATATGACGTGCTAGAGTCAGGTGTCCTAAATTGACCAATTAGGAGTTCAATGCACCCGTACGCCGGGCGTGAATCTAGGTCTAGGGCGTGAATCTGCCCGTCGTCCTATGAAGTCGCAGTTTTTGCGCTGTGAATATATTTGCTTCCTGCGTGCTGTTCCGGGGGGCTCCGGACTGTTCTGAATGTGGTATCCTGTTAAAATATGTCCAAATGTGAAATTCTGAAATAATTGTTCAGCCAGCCACGAAATTGCTTCTGAAATAAAGACTGTGTTATGATCGAATGGATGCTTTTTTCACTCAGACCCGTCTCACGGTTCGTCACGACTACTCCCCGGACTGTCCGAAACGCTACGAGTTCGCCGAGCTGATGTTCATGGCTTACATCGTTAATTCATTACAACTTTAGAGTCGGCAGTGAGATTTACTTACGCCGGGAAGAATTTTGGATTTCCATGCCAGAGGAGATGGCTGTTTTAGCTTTTCCGGAGCGATGACATCAGCGGCGACCTTCCAAATATGAACTATGTCTCTCTTGTGTGCTGTGCGAGCCAACGACTCTCCAGTGTGTGATACGTCCCGATTAAAGATCTCAAAGGGGGGGGAGTTCGTCACCAACTGTAAAAGTTCGCGAATCTAATGTGTTTAAAGTTTTCAATATTTTGTGGTGTCTTCAGAGAAAGCAACGGCAAAAAACGTGTTTGGTGATACAGATTTGGAATAGTTTCGCATGTGCAGGTGCGCGAAAAGATCTGTGTGCCAGGCAATGGAAAAAGACGTGTTTTTTTTCTACGTCGGAGTTCAGCGTGACCTTCAAACAGAATAATGTGCGCGTGTTATTAAGATGTGATAAATATCAGAAAAAATTCATCTCGATGAATCTGAGTGTTGTGCAGTGCTTTGGATCCAAGTCAACCAAGGATTACTTGTGATCTGGTGACCATTTCTATTGCTTAATTTTTTCTGAAAGAATTAAAATTAAATTTAATTAAACTACTTTAACTAAAATTATATTTAATATTTATAGTAGTATTTTGATGAAAAAAAGATGATTTAAAATGTTTTTGGAGTAAATTTCGATAAAAAGTATTATGAGTGTATTGGGTAAAATCTTGGTAAAATTATGTGCTTTTATAATAAGATACAGAAATTATAGTGGTGTTTTCCCCATTGATATAAAATTTTAAGATTTATGAAATGTTTTAAAATATTTTGCATGATTTATTTCTGATTGGCGTGTTAAATATTATTTTAAAGGGTAAAAATGACGTCAAAAGATACAGCAAAAACAGTGGTTAAAAAGGAAAGTAGTGTAAATGAGGGGGAGAGTAAAGATGAACCAGTGTTAAGTTCTAACAATGCAAATTTTGTTCCTTTTGACCCCGAGACGGGGATGAGACTTCCACAATGGCTTCATTATTTTGAACAACAATGTTCAGAGACTGAAATAGATGATGAGAGGAAGTTTCGCAATGTGAGCAGGTTTTTGCGAGGCAATGCCCTCACCACGTTCATCTTAGATATTAGAACCTGGAAAGAGTTAAAAGATACTCTGAATGAGGAGTTTTTTTTATCCCACTTCAACGAGTTTCAGCGAATTTTCTAATTTAAAATTTAAAATGACAGACCAGATCACCGATTATTTCCATAATAAGGTTCGCCTTGGTAAGGCCTTGGGAGTTAATACACAGTTAATTTTAGAGGGACTCACTGATGAGTTGCCCACTCAACATGCGTCAATTGCTAACAATAAACACGCCCCAGAACTTTTTAGATTGATTGTAGCTCGCAACTAAGTTGACCCAAGTGCAGAGAGTGGAAGATAGCGAAAAAAATAAAAGGCCAGAATTTCAGAGACCAGTTCCAGATATCTCAGTCATTCCTCGATTTATCACTCACTCCTCAGGCAAAAGCTCGTGACAGTTTAGTCCTTTTCGCGGCCAATGGTTCTGAAATATCTACCTATGGTACCAAACTCCTAACATTGGATTTACATTTACGCCGTACTTTTCAGTGGTCGTTTGTCATAGCCGACGTAAACCAACCAATCATAGGCTCCGATTTCCTCAAACATTTCAATTTATTAGTTGACGTCATAAACAATAGATTAATTGATGCCGAGACCAAATTGCTCTACGGTGGTAAAACCCCTAACGATAACCCTCTTAGCACGAATATTTCAATTCTGTTAGGAGATTCTAAATTTGAAAAAATCCTAAGCACGTATCCAGAACTTACTAACCCCTCTCAATTTTCTAATAGAGTACTTGCTAACCCATGTCAAAATTCTAATAACATACAACCATCAACTATTTCCCATCATATTGAAACTAAAGGACCTCCCGTATTTGCAAAACCCCGACGTCTGTCTCCGGAATTTCTCCACGCTGCACGTCAGGAATTTGAGTTCCTTTTGTCTCAAGGCATCATTCGTCCCTCAAAAAGCCCGTGGGCAAGTCCCTTGCACATGGTAAAAAAAGCTAATGGCCACTGGCGTCCATGTGGTGACTACCGTCGTCTAAATTCGGTGACAATTCCTACTCGATACCCAGTCCCTCACACGCAGGATTGCACCCAAATTTTCTTCGGCAAAAATATTTTTTCAACCTTGGACTTAGCTCGCGCATACCACAAAATTCCGGTTTATCCCGAAGACATACCCAAGACCGCAGTCACGACTCAATTTGGTCTCTTCGAATTCCTGTCCACCCCCTTTGGCCTACGTAACGCAGGGCAAACATTTCAAAGTTTATTTATCAGGTGTTGTCTGGTGTGACCTTTTGCGTACCGTATTTGGATGACATCCTTATTGCGTAAGACAATGGAAACGATTACTTGAAACACCTTCTTCAAGTATTCGATCGCCTAAAGCAATATGGGTTAAAACTTAACCCCTCCAAATGTGTACTTGGTAAATCCTAAGTGTCCTTTTTGGGTTGCTTAATCACCTCTTCTGGAGTAAAACCTCTCCCTAAAAAATCACAAATTATCTCAGATTTTCCGAATCTTGATACTATCACTCAGCTTAGACGTTTTCTCGCTATGATTATTTTTTACCGTCGCTTCCTTCCCAAAGCCGCAGAGACGCAAGCTCCTCTCCACGAATTCCTTAAAGATTCAAAAAATAATGATAATCGTCCCGTCCCGTGGACTTACGAAACCTGTGCTGCCTTTGCCAAATGCAAATCTTCTCTCGTGAATGCTGCAACACTATGTTTCCGTGCCCCGAACCAAAAACTCTCTCTAACGGTTGATGCGTCTGACATCGCTATTGGAGGAGTTTTACATGCTCAAAGTACTAATGGCCCTCAGCCGCTAGCTTTTTTCTCTCGAAAACTTTCCCCTTCGGAACAGAAATATAGTACACTAGCTGAATACCCGTGCTTTGCTACGGGGTACATTTTAGGTAATTACAATGAAAAAGTAGTGAAATTGCTCTTTAGAGGATTTTCTTATAAACAATATATTTTGTTTCTTAATTGGGCGGAACTAATATTAACAGGCTCGTCTGCGAACTTACGCGTGAGCAAGCTACGTAAAACTGACCGTGCGAGAAACAATTTTCTCGTAAATGTACGCCAGCATATTTTAAAGTTTGGCCTTGGGACTTATTTATCGTCATGGCGAAGCATATTTTGAGAGGAAATTACAGTTTTATATATAGATTTGATTTAATATCCATAAAACATACTAATTTGAACTAAATTTTTAAAAATTTCCATCTCAATTAGTCTAGTGGTTAAATTTTATCTTTTACTGTATTTTAATATTTTCTTTGTCAATTAATTTCGTTGTTATGCACGTAACGCAAAATTAATTTAAAGTATCACAAAAAGGAAAGAAATCTCGTGATTAGCATTTAATAAATTAAATTTAAAACTTTCCAAACGATTACTGTTTTGGAAGCTAATGTTCTGCTAATTTCCAGTAAAAGCTAAAATCATTTGAAAATCACACACCAGTGTTCCACTCCCGCGCAACACTATAAACCCCTAAAAGAATGCAAGAATAAAACGTATAAAAAATATAAATCTATTAATTTAAATAATTAAACACACACAAATGTATAAATTACACAAAAGTTTACTTAAATTCTTTAATCTGTCTACATCTCCAGAGAAATATTTTCGGGGCATTTACAGAACATGGTATATTTCACTTTTGAAAACACGCATTAAATGAGCATCATCTGAATGAGAAATTTCTGAAATGAGCATGGCAATGAAGATCGTGTGTTTACAAACAACAGCAGTAACCGAAATGCGTTAAAATGTAAATTTTGGGAGTATTATGGTAGTGAGTTGTGTATATAAATAAAAACTTCTCAAACGATTACTGTTTTGGATGCTAATGTTCTGCTTATTTCCAGTAACAGCTAAAATCATTTGAAAACCACACACCAGTGTTCCACTAACACACAACACTATAAAACTGAATTACAGTACTCTACGTTTATATGGGCATTGAAAATTGTAGTCAGTAGAGGGCAATACGGGACAATCCACACATTGTCTACAGACACTTGCTATCTTCGGCTATTATTTGATCCGTAATATCTGCCTCATATGCCGTATGTTTCTAAACGCCATTCCCGAATGAAGAAATCGTGTAGCGGAGGCTTCTGCAACATGTGGACAGAGACAGTTGTTTTGTGACAACTGACTGAAGTGGTGTCATCTTTGGCGATTATTTAATCCGAAATATCTGCCTCATATGCCGTATGTTTATAAACGCCATTCCCATATGAACCACAGCCTAATTCCTTTAAAATGGAACAAAATGAGTAACTCCAGTTAACCATGTAATCCACTACTGCTACAGGAGCATAAAAATGTGAGAATACAGAGTTTAAATCAGCCAAACTGCAGTTATGGTGTACATATGACACCTAACTTCTCCAACAATCTTTGCCTTTGTGATGAGACTCATAAGTGATTTTTGTTTTTGATGAAACACTCTTGCTAACAAATCATAACGATCCTGTGGTTTTTGTCCAACTATTCTTTGCTGCTGTTGTCTGATTTCTTCCAGTCTCGCTTCTCTTTCCGGGTAAAGATTCGGAAAATCATTCGGGAAAAGCTGAAAAGTAAACAATACCAAATCAATTTAAAAACTAAATCCAGTATAAATAACGTAGAAAAAATAACAGTATAAATAACACAGTATAAATAAAAAGTACAGGCTGCGGGCAGATATGCTCAGGCCAATAATGCAAAAAAAAAATTTAAATCGTAGTAAGCAATGAAAAATATTTTACACACTGCAATAATAGCAAAACAAAATATGATGGTAAAATAGAAAGGAAAGTTACAACAGAAGTAAGAAGTTTAATTCTAAAAATATAAATCAGCTATCGATTCCAATTTATGAATCATTTATCAGGACATGAAAAAATTACTGCATGTAAAAAAAATTAACCTTACCTCCATTAATTTCAACACTTCTTGACCTGTGGCTTGTCCAATCATGTGAAATATAATTCTTGACAATAATTCTTGTTAAACTAAACTGTTATTTGTGTTTTTTTAATTTAAAAATGTTATGTTCTCAAAATATGACAATTAAGAAAAAGAGATCATCGAGAAAAAATAAATCATGCTACTTAAGAAAGTCATACCACAAATTTCTATAAAATGAATGTGCAACTATATTTGACGTAGAAAATAATGCATATGTAATACATTGCTAACATGTTTTAACATCAAAAATTTCCACAATCAAAAGCTAAAATTAGTTTAAAATATTAGCTTTAGGATTTTGTGCAGAATGGTAGGTGTTTTAGCTAAATTTCATTAAAAATTACTTCAAATTGATCAATTTATGAAAAAGGTATGCTATTTACAGGTAAGGTTTTGTTTCTTTTTTTGATTTTTAAGTGCTATTTTAGCATAAAAGACCAAAAAAACATTTACAAAATTATTTTTTCTCAAAGCCAAACACAAACATAATTAACAGTTGTTTTAAAAAAAACCTGGTAAACATTGTTAAGTTTCGAAGTATTAGAATGATAATAAAAAATATTCCAGAGTTTCAGACAGAAGCATAAAAAGAAAGAATATGTAAAAAAGTAACTAAATTAAACAAAAATTGACAGAATACAGAAAAAGTGAACACCGGCAAAAGTAAATAAAATGTTTCCTTGTGCTCATGCGCAGTTCTTATGAATGATTGATTCCAACGCCTAGAGTACCGCGTTTGAAGAATCGCGTATAAAATTTGTGTTAAAGCATCGTTCTTTTAAATTCAATTAAAAATCGAAATTTTAAGATAGAGACTTGAAATGAGGTTTATATGAATGAGGAAGCTTTCATCTTCCAGATGATGTAAATATTTTCTTTGTAAGATAAAAACTCGAAGAACATCGACCGTAGATCCTCAAAAGAGCGTAAATTTCTCGAAAAAGTGGGTTTAATATTTTGTTGAAAATATTAGTCTGTTTTAAATTATTTTTAAACAAATGAGGTCTTGTTTGAAGGAGAAATGTCTGTAGTCTTAGATTGTAAAAAGATGAAAATTATACGATCATTTTTTGCCGAGATATCGTAATCTGAAGTTAAAAAAACATAAAATTTCGCACAAAACATAAAATAAAAAATTTTCTAGAATAAAATTTAAAATTCGGGCTTCGAGGTGCACCTTCCCATAGTCAGCACTACACGTGTGCCAAATTTCACGGCTATAAGTTTCACAGATTTGTCTGGGGGTCGCATACACACACGCACACACACACGCAAACACTCTCTTTTATTAATAAGATACGACAGAGAGCTTCTCGCCATATACTCAGCTATAAAATATTTTAGAGATGATCTCGAAGGCTCATTCTTCTCAATTTTTACAGATTATCGACCTCTTACCTACGCTTTCACCAAAATCTCAAAATCCGATTCCCTCAGACAATTAAGGAAAAAGAATTTTATAGCTCAGTTTAGCACGGACATTAGGCATATTACTGGTCATGACAATGTGGTAGCCGATGTTTTGTCACGCATCGAAACAAACGATAACTCACCAGTTGATTTTGCTACACTCGCTGCAGCTCAAAAAGACGATAATGAGTTACAACGTCTGTTGAAAAACTCTAATTGCTCACTACAAGTCCGTCCATTAAAGTTTGGCTCAGAACGGTTTATAATTTGTGACCCTAGCAACAATAACATCAGACCCTATGTGCCTGCCAGCCTGCGTAAGAAAATATTTAGTTCTTTGCACAATCTGTCGCATCCAGGAATTCGTGCAACTAAGAAACTCGTCATGGAGCGATATATCCGGCAATTTCCAAAGATGTTGCCGAGTGGACCCATTCCTGTATTGACTGCCAACGATCAAAGTCTCGAGGCATAACCATTGTCCCATCCAAGCATTCACGATTCCGAATCAGAGGTTCGATCATGTGCATGTGGATTTGGTTGGCCCCTTGCCACCTTCGGATGGTTTTTGCTACCTATTGACGTGCGTCGATAGATTCACCAGATGGACTGAAGCTATCCCTATTGTTGACGTAACAGCGAAGACCGTCGCCCGTGCCTTCCTAAATCATTGGATTTCCCGGTTTGGCGTGCCATCTGTGATCACGACGGATCAGGGTCGCCAGTTCAAATCGTCGTTGTTTCGATCATTAACGTCTTTGCTTGTCACGCGGCGCATCCGTACGACACCGTACCATCCCCAGAGCAATGGGCTAGTTGAGCGTTTCCACCGCTCGTTGAAACAAGCCCTGATGTGCCACCGAACCATCAAGTGGACAGAAACACTTCCGTTTGTTCTGCTAGGACTTCGGTCCGCATTTAAAAATGATTTACAGTGTACGACCCCAGAACTGGTCTATGGCTCTACTCTAAGTCTACCAGGTGAACTTATCTTTCCATCAGCAGCTCCAGTGGAGGAACCAGCCATTTTCGTGCAACTTTTGCGAGAGATAATGCAAGCATTGGCTCCTACACAAACGTCTGCACACAATAAAAGCAAAATATTCACGCATCCTGCACTTGAGACCTGCTCTCGTGCTTTCATCTGACGCGATGGAGTGAAGAAGTCTCTCCAACCTCCTTATAGTGGACCGTACAAAATCATTGCACGAACACAAACGCATTTTACATTGTTCGTCAAAGGTTCACAATCTGTCATCAGCCTCGACCGTTTGAAACCGGCATTTTTAAAGTCAGATGCCAGCAACGATATCGTAGCTCCTCAAGGTTCCTCCAAACATGACGATTTGCCTACTCCTGATGCATCACCGCCAGCCTCCTCTAGGGACCAGCAAGATCTTCAGAGTGTATAAACTACTGTTACACGCTCTGGACGGCATGTGCGCTTTAACCCACGGTACCTTTAACTCCTCATACCTTCGGTACCTGGGGGGGGAGTACTGTGGGGAACTCTTTAATTACAGTATCACCAGATGTTAGCACCAGCGAACATCAGCGTATGGATACATGCGCTGGCGTCTGCTCCGCGAACACTGCGCATGGGCAGATGCACGCGAAGAAGCGAATGAAAGAGGACTCTAAAGAGGTCAGTAAGTTCACGCGAGTTCAAGCGATTGTTAGCCCGGTACACCTGTTGGTCAGATAGCAGCTCGCGTCTTATGAATGTTAATCGTTCTTGAATTTTTCTCCTCTCTGTAATTATTTAACTACGGAAAAATAAAATCGAATTTGTTAAGTTTACAAAAGACTTTCTGAGATGACTCATGTTGGAGTATTGTGTATTTCAATCACCACAAATCGTTGATTTCTACATGTCAAAATAGGAGAACGCTTAAGTAACAGCACATGTCAATAAACTATTGAACTTAAAACGAACAGTACATTCTAAATGAGAAAAGAAAATAACACCAATAATAAATTTACTTAATTATATGATTGACGTTATACAATATTATTTATTGCAGCAACTTAAACTGTTATGACACTTTAAATTGCACAAGATTCCCTTGCTTTTACAACTGCATTTAGTCGTGGAACACTTCTTTTTGCAATGACGACATGTATAGCCTTGCCTTCCACTTCTCGAAGTAGTTGTAGCTGCTTCTCTCAGCGACATTTCGTAAGACGAAATCTCATCTATGGAAAGTAACTTTTCTTTACAAATTACGAACTGATTACGAGAATAAATCTGGTTGAGGGTACCATTTTTTTGCTAATTTATAAAAATCGGAGTCTTCTATTCCAACAACAACCTTTAATGCATTTCGGGTGACTCTATGACCACGGTCGACATCAAGGACTTATATTCGCACGGTATCACCAATTTGAGAAGGTGGACATTTTTTTCAGGTTCGTAAAATTTTCATTGCTTGCACGAAAATGTCAAGAACAAATTGTAAGATTTTTTTCGCGGCCTCTCTTTTTATAGAAATAAAATCGCGTTGTTCAGTCAGGGCTTGATATGAAGACGTGGTAGGTTGCAGTTCCTCTTCAAAATTTTCCTCTGAAATATGGTTTTTGGTGTGGCCAATGCTCAAATTTTCTTCAAAAGTACTTACAATTTCTTCAAGTTGTTCTTGGGTTTCAGTATTTGCAATTTGTTCGCCAGGCAAAGATGACTATGCTATGCCTCTTTTTGGTTTTACGCCAAACAGAGTTTCATAAGGACTTTGGCGAATTCCTTCGTGGTACGCAGTGTTCTTGGCAAATTGAACAAAAGGTAAACCATCTGACCATTTAAGGTCGATTTATATAGGTACGTCAAGGGAACATAACGGGAACGAGCCGAGACCGAGCACCGGATGCAAATGTTTATACAGAGACGGGAAGGGAACGTAGAGGGAACGTGTTTCTTTAGTTGTGAAATATTTGTAACGCCATTCGTATTGCGTAAGGTTTTTTTAGCAGGTCAGCTGACGCGCCTGTACATAGAGTTCAAAGTGCAAAGAAGAAGTGGAGAGAGAGAGAGAGAGAGAGAGAGAGAGAATCCTGCGTAGGCAATGGGGAACCGGGAGGTCTTGTGGAGCCTGCCTCAGAAGTTGTTTAAGGAGGGTAGTAAAAATTCAAATTGGCTATATATAATTTCGTTCGTGGCATAATATATGATTTTTTGGTGTGTGTTACGTGTCATATATATATATATATATATATATATATATATATATATATATGACGAGCCGCACCCATTCTAATAAATTTTTTAGGAGACAAAGAATATATATATACAGTGATTTCCGCTTATAAGAATCACGTTTGTTATTACTGTTTTTGATTCTTATAAGCGGTTGATTCTTATAACCGAAACTTCCCTTTGGACAGGCACACATACACAAATATATACTTGTACATATATATAAACACACAGGCACATATATACATAATTTACCATTAAATACTCTTTAATTTACGTTATTTATCATTTTTTAAAATTATTTTTTATAATTTTAAATTACTCAATTTCTAAACAAATACTATAACTCAATTTCTAGACCTATAAGTAACAACACATGATTATAAAATCAACAAGAGGTAGCTTCTCTTTGACTACACTTTGGAAGAGCATCATATCTAATTAACAAGTTCTGTTTTTCAGAAAAACTAAGAGTTTTCTTTGTTTTTATCATATTTGAATTCGACTATCAAAAAGTTCTAACACTAACTGGCAATTTTGTTAGAAAACTAAAGTGAATACTAGCGACGTATGCTTATTACAGTCTCAGACGAAGATTCACTTTATAGCTTACGTTTCACGGTTTGATTCTGAATCAAACCGTGAAACGTTTGATTCGGCATCTGGTTCATCTGATTCAGCAAAAAGGAATCCGTTTCCGTTTCACGGTTTGAAGTGCTGAATCCACTGTCCCGTTTGCGTAAGTGATGGTGGACGCTTCGCGGAAGATTTATGTGTTTCAGGGTCCAGAAATCTGCAACCAGGAAGTAAGTGGTGGGAAAAAAGGAGTGCCTGTCTGGAGAAAAGCGAAATCGGACCCGGACGGGTTAGATGCCCCTGGGTAAAGCTAATAAGACAGTGTTTAGCAAAAACGTATAAGGAGAAACTCTTATGTTATGTCTAAAGGAATGTATTTTACGACTGTTTTCCACCCCAAAGTTTTATCAATCTTTCTTTTCAAAAACTTAAGAAATAATTTCGTACCTTTTGAGAGTTCAAGTGGCATTATTTGGAAAAATGAAAGGAATGCGAAGATTGCAAACTGATTCTTATAACCGGTGGATTGATTCTTTAAAGCGGAAATTTTAACATGGAAATAATACATTTGTTTTTGTTTTTGCGATATTGATTCTTATAAACGGTTGATTCTTATAACCACTGATCACTATAAGCGGTGGTTACTGTATATATATATATATATATATATATATATATACACTGCGGGCCACCCAAATTGTAACACCAAGAAAGACAAGAGATATCACAACAAAATTTATTTTGTAGATAACATGTTGACCAAGTTTCAAATGATTAAATTTATAGACTTCTGTGAAGTGTGGTTCCTGCCAAAATCAGTAGCCAGAGTAGCCGCCATTGTTGGAGATCACCGCTGCCACACGCCTCGGCATTGATTCAAAGAGACTTTGGATGAGTTCTTGGGGTACAGCAGACCAAGCAGCTTCCACACGTTGCCAAAGTTGAACTGCTGTGGCAGCTAGGGATGGAATCTGGGTCAATCGTAGAGCAACCATGGACCACATGTTTTCTATCGGCGAAAGATCCGGAGAGCGAGGCGGCCAGGGAAGCAATTCAATCTGGCGATTGCGAAGAACCGTTGGACAATGCGTGCCACGTGTGGTCGCGCAATTATCCTGTTGAAATATGGCTGTGGGCAAGCCCTGAAGGTAAGGAAGGACAACTGGCTCCAACACCTCGGAGATGTAGCGCTGGCTGTTTAAAGTACCGGCAATGCGTATTAGAGGTGTGCGAGAGTGATATCCCATACCGCCTCATACCATAATACCCGGTGCAGGACCAGTGTGGCGGTGCATAACGCAGCTGTTCAGCATCCTCTCTTCACGGTGTCTCCAGACTCGAATGCGACCATCGTGGTGTTGCAGACAGAAGCGTGACTCGTCAGTAAAGACAATTTCATTCCATTCTGCCGTCCACATCCTTCTGTCATCGCACCATTGGCGGCGGAGACGTCTGTGGTTCTGCGTCAAAGGTAGACAAAGCAATGGACGTCTTGCGGACAGACCACTCTGCTGTAAACGGCGTCGAATGGTACGCGCAGACACTGGATGATGCGTTACAGACTGCATGTGCTGTGCTATGGTTCGTGATGTGACTGAGCGATCCGTCACTGCCATGCGCACAATTTGCATGTCATCACGTGAAGTGGTGCGCTGAGGTGGATGCGATCGAAAACGCCGGTCCGTCGTAACCTCCTGCATCCAACGATCACATATCCGCATTACAGTTGTTTGGTTTCGTCCAACACGACTACCGATTTCCCTGAAAGATAATCCACAATCTCGGTAGGCCACTATCCTTCCTCTGTCGAACTCGGATACTTGATCAAAAGATGATCGCTGTTTTCGACGAGGCATAATTGATCTTTTTTTTGAAAAAACCACAAGAAAAACACAATTGCCGAACTTGAAATCGTCGAAATCTCCAAGCCTTAAATAGCGCCTTAACAGGCGCGCGTGATGTGCGTCTGCGCTGAAATTCTAATCATTTGCATATCTCACCTCCGCTAATGCATGTTGAAAATTTCAAGTTATTTGCATGTTTCCTTCAGTGTGTTGCATTTACAGTGGCCAGCAGTATATATATATATATATATATATATATATATATATATATATATATATATATATATATATATATATATATATATATATATATATATTGTTTTGAAGGATTCACAATTTTGACATTTTTAACTCCTTCCAACGTCATAGCCAGTTTGTTTTCCTACACGATTACGGGGCATAAAACGGCCGTATTGGAAAAAGGAGGATCCGCGCCAATTTTCCAAGAAACATCGCACCCCCTGAATTCCTCAGGATGGGGGAAAGAAATTCCAGGAAATTCAACGGACATCCAATTTTCTTGGAAATAAGCGTACCACGTGGGTCAACCATGGGGATGTCGGAGCATCCTGCCCTCGAATAAAAAACTCGAAGAGGCAATAAATTTACGTGAATAACT